>JANAVB010000600.1:2942081-3252413 GCA_029216955.1 Iris pallida
GTGGATTTGAGATATAGTTTGCTTTGCCATGATTTGACTCATTACATAGTCCAGACAGCGTTTACGTATTTGGGTTGGGCTGGAGTCCGCTCGATACATAGCTGGCTTGCTCACGAGCTCGCGTCCGAAAAGCGGGTGCGGGTTGTGACAGTTATTAACTTAAATAAGAAGAGAATAAAAAAAATGAGTATCATGAATATTACACAAACGTTAAAGAACATATCAAAAGAACATAATATTCAATGAGTAGTCACAAAATCAAATAATTCAAATATTATAGATTAAATAAGAGTCTTGTATCCAAAAGGTTAACTAAATATCTTTAAGAGAGACTTTGAGAAAGAACCTAATAAAGAAAAGAACACAAATTTGGTCAAAGTAATCAACAGCTAAAGTATGAAGTAAGCACAAGTTTGAAGATATCAAGTATAATTAAATACTTTTCAAAAATAATATAGAACTTGAGCTGAACTCATAAAGATATTTATACAAATATATATATATCAATATAAGAAATATGTGAGCAATATATAAATGCCAATAAAGTATTCATGTATCCTTAATAAGTGTTAAAAAATTATCAAAAGGTCAAAAACATGTATAAATATGCTTTATTAGGCCAAGAAGTAATTGATTCATAATAAATTAATCAAAAAACTAAATATGAGAATCAATAGTGAATATATTATGCAAGCACAAGGTTAACATAAAAGTATATGTATATACTTTCAAGTAAAATGAAACTTATGCTGAACATACATATTCACAAATACCGATTAAAGTAAATATGACATGCTAAAGACAAATCGGTAAGAAATAACCATTTTAAAAATTATAAACACGGAGTCAAAAGCACATTAATTCAAAAAAAACTTTAGCTCCTATGGACTAGAATGGTATGCATGCTTCATAGATAAAGATTAAGAGTAAAGAGCATATATAGATAAATGTGTCACACTAATAGAAAATGAGTAAAAGACTATATAGTGTGAACTAATCATTTAATCTAAACAATTGATCATGTTAGTATTATATCTCACATTGATTTAAACAATAAACAATTAAAGATATCAATGAGAGCTAATAGCACGTCATCAATAAGAACATGCTAGATTCTATAAAAGAAAAATCATTTAGCATGTTACCAAAGTGGTTCTAGTGACCACACTTATGTTGGTGTAATTGCTTGAAAGATGGCCTTTGTAGCTTTGCAATCACGAACATGTTGCATGATTCTACTGGATATAAAAAGTTTTACCTGACTAAGAGGCAAAGACTTTGGTATCCAAAATTTGGATCCACATTTGTTAGTCATTGGCACCCATTTGTACAAGTCCATATCAACAAGTTTTTTAGTCTGACATTGACTAGAAATGTGTCCTTTCATACAACAATAATGATAAGTAGCATAGACATTAGTGCAATGTACTGCTTTATAAGAATGTGATTTGGTATGATATGTCTTGCGTGATTGACTATAATAAAAAGCATAGTTATGTTTAACCTTAGTTGTGCCATACGCTTTTTGAATCTTGGGTTGTGTCACATGCCTTATGTATGATTGTGTCTTGGGTTGAACAACATGTTTACCCAATCTTATCTCCAACTTTTTAGAGCATGTAGTCAAATTATCGTGTTTGGCAGTAAGTGCATCAACTCTAAGTAAAGCAATAGAATATTTTTTTTTCTTTCTGATTCTAATTCTTCTTTAAGTTTAGCATTTTTTTTGAGTACTTTTCTTAATGCAATCAAATGCCTCAAGCAACCTAAACAAGTGTGAAAATCTCAGTATTTTTATCAGAAGTAGAAGTGTTTCTAGCACCATTCAATAAGCAAGTAAGCTTTTCATTCTCACGCTTATAGGATAGAATATCCTTTCTAGCTTGATTATACTTATCTAATACTTTCTAGCATTCTTCCAATAGATCACTAAAAGCATTAGATAACTCATGATTAGAGAATTTATTCTCTTCAAGAAGAGGATTATTCTATACCTCGTTGGATAATACCATTTAGCATATATTTGTAGCTTGACGAGGGCTTTCTTCTTATTCTGAGTTGCTTTCTTCGCTTTTACATCATATGCTCGTGTTAGCGTACTTGCTAGACGATGACCTTTCTTTGTTTGATATTTCATAGCGATTCTCCTTTTTAGACATAATAGTGAAATATTCTATGATATGGCCTGATCTTCTGCAGTTGTGTCATACAAGCTCTTCTTCATATAAGGGATTATGTTGTACCTTAAATCCCAATGCCATCATGCACACTTTTGCATCATCATGAGGACTATCCTCCTCTCTGGAGTTGTTAGTTTTGCTTTCGTACCTGTACTCATAAGTAGCTTCAAGAAGTTTCCAAATTTTATGAGATGTTGTGCAAGTAGTAATAAAATTGAATACATTTATGTCTACAGCACAATAAAAAGCATGCATTGCTTTTGCATCAAGGCTAGATAACTTCTTTTCTTCCTCCGTGTTCTATAATAAGGATTGTTAATTATAGAGGAAGTGAGAATAGAAGTGATAGTAGGCTTTTTGTAACCATTGACAACACATGACCATAAGTCAAAGTCTAAAGACTTCAGGTAGAAGCTCGTCCGTGTCTTCCAATAAGTGTTGTTCGTTCCATCAAATAGTGGAGGTCTATTTGTGGATTATCCTTCACCCGTGAACATTGATTTCACGGTTGCCATATTCAAACTCTCTAGAGTATTATATATGAATATAACCTGCTCTGATACCAATTATAGGAGCAATTGGTATGAGAAGTAATATCTATATAACAAGCACCCGCTCTGATACCAATTGTAGAAAATTAGAAACAGAGTGCCTCTACAGTATTATATAATACAACATGCTCTAATACCAATTATAGGAACGTTGAGCACCTCTAGAGGGGGTGAATAGAGTGCATGTGTACATCAGAATAAAAATTACCACTTAAAACTATTTATGGCAGTAATAAAACTAATATGAAGTAGGCAGTAAAAATAAATGCATAGTGTAAAGGAGTTCAGAAAAGCAAACACAAACACCAAGGTTTATACTGGTTTTTCTTTGAGAGGACTAGTCCAGTCTCGAGTACTCTAGCTCGATGTTGAATTCACTATCTCGTAAAATACAAGTTTTGAATCCGAAGCGCTCGTAGCTCCTTACAATATGTACTTTTTATCCGAAGAGCATTACTTCAACTTGCAAGCCTTTAATCCGAGGGACTTGTCGGCTTCAATAACAGTATGAAAATGAACTGGTTTTCAAGCCTTCTTTCCAACTCAAACCAACTTCTAGATCGAAACAAACTGGTACTTGCTTAGCTAGGAGTCATAAAGGCTTAGATAGGAAGGTTAAGTAGCTCTGAGAACTCTTAAGGAATAAAACATAAGAGAAGAGAATGTAATGAGATAAAATGAATAGGAAAATCTCTTCTATTTATTAGGTTCTAGGAGACCAAACTCGGACAAAGTTCAGTTGCCTAATGTTCATAAATTCAAACGTTGGATCCGATTCAACAGGGGGTCCTAGTCCAATGGAATACTGGACCAGCGGGACGAGTTCGGTCCGAGTTTTGTTCGAGTTCGGTTTCCTTGTTTTCAGGTTGGTTCGGCTCTTTTTGAGTGGGTTTGGGCTCTTTCTGAATGGGCTTTTGTATGAACTTTTTGTGGACTGAATAAACAAGATTGACATAGGCTTTATGAAGGCTTTTTGATATTGTACAAATAGCCTAGACTCAAATAAAGGTCAAATACATAAATAAATATAAAAACATAAGCACTTTGATGACGCCTTTCTCCTGATATTTGAGCAGACTTGAATACACCTTTTTCTATGAAGGCAGTTGTCCACATAGAGGCTACGTATGCTACATATTTGCTAAGAACTTCCAGAGAGAGAGAGCTTTCAGTGATAGAGTTCTCTTTGTTGCAAAGAGTTCATCAATAGGCATGATTTATCAACTTTTGCATCAGATCATCAACGGAAAAAAGAAGCCGAAGCCGGCTTAACTTCCATCGCCCTAATCCCCGAATATTATTGTACTAGGAATTTTTATTAAATATTCTTGTTGTACTCATTATTTACAATAATACAAAAGATTCAGTTTTGCTGGGACTTTTTTGTGTTGAAATACTTCCCTCTCGCCTCAAGCAATCAAAGTGAGTGGCTACACCCTTCTATTCCTTTGGCCCTCTTTTTCTCTAATCGATCGATAGAATGTTAGTTGAATATGCAGAGGACATAAATGCGTAATTTCAATGAACTGTTGCACGATTTCTCACGTACGCTCACTATAGAACTGTTCTATCATGAAAATGCTACATGCTTTCTTATGTGCATCTGCTATAGAACTGTCATATCATAAACTGCTACATGCTTAATATGTTATGTCTGTTATAGAACTGCGATAAGAAAAGTTTGAGTCATTGAATAACTGTTGCCACAATACGACAAACAATGATGAAAATGGTTAATTTGCTTACGAATTAAAGATCATGCTTGAATAACTAGTCTAGCCTTATACGGTCATGGACAACTTGTGCACAAGAAACGACTTCCTCGAACGATATCCCAAGACACGAGATCGATTCGGCCTAGGAGGAAGCAAAAGATAGCTATGATAGATAAAAGTAAAAACTGGTCATTCAGCAAACTTTCAACGGAGCTCGCTACCCGCACTTAAAGTGGTGCCATTTAAACCCATCAATAGTACAAGATGGCTTGTGATGCCAGTGACTTTCACATATTCAAATCGCATACACTATTATAGTAAATAATAACAATTGACAGAAAAGAACATGGTAAGCTTCACATTGCACGGCACACTCTACCGTGGGTAAGTTCTAGCATAATTATATTTTTATGTCTATCAAATGCTTATATAAAATTTACAAGGATAGCTAGAAAGATTACTAAATATATATAGCATGTCTCACATAACTTCTTGAACCAAATGAGAGCATAAAATTTTATTAGTCACGCACCAGTACAGGGCAATGTACTGATCCTCGCTCTCCACATGTGCCTCGAATCAATAAGGAATTGCCTCTTAACTGAAGGCAACACTCATGTGTTCTGAAGCCTCGTCTGTGTACCGAAGGCTTGTTTCAAATCTTTTTTGAAGGCTCTACATTCAGTCCAAAAGAAGATGACTCGACTCCCCACTATAGTAGGTTTTGAAGTATTTTGGTCGTATAAAAAGGGATGTAATGTATGGAAAGACTAACTCATCAGTGTTTATTTTGTAATCGAGTCAAGTTGTTAGCCTGTGCGACAAATCATTAGAATAGAGTATTGTAAATTATGTTTATTGTCAATGAAAAGAAAAGTTCCTTTTGTTTCAAATGTGTTGTTCAATTTATCTGCGTACGCTATTAGATGTTGTATTTCGGATAACCTTATGACTATGCCTTGTGCGAGCGCAACTTAGGTTTGTACGACACCATGCCTAGAGGACGACTATCGATTCTTCAATATCGAGGCATGACATAATGGGATCAGAGCATGGTACGTCCTTGGCCTTATGTCCTGAGTCTCGAACCTCGTGTCGAAGAGATAAGTTTTTACATATAATTTGCCCATAATATTTTTTTGACTAATATGAGTTGCCTTCTATTTTTCAGAAGTTGGAGAAGTCACGGCCGAGAATGAGACAAGCGCTTCAAGTGGCTCAAGTAGTTCGAGGGCCAAAATTTATGCCAACGCTGTGGAAAGGATGTTGCGCATGACGGAGCCACAATAAAAACAGACCAAAAACCAACATCGACAAATGGATGCACGATATGCCTAATTTGAAGCCAAGTTCGAAGCACAATTCAAGGTGTAGCAAAAGCAGCTTAATACTCTTTAATAAGTCATCCAGACAGTTATGGCCAATAGCAACTCCATAACGACGTATGCTGTCGTCGAACCTAGGACCCAACCTATCGAAATCAATCCAGAGGAGCCCGCGCCCCAACCTGCAGCACCAAAAATTTACAACTTTGAGGTGTCAGAATTCAAGAAAGTATGCCGCACATCCATCTATGGCGATCAACTGGTTGGAAGACCTGGACCACTTCGAGCTTCTTGGCATTGAAGAATCCAAGCAAGTCGCTTGCGCACAACTTCAACTACGATTGAACGCGCACGACTTGTGGGCCGTGCACAAACGAGCGATCCGATGCGACAACAACTCTGCGTCGATCTCTTGGGCCATGTTCTGCAAAACCATCGAAGTCGAGTACTTTCTCTCAGCTGTTCATCAAGAGAAGGAGAATGAAATCATGGAGTTGATGCAAGAGAATATGACAATACAACAGTATCCGGCAGAGTTCAACAAATTATCAAAATTTGTTGGTGCATTTCTGCTTACAAAGAAGATTCGCGTTCGAAGATTCGAAGTGGGTATGTGGCCCTCTATCTATGCTCATGTGTCGGTGTCAGAATACAAGACCATGGATGATTCTCTGACTCATGCTCGCCGCTTTGAGTGTCAATATCCTCCAACCGCTGTCGGTGTTGTGCATCACTCCAATCACAACGCCCTAGCTATGCTGGAGGCAACAATGCTCCAAAGCGTCCAAACAATGACGACTATCAAGAGAAGTGAAGTAATATGTAGGCAACTCTAGAGGAGGGTGAATAGAGTTTGTGTCAAAAATAACCAATTTAAAAAATCAACTCTATACCAGTCCAGAAGCAACTACCAATAGAATGTATAATCCGAGTAGTAATACGAAAATTAAGAGAGATCAGAAGAGCATACGCAAACACAATGATTTAACCTGGTTTCCTTCGTGGAGGACTGGTCCAGGCCTGAGAGCTCTCGCTCAGGATTAAAATCCACTATTTGTGAAATAGGGTACATACACGTGCCTTTACTCAAAAGAGCACGTCAACTTCTTACAACTTTGCAAAGGCAAAACTTGGAATTGTCCAAGTGACTTCTTTTCAACTCTTGCACAGAACTTCTAGCTGAATTGCACTTGAGCACCTTGGGGTTTAGAAAGTTTTATGGCTGGTAGATTGGAAGAGTAAGGCTTAGAATGTAGTGCCCCGCTCCTCGCGGTCCACTATGTAATACCTACGGCTTGCTGACTCTGTCTCGAACTGAGTATTTGGGGCAATCCTTACCGGTATCGATTGATCACGGATAAAATGCAATGAACCTTTCCAATTGATGGATTGGCTTTTATTGAAATGAATCCAAGTATTTTGTTGGATGTTTTCTTTCGCTGCTTGGTTTTGGTGAATGCGTTTTTGTGTTGGTTTTCGATGATTGGTTTTCATTGTTCGCTTTCATCGCATTTCTCATTCATTCTGAATCTTGAGAGAAAGAGACGAAGTATGCTAATCAACAGTTGGTGCCAATGTAGGACGCGTGAACTGTTCGTGAACGGCGCATAAAGTCCCTCCTTCTCTCTACTAAGATTCTTCTCGGTGAGTTGCTTCAACCGAACAAACATTGATCTGTACGCCTAATAAAAATGATCTCTAGTCCACTCTGTCACCTTGTTCCGATGATCAACGATACCACAACAACAAAAGATAAGAGAAGATAATTGAACTGAATCGAATACAAGAATATGTATTGCTACTCTATCTGCTCCATAAGAATGATCATCTATTTGGTTACTAAGTATGCTTAAAAATGTAGACATGTACAGACGAACTTGTACGTGTTGAGATAAACAAGAAGGTACGAAATGAACGTGTCATATATCTGTGCATAAGTCCAAATGTGTCTCATCTGATAGAACGGCTAGAGCATGTATTTGGTCTCGGACAACTTATATACAAAGAAAATATTTGTCGCTCGGGTGGTATCTGGGGGCACCTGGAACCACTCGGCCTAGGAGAGATTAGGGCCTCCATGTGAAAATGGGAGTCGATATCTGAGTCCTTAGCGCCGAGCTGAACCGGAGACTCACAGCGGCTAATCATGGGGATAACCCATGGACCAACATATAGAATAGTCCACCTGCATGACCCGAATGACAACTTCAATATCTGCAAGAATGAAACATGAATTACTCGTTATGCAAATTGTGCTAACATGTTTTTGTGCAGGGATGACTATCGGCGTTGGTAAGTTGCTATGAAATATTTCTACTGTCATGTTCTTATGAATTGTTAAAATGAACATACACAAGTAGAAAGATCACTAGAAAATGTTAGCTTCACATGTTGATTTAGTGCAGAGATTTGCGAGTTCGGCCAAAAAGCCGCTCGCCAGTATATGATGTGTGCTGACCCACGTTGTGGACATCCTTTTCAGAAAGCAAAAGAAGACAGGAGGATTTCAAGTGAGGCACTAAAGCTCATCTAGCCCAGTAGAGCTGTGGACTGCCTCGAAGCATCATTTTTATTCCAGTCAAGTTTCAAGTTTTTATTTCCTTTGAAGGTGTCTTTTCAATTCCAGCTTGTAATAAAGGGATATCATGTATGAGCATTGTGGCTATTTTCAAGAGAGAGTTTCAAAGAGAATCATATAGCCAATATAAGGCACTCTGAGTTTGCAAAGCTTTGTACTTGTATTCCTATCAAGTTTATCAATAAAAAAAGTATTTCCGTTTCAAATCTCTGTGTCCAATATTTGGTTTTCTGCAATGACTGGTTGCGTACGTGTGTTTTGCTTAACTAGTGGGTGTATGCGTGTGTTTGGCTTAACTAGTGGGTGCGTGCGTGTGTTTTGCTTGACTAGTTGTTTTGTGCAGGTACATGGCCTTGTGCAAGCGCAACTTAGGCTTGCACGGCATCACGCCTTGGCGAGGATGATCGATACCGCAGGGATCCAGACAAGACGGACGACCCTAGCGGGATCAGGGCGTAACAAAGTGGTATCAGAGTACGGTTTTACGTCCTTGGCCTCTTACAAATATCGTTTTCGAAAAAGTATATAAAGTATTTTGATGGCTTTCAGAAGTGTTCCGATTTTGAGTTAGAAAACCAATGCCCCATACAATAAGTCAATAATATTTTATGAGACTGACAGAAGTTATACTCTTTCGTAGAGAAATGGCCCCTCCTCGACCAGCTGCCTCGACCGATCCGATGGAACGGATCATGACATTGTTGGAACTACAAAGGCAAGACAATGAGGAGCGTGGCCAGATGCAACAAGCCCAACTGGAGGCCCATCAGAAACAGTTGGATTCCTTGACCCAACAGCTAACTGCGCTAGCGGCAAATCGAAATACCACCGCAGCGACTAAACCAACGGAAACGCCCGAGATTGAGCCCGTAGATGGCGACGAACCCCAGCCGGCGCAAAGGCACACTTATTTTAGGCCAAAGGAATTCTTAGATGCGAAACCTCCGGAATTTGAAGACAGGACATCACCCGATAAGGTGATGGACTGGATTGATAAAATGGAGAGTCTGTTCGCGTTCGTAGGAGTTCCAAGTAGCAAGAAGGTAGTTTGTGCCGCTCTGCTTCTACGGCTGTGGGCAAAGGACTTGTGGAAGGCGAAGAAGCCGACGCTGCTCGCAACGGCTAGGAATAGGAAGATTTTATGGGCCTTATTCAAGAAGGCGTTTCTGGATCAATATCTGCCTCCAGCCATGAGAAAGAAGATGGAGAATGACTTCATCTCACTGAAACAAGAAGATATGTCCGTGAAGGACTATGAGTCTGAATTTGCTAAGATGGCAAATTTTGCTGCTGTTATGCTACCCACAGAGCAGACTCGTATTGATCGATTCGTTGGAGGTCTGAATGATGACATTCAGCTAAGTGTGTTGAATCGAAAATGTGGGTCGTATTCTCAGGCCTTTGAGGCGGTGCTACAGGTGGAACAGTTCTGCCTAAAGAAGGCATCAACTAAAATGCAGTACAGTCGGAATCAGCCTGCCAAGAGATATTATGACAGAGAGAAAGAGACTGACGGGGAACAGAACAACAAGCCCGTATGCACCTTCTGCGGTCGAGGAGGGCATGTGAAAGAAGACTGTCGCTATGTGAATGGTCAGAGTTACAGTTATTGTGGCAAGAGTGGGCACATCAAGGAGGACTGTCGTGCCGCTAACAATGCTTGCTTTGGTTGTGGCCAACAGGGTCAATCTGTCAGGAATTGCCCGAAAAAGAATAGAGCGGCTCAAAATCGTAATGACACTGAAGAGCGTGGGCAGCTGCCAGGCCCACCGCCGCTTCGAAACCATCCGCACAATCAGTAGCCGTGGAATGCCAACACCGCGACAGTGCGCGTCTATAATCTCTCCACCTTACTTGATCCCGAAAGTGGAGATGAGTTTGTATCTTAAGTTTTGAGGACAAAACTTTTTTTCAGTGGGTTATTATGTAGTGCCTGTCACGCCCGATCTCGCTAGGGTCGTCCGTCTTGCCTGGATCCCTGCGGGATCGATCGTCCTCGCTAAGGCGTGATACCGTGCAAGCCTAAGTTGTACTTGCACAAGGCCATGTACCTGCACAAAAACAACTAGTCAAGCAAAAACACACGCATGCACCCACTAGTTAAGCAAAAACACATGCACACACCCATTCATTGCAGAAAACCAAATATTGGACACAGAGATTTGAAATAGAAATACTTCTTTTATTGATAACTTGATAGGAATACAAGTACAAAGCTTTTGCAAACTCAGAGTGCCTTATATTTTGGCTACATGATTCTCTTTGAAACTCCCTTTTGAAAATAGTCTCAATGCCCATACATCATATCCCTCTATTAAATGCTGGAAATAAAGACACCTTCAAAGGAAATGAAAACTTGAAACTTGACTGGAATGAAATTGAAACTTCAAGGCGATCCACGAGCTCTACTGAGCTAGACGAGCTTCGGTGCCTCACTTGAAATCCCCCTGTCTCCTTTTGCATTCTGAAAAGGATGCCCACAACGTGGGTCAGCACACATCATGTACTGGCGAGCGGCTTTTGGCCGAACTCGCAAATCTCTGCACTAAATCAATGTGTTGAGCGAACATTTACTAGTGATCTTTCTACTTGTCTAGGTTCTTTTTAACAATTCATAAGAACATGATAGTAGAAATATATCATAAGCAACTTACCAACGCCGGCAGTCATCCCTGCACAAAATATGTTAGCATAATTTACATAACGAGTAATTTATGTTCATTCTTGCAGATATTGAAGTTGTCATTCGGGTCATGCAGGTGGACTATTCTACATGTTGGTCCATGGGTTATCCCTATGATTAGCCGCTGTGACTCTTTGGTTCAGCTCGCCGCTAAGGACTCAGATCGACTCCCATTTTCACATGGAGTCCCTAATCTCTCCTAGGCCGAGCGGTTCCAGGTGCCCCCAGATACCACCCGAGAGACAAATGTTTCCTTGTATACAAGTTGTCTGAGACCAAATGCATGCTCTAGCCGTTCTATCAGATGAGACACACTTGGACTTATGCACGGATATACGACACGTTTGTTTCGTGCCTTCAGATTGATCTCAACACGTACAAGTTCGTCTGTACATGTCTACATTTTCAAGCGTACTAGTGACAATGACAAGCAGATGATCATTGGGACAAGGCAACAGAGTAGACTAGAGATCATTTTTATTAGGCGTACAGATCAATGTTTGTTCGGTTGAAGCAACTCACCGAGATGAATCTTAGTTGAGAGGAGGAGGGACTTCACGCGCCGTTCACGAACAATTCACACGGCCTACATTGGCACCAACAGTTGATTAGCATACTTTGTCTCTTTCTCTCAAGATTCGGAATGAATGCGAAATGCGATGAAAGCGAACAAT
Organism: Iris pallida; assembly: GCA_029216955.1. Lineage (NCBI taxonomy): Eukaryota > Viridiplantae > Streptophyta > Magnoliopsida > Asparagales > Iridaceae > Iris > Iris pallida. The sequence goes on from JANAVB010000600.1 coordinate 2,953,788, forward strand.
GGAAACCATCATCGAAAACCAACACGAAAACGCATTCAACAAAACCAAGCAGCGAGAGAAAACATTCAGCAAAACTCTTGGATTCATTTCAATAGAAGCCAATCCATCAATTGGAAAGGTTCATTGCATTTCATCCGTGATCAATCGATACCGACAAGGATTTTACCAAATACTCAGTTCATGACTGAGTCAACAAGCCGTAGGTATTACATAGTGGACCGCGAGGAGCGGGACACTACAGTGGACCGCGAGGAGCGGGACACTACAGTGGACCGCGAGGAGCGGGACACTACAGTGTCCCGCTCCTCGTGGTCCACTATATAATACCTACGGCTTGCTGACTCAGCCTCGAACTGAGTATTTGGGGAAATCCTTGCCGGTATCGATTGATCACTGTAAAACCCCTAAATTTTTGAAAATATTTTTTATTATTTAATTGCCTTAAATAGGATTTTATGTAATTTATGAGTATTTTTAAATTAAGTGTAGCCATTGTATGATTTTATGGAGCCAAATGAGGAGTGCGTAGGTTACGTTCACCAAACACTACCATTGGATTATTTTTAGTATTATTAAGTTTTTATTATTTTATTATTATTAAAGTGATTTTGTGACTAAATAATCATTATTATTATTATTACTATTATTATTATTATTATTGAATTGATTGTAAATTTAATTTATAAGTAGATATGTTTAATTATATATTTGATAGATAACAATTAAATTTTATTTGGATTTAAATAACTTTATGGCGTATATACATGGATAGATACATATACTTATATATATAGATATATATATATATATAAGATAAGAAAAAAGAGATAAGAAAAAGAAAAGGAAAAAAAGAAAAAAAAAGAAATGTGAACAGTGCCAGGTACTGTTCACGCATCCCCTCCCCCGACCCTCTGTAAAACTGAGCACAACCCTTTTTAATTTTTTGTTAGTTTGATTTGATCCACGTTGATCAAATCTTGGCCGTTTTAATCCAAATCTTCTCCAACCTTGTTTAAACTAGATTCTCCTCTAAGTCCAATCAAAAACCTAATCAAATTTAGGTTTAAATTCAAGCTAAAATAGGATTTAAAATCTCGGGAAAGTATACACATATACGCATGTTTGAAGTCGAAGTTCGGAAAAACCTAACCACTACGATACCCTTCCAACCTCTTCGACATCTACACACCCTCGCCAATCCCTGTGCGACCTCCCTTGCACCGTTTGCCCAGTCGCTGGACCACCGCACGGCCGCCGTCGAGCAAAGCCGCGCGCGAATAGACCCATCAGCCGCAGCAGAGTCAACAGCGAATCACCCGTCTTCAAGGTAGCTTTTCTCCCTACTCGTTCGATGAAATTTTGAATCGTTAATTTCCACGTGTAGTCTAATTGACCACCTACAAACCCCTTCAAATGGTCTGTCAAAATTCGTCCTCAGTTTTTCGTGGAAATTCTTGGAAGTTCACGAAAATCACAGAATACACGTTCTTTAGTAACAATTAAAACACCAAATTGGAAGGTGTATAACAGTCCAATTTTAGAGAGTTTTCAAAATCTAAATAGACAATCTGGAAGACAACATATAGGATTTTAGAACGTAATTTGTAGTATCGAATTTTATTTATTGTACAGAAAGAAAACTACTTTCAAAATCACAGAAAACCCCGTTAAAAATAGTTTAGAAACTTTGAAAATTCTCCCGAGCTAACGTGCGTCCCGCCAATCCGGGTGACGTGGTCGCGAACCGAAAGCATCGAAAGGTGCGTATCGACTTCGCGGACGTGTGGGCTTTGACGGAATTCAAATTGGTCGCGTGTGCGCGACGAATTTGATGCGTATCCGTCGAAAATCACCGTATCGGCCCTTTTCAAAATTCTCTAATTACTTTATGCACGTTCGTCAGATCGAGACGAAACTTGTGCCAACAGGACCGTATCATTTTTATGGTCATGTATGCCTTGTTTGGTCCGATTTCGAGACAGTTGATTGGATCGCCGTTTTGCGGGCCCCACGGTCCAACTCAACGGGCGATTTTGTGCACGGTTCATCGGAATCCAAAATTGGACATACCGTTGGGTTCGTATCATCAAAACAAATTCGTAGACATGTAGTTTGATGACTTTAGAGACCATTGACTTTGGCACGCTTTTCGGTGCAAAGCGGGTCCAACGGCGGACACCGTTTTGACCCAAAATTACCGTTTTGGCCTTGTGTCCAGAATTGGACTTATGGGTAGGCTATTCTAGCTATTTTGCTTATTCTGGGACTGTTGGAAATGTTTGTTTCAGCATCTAGAGGTGTTTGCGGGAGTTCAGGTTTTGTGGCTCTTTAATTGCAGGACTTTTTGCTACCACCAGGCAAGTACACATTGTCAAGCTTTACAGTACTTATATGCTTTTCCATATTGCTATTTTTCATGTCTTACTTAGTTCCATATTTCTCATGTTCCATGTCTTGGTTATTCTAGTTTTACGTGCACGTAGTTTCTGCTCATTTTTCTATATTGCTTTTCTGTCTTTATTATCTTGTTCATGTCTAGTGATAGTACTGCAATGCCTGTGCCATGTTCCTGACCTGTTTGACCTGTACTTGACTTGGACATGACTAGATAGGCTTGACTTCCAAGTACCTTAGGAGAGAATGTTTTATTATCCGTGGCTATCCTCTATTGTTTGTGCCTCCCCGGGCTACGATAGAGAACCTATTATAGGACTGTTAGTGCCTCCCTGGGCTACGGTTTTAGCTACGATTAATATTATATTCTCATGACATGTCGCCATCTGTAGAGTTTCTTTTCGTGTTATTCTTTTTTTTCGATTGATTATTCCTATATTTTTTGTATGAGATTTACTGTACAGTAGGCATGTATATTATGTGTCTTGCTAGTCCTCTGAGGACCTGGTGATCTCTCCAGGCTTAGTTAGAGACGAGGACTACCCGGGGGTTTATGGTTCAGGAGTCGAGACTGGTGATGCACCTTCGCAGGAGGACGAGATAGCGGCTGAAGACTTCTCTTGAGACATGTCTCTTCATTCATAGACTTGCTATTTTATTTCTTTCTTTTCAGTGGACATGTGGTGGATTATTTATTTCTTTTACTGTGGTTTCGGGATGTCTTACCCACACAGTTACTTTCATATTTCATATTGGACAGATTTCTTTATTAGTATCATTTTATTGGACTTGATATTTTGTGTCATATTTCTGCGTGGATGAGATTAGATCTGTGCCTGTGACTTATATTATACTCTGGGTTTATTATCATGATTTACAGCTTAAGCATTTTGCTTATAGGCTTATTTTGAGATTTGGCCCATTGGTGAAGTGTTACTGGCGTATACCGTTTCCTAGTCCTATATATATTTTGGGACTGGGCGTTACATATTTTTGTGGTGGCCCATGCAAGTCTACGTTAATCACTTCGGTTACGTTATTGTACCGACGTGAGCCTGCGAATAGGATAGAAAGACCCTTAGGAGCTCATCCACATCTTTATATTGTGAAATAGACCCGCAAGCTAGTGACGAGAACACCGTCGTCACCCCGCAAGGCGCTATAGTGACTCATGTCGACACGACCCCGCCACCGGTTGGAGGTTCTTCTACCCAACCAGGCGATCTAGCCGCTTCGCACCCACCGGGGGACAGGAGAGACGATATCCTATCCATGCCAGCACTGCCACCGATGCCACCGACGATGTTTCCCCAGCTTGGACAGACGATGGATCCCCAGCAGCTTTTCCAGACCATCTAAGTGATAATGCAAGCGCAACAACAAGGTCAGTTGGAGGCCCAGCAGCGACAGACGGAGCACATCGAGGATCGCCTCGTGTCAGCACTAGAGAGAGCCACTCCACCAGTTTCCCAGACGACGACGGGAACCATCGCAAACTTTCGCCAGTTGAAGCCAGACAAGTTCTCGGGCAAGGAGGAGCCCACCGAAGTTCATGAATGGCTCACCAACATTGAGCAGCAATTGGAGGCAGCCGAGTTACCGAGAGATCGTTGGATGATTGCCGTCAGGATGCAGCTGACCGGCAATGCGCACCACTGGTGGCTTACGGAGAAGAAAAGACTTGGGCAGGATAAGGTCACTTGGGAGGAGTTCTCCAAACTCTTCCAAGAGATGTTTATCCCTGCCACTTTCAAAGCAGAGCTTCGAAGACAATTCTTGCACCTCGAGCAAGGCAGCAGGACCGTGGAAGAATACAACGCCGTGTTTCTACGACTGAGCCGCTTTGCACCTACTTTGATCCAGACTAAAGAAGACAAGGCTGAAAAATTCTACGAAGGGCTAAACTATAGACTACAGGAGCTTATTGGAGCCGCTGTACCTACCACTTACTCCGGAGTTCTTACCGCAGCACGGCGTTTAGAGCGAATCCATCGGAAGGGGACCAACGAGAAGCGACCACAACCAGCGACACCATTGGAGAAAGCATCACCAGGAGGACCAGAGAAACACACCATACGCCAACGACCAAGAACTGCCCCATACCCAATTTCGGAGCTTCCTGTTTGTCAATATTATAAAAGAAGAGGACATGTCCAAGATGATTGTCGCAGAAGGTTGGGCCAATGTTTAAACTGTGGTTTCAATCAGCATCAACTTCGGGATTGCCCAACAAGAGGCCCACCAACACCACCAGCACCAACAGTACCAGCTCAAGGAGGATATCCACGAGGACCACTTCCCAAACAGGCAACGCAGTTCGAGCGGGCACGACAACAAGCGGAAGCACCACGACAAGGACAGGCCTTTGCTATGAGGATTGAAGACGGTGCGACAACACAAGGAGCAAGAGAAGGTAACAACTTAAGGCTTTTATGATAATGATAGGGAGTAGAATATTAGTTATGCTTGCTTGTTACATGTTTGCTTAGGAATAACAATAGAAACAGAGCACACCTTAGACATCTTAGAGCCATAGACATATTTCCTTCTACCATAGTGAGTTATTTTAATTTCGAGGAAGAAATTCTTTTAAGGTGGGTAGGATGTAAAACCCCTGAATTTTTGAAAATATTTTTTTATTATTTATTTGCCTTAAATAGGATTTTATGTAATTTATGAGTATTTTTAAATTAAGTATAGCCATTGTATGATTTTATGGAGCCAAATGAGGAGTGCGTAGGTTACGTTCACCAAACACTACCATTGGTTTATTTTTAGTATTATTAAGTTTTTATTATTTTATTATTATTAAAGTGATTTTTGTGATTAAATAATCATTAATATTATTATTACTATTATTATTATTATTGAATTGATTGTAAATTTAATTTATAAGTAGATATGTTTAATTATATATTTGATAGATAACAATTAAATTTTATTTGGGTTTGAATAACTTTATGGCGTATATACATGGATAGATACATATACATATATATATATATATATATATATATATATATATATATATATATATATATATATATATAAGATAAGGAAAAAGTGATAAGAAAAAGAAAAGGAAAAAAAAAAAAAAAAGAAGAAGAAATGTGAACAGTGCCAGGCACAGTTCACGCATCCCCTCCCCCGACCCTCAGTAAAACCGAGCGCAACCCTTTTTAATTTTTTGTTAGTTTGATTTGATCCACGTTGATCAAATCTTGGCCATTTTAATCCAAATCTTCTCCAACCTCGTTTAAACTGGATTCTCCTCTAAATCCAATCAAAAACCTAATCAAATTTAGGTTTAAATTCAATCTAAAATAGGATTTAAAATCTCAGGAAAGTATATATATATATATATATATATATATATATATATATATATATATATATATATATATATATATATATATATATATATATATATATATATATATATATATATATATATATATTAAAAAAAAAAAATATATATATATATATATATATATATATATATATATATATATATATATATATATATATATATATATATATATAAAAATATATATATATATATATATATATATATATATATATATATATATATATATATATATTTTAAGTATATATATATATATATATATATATATATATATATTTTATATATTATATATATATATATATATATATATATATATATATATATATATATATATATATATAAATATATATATATATATATATATATATATATATACTTAATATATATATATATATATATATATATATATATATATATATATATATATATATATATATATATATATATATATATATATATATAAAATATATATATATATATATATATATATATATATGTTTGAAGTCGATGTTCGGAAAAACCTAACCACTACGATACCCTTCCAACCTCTTCGACATCTACACACCCTCACCAATCTCTGTGCGACCTCCCTTGCACCGCCTGCCCAGTCGTCGGACCACCGCACGGCCGCCGTCGAGCAAAGCCGCGCGCGAACAGACCCATCAGCCGCAGCAGAGTCAACAGCGAATCACCCGTCTTCAATGTAGCTTTTCTCCCTACTCGTTCGATGAAATTTCGAACCGTTAATTTCCACGTGTAGTCTAATTGACCACCTACAAACCCCTTCAAATGGTCTGTCAAAATTCGTCCTCAGTTTTTTGTGAAAATTCTTGGAAGCTCACGAAAAATCACAGAATACACGTTCTTTAGTAACAATTAAAGTACCAAATTGGAAGGTGTATAACTGTCGAATTTTAGAGAGTTTTCAAAATCTAATTAGACAATCTGGAAGACAACATATAGGATTTCAGAACATAATTTGTAGTATCGAATTTCATTTATTGTACAGAAAGAAAACTACTTTCAAAATCACAGAAAAACCCATTAAAAATATTTTAGAAACTTTGAAAATTCTTCCGAGCCAACGTGCGTCCCATCAATCCGGGTGACGTGGTCGTGAACCGAAAGCATCGAAAAGTGCGTATCGACTTTGCGGACGTGTGGGCTTTGACGGAATTCAAATTGGTCGCGTGTGCGCGACGAATTTGATACGTATCTGTCGAAAATCACCGTATCGGCCCTTTTCGAAATTCTCTAATTATTTTGTGCCTGTTCGTCAGATCGAGACGAAACTTGCTCCAACAGGACCGTATCATTTTTATGGTCCTGTATGCCAAGTTTGGTCCGATTTCGAGACAGTTGATTGGATCGCCATTTTGTGGGCCCCATGGTCCAACTCAACGGGCGATTTTGTGCACGGTTCATCGTAATCCAAAATTGGACATACCGTTGGGTTCATATCATCAAAACAAATCCGTAGACATGTAGTTTGACGACTTTAGAGACCATTGACTTTGGCACGCTTTTCGGTGCAAAGCGGATCCAACGACGGATACCATTTTGGTCCGAAATTACCGTTTTGGCCTTGTGTCCAGAATTGGACTTATGGGTAGGCTATTCTAGCTATTTTGCTCATTTTGGGACTGTTGGAAATGTTTGTTTCAGCATCCAGAGGTGTTTGCGGGAGTTCTGGTTTTGTGGCTCTTTAATTGCAGGACTTTTTGCTACCACCAGGCAAGTACACCTTGTCAAGCTTTATAGTACTTACATGATTTTCCATATTGCTATTTTTCATGTCTTACTTAGTTCCATATTTCTCATGTTCCATGTCTTGGTTATTCTAGTTTTACGTGCACGTAGTTTCTGCTCATTTTTCTATATTACTTTTCTGTCTTTATTATCTTGTTCATGTCTAGTGACAGTACTGCTATGCCTGTGCCATGTTCCTGACCTGTTTGACCTGTACTTGACTTGGACATGACTAGATAGGCTTGACTTCCTAGTACCTTAGGAGAGAATGTTTTATTAGCCGTGGCTATCCTCTATTGTTACTGCCTCCCCGGGCTACGATAGAGAACCTATTATAGGACTGTTAGTGTCTCCCCGGGCTACGGTTTTAGCTACGATTAATATTATATTCTTATGACATGTCGCCATCTGTAGAGTTTCTTTTCGTGTTATTCTTTTTTTTCGATTGATTATTCCTATATTTCTTGCATGAGATTTACTGTACAGTAGGCATGTATATTATGTGTCTTGCTAGTCCTCTGAGGACTTGGTGATCTCTCCAGGCTTAGTTAGAGACGAGGACTACCCGGAGGTTTATGGTTCAGGAGTCGAGACTGGTGACGCACCTTCGCAGGAGGACGTGATAGCGGCTGAAGACTTCTCTTGAGACATGTCTCTTCATTCATAGACTTGCTATTTTATTTTCTTTCTTTTCAGTGGACATGTGGTGGATTATTTATTTCTTTTACTGTGGTTTCGGGATATCTTACCCGCACAGTTACTTTCATATTTCATGTTGGACAGATTTCTTTATTAGTATCATTTTATTGGACTTCATATTTTGTGTCATATTTCTGCGTGGATGAGATTAGATCTGTGCCTGTGACTTATATTATACTCTGGGTTTATTATCATGATTTACAGCTTAAGCATTTTGCTAATGGGCTTATTTTGACATTTGGCCATTGGTGAAGTGTTGCTGGCGTGTACAGTATCATAGTCCTATACATAATTTGGGACCGGGGCATTACAATCACGGATGAAATGTAATGAACCTTTCCAATTGATGGATTGGCTTCGATTGAAATTAATCCAAGAGTTTTGTTGGATGTTTTCTTTCACTGCTTGGTTTTGATGAATGTGTTTTCGTGTTGGTTTTCGATGATTGGTTTTCATTGTTCGCTTTTATCGTATTTCGCATTCATTCCGAATCTTAAGAGAAAGAGACGAAGTATGCTAATCAACTGTTGGTGCTAATGTAGGACGCGTGAATTGTTCGTGAATGGCGCGTGAAGTCCCTCATTCTCTCTACTAAGATTCTTCTCGGTGAGTTGCTTCAACCGAACAAACATTGATCTGTACGCCTAATAAAAATGATCTCTAGTCCACTCTGTCGCCTTGTCCCGATGATCAACGATACCACAACAACAAAAGATAAGAGAAGATAATTGAATTGAATCGAATACAAGAATATGTATTGCTACTCTATCTACTCCATAAGAATGATCATCTGTTTGGCTACTAAGTATGCTTAAAAATGTAGACATGTACAAACAAACTTGTACGTGTTGAGATAAACAAGAAGGCACGAAATAAACATGTCGTATATCTGTGCATAAGTCCAAATGTGTCTCATCTGATAGAACGGCTAGAGTATGCATTTGGTCTCGGATAACTTGTATACAAGGAAAATATTTGTCTCTCGGGTGGTATCTGGGGGCACCTGGAACCGCTCGGCCTAGGAGATATTAGGGCCTTCATGTGAAAATGGGAGTCAATATCTGAGTCCTTAGCGACGAGATGAACCGGAGAGTCACAGCGGCTAATCATGGGGATAATCCATGGACCAACATGTAGAATAGTCCACCTGCATGACCCGAATGACAACTTCAATATCTGTAAGAATGAAACATGAATTACTCGTTATGTAAATTGTGCTAACATGTTTTTGTGCAGGGATGACTATCGGCGTTGGTAAGTTGCTATGAAATATTTCTACTATCATATTCTTATGAATTGTTAAAAAGAAACTACACAAGTAGAAAGTTCACTAGTAAATGTTAGCTTCCCATGTTGATTTAGTGCAGAGATTTGTGAGTTCGGCCAAAAAGCCGCTCGCCAGTACATGATGTGTGCTGACCCACGTTATGGACATCCTTTTCAGAAAGCAAAAGGAGACAAGAGGATTTCAAGTGAGGCACTAAAGCTCGTCTAGCCAAGTAGAGCTGTGGACTGCCTCGAAGTGTCATTTTCATTCCAGTCAAGTTTCAAGTTTTTATTTCCTTTAAAGGTGTCTTTTCAATTCCAGCTTGTAATAAAGGGATATCATGTATGGGCATTGTGGCTATTTTCAAGAGAGAGTTTCAAAGAGAATCATGTAGCCAATATAAGGCACTCTGAGTTTCCAAAGCTTTGTACTTGTATTCCTATCAAGTTTATCAATAAAAGAAGTATTTCCATTTCAAATCTCTGTGTCCAATATTTGGTTTTCTGCAATGACTGGGTGCGTGCGTGTGTTTTGCTTAACTAGTGGGTACGTGCGTGTGTTTTGCTTGACTAGTTATTTTGTGTAGGTACTTGGCCTTATGCAAGCACAACTTAGGCTTGCACGGCATCACGCCTTAGCGAGGACGGTCGATCCCGCAGGGATCCAGGCAAGATGGACGACCCTAGCAGGATCGGGGCATGACATAGAAGATTGAGAGTGAGAGATATTTAAAATGAGAGAATTCAAGCCCTATTTATACTAGTCATGGGAGGCAAAGTTCGGCCAGAATTCTGTCTCAAATATTCAAAAATTTGAACGTTGGACAGCCTAGATCAAGGTGTTCCTAAAAATTAGCATCCTGAAATTTAGGGGACAGAGTTCGGCCCGAATTCTACCTAGGACAGAGTTTGGCCCGAACTCTGTCTCCCTTGGGACAGAAGTTCTCAATGGGCTATGGTGGTTTGGTTTGGTTCGGGGATTGGTCTGTTTGTATGGTAGAGCTTGGAGAAATATGTCTAGGGGTTGAGATGACACAGTACGACTCAACGTACACATTCTCCTAGACTCAATAAATTAAAAATTACAAACATGGAACAAATACGAAAACCAAGAGCCCTTTGATGACGCCTTTTTCCTGATATTTGAGCAGACCTGAAGACGCCTTTTTCCTTGATAGCTGTCGTCCAAAGATATACAAATCTGGAAAGGTCGCTAGGCGGTTCAGAGAAATCTTCTTGTATGATGTCGTTTTTGGCCCATCATTAGTTCTCCATTGCATATGTCCTGGTTTGATCATGTTTAATCATGCTTACTGCATGTCTACAAATACGTGTTAGACGAGCAAAACAATATGTTACAGTACGATACAAGCATAGAAATATGATATAGAACAATTAGGACAATGCTAAGTTTAAGTAGCAACATGATAGTGAGTATATGAATATTAGTGACATCATTATGTTAAACTTAATTGACTAGCCATATTCAAGAGCACGATGTAATCATTGGGCTAACAATCTCCCCCTTTTTTATTATGGCAAATCGGTTAAGTTTAAGACATATACGATAGATACGATAGATGCATGTATCACTAATAAACACGTATTACTAGAAGATTGTATGCTAACTTAAACTTATTTCTTCCCCTTTGACATGATCAAAAAAAAGAAGCTCCTCCACAAATAGATATTTCTGTTTCCATCCTTATCCAAGCACAACACAATTCACAGCAAATATCTATTATTCTCCCCCTTTGTCAGTTAGCAAAATAAAACACAGCTCTCCTGTAAAGAGAGAAACGATAGACAAAGTGAAGAGAGCAATCACACAACTTTAACCATAACCAAACGTTAATAGAAAAACTAGTAGTTTTGATAATCCAGCAGGTGAAACTCGCAATGAAAGCACAATAGTCATCAAGTTAAGATACAAAAGTTAATATTAACAAGATGGCCTATTTAATCCATATAAGAGAGAGATAAAATAATAAAGATAATTGCATCCACTCTCATAAATCCTTTAAAATAAAAAAATATCATAACCTCAATGAGATATGAAAATTGAAGAGAATATGGGTCCATGATGAACTAGGTATACGAAATATTAATGGGTATAAATGAATTGAACCAATTTATTTACTCCCCCTTAAAATATGTGTATCTAGTTCCAAAGCACTTATAGCATAAAATAGATAACTACAAGATCTAGAGGTAAATCGACTATGGATTTCTTTTCCTTGCTCAATTCATATAAGGCTATAAAATCGTCATAAAATGAATAATGTCATCTTTAGTAAAGAAGAGATATCCACTTAATAGCTACTAAAGATGAGAAAACAAAAGAATATTCAATTTTAGCATATGTAATCAAAAGATGACATACACTAATCTATATAGAAGAATCTCATATTTAAATATGATAGATCAATGTATGTTACCTTTTGAGAAAAATGTCATCATGAAAAGGAATAAAGTCAATTAAATAATTCATGACGAAAGTCAAAATGTAGCTCAAAAATACAAAAAAATAAAACTCAAATATCATGTCAATGATTATTTAATTAAGAAATGATCAACCAACTTATTGCTTTGCATGGACTATGTATGTTTTACCACATATGTACCCATCAACGGGTAATAATCCAACCTTACTAATACTAAATGAGAAACCAATGAAGTTCAAATAGCAAAGAGCATATGTGATAATCCATGAGTAGTCAAAGTAGAGTAATAAATTAACTTGATAACCACATAATTAGATAATATAGGACTACTCAACCATTAGGATCATTTATCATTAGCAATAAACATGATCCAACGAATCCCATCAAGAGAAAATCCCAAATCCATATTTATAATAAAATCTTACAAATCGATGGAAAATATGGAGAAAGAGTCAATCTCATTTAAATTATTACAGATTTTATCTAAAGAGATGTAATCTGATAATACGATAAAATTATGACTCAAAGATGAGAGAAATTTAAGAGATGCTTACCAATGACTAGTATGGAAGAAAGTTAAAGCGATGAATCACAAACCTTAATGGAAACAAGATAAAAAAAATTGTCAAATTAGTTTTAGAGACCAAACATATGTATCTAAAATAGAATACGAATATCATCAAGAAAATTCATAAATCTTGTTTTTGTAAACTAGCATATCACATATAGATTGCAATTCAAGAAGATGGCTAGATGAGTGAAAGTAAACAAAAATTATGTAGCTTAATCAATACATCATAAATAAGCAAGTTACATAACTAATTAAGATTAATGAGGTAGGCCATTAACAAGATAAATGTGCTCATTAAATCTGAAGTCACTAACACTAAAGATACATGCTTAAGCATAGATTTCATAATAAGGGTAATACATTTTGAATGATCAAAATAATTTATATACTCTTTATTAAGCAAGGATAAGAGTATAAGATAGCATGAAAATGAATTAGACTCTCATCAAGTAAAGGACAAAAGAGATGTTCATGAAAAAAAAAATAGAATAAATCTCTTTGCCAAGTATTGAGATTAACCCAAGATAAAGAAATAATAGATTGATCTAGAGAATGCAAAATTATAGCCATTAAGAAAGTGTATTCTCTAGAAATAGAAAATCTCAACGCAAAAGCTCAACCCATAGTAGCTAAAGACATAAGAACTATGATGTATCAATTACATGTATTCTTATATGCTGCAAAAATATCAGTGGACAACAATAGTTCAGAAGAAACATATGTCAAAGGAATGAGCAAAGAAAGATCATTAAGATCAATAAAGCTAATTAAGAGCTAAAGATATTAAGAGACGCAAAAGCTTTCATAGTGCATCATAGTAAAATATAAAGAAATAGACTAGAAAGTGTGAACTAATTAAGGAGGTAAAATTAACAAGTAAGGTAAAATACAAAATCATGTGATTCTTAAAAGAATTTCCATAAATAGTCATGAGCAAGATACTAAAAAATATTTTCTCTCAACATCCTAACTTGAAGAAGTAAAACAAATAAATATCAGAAGTTAGGAATCACTATATATATATATATATATATATATATATATATATATATATATATATATATATATATATATATATATATATATACCACAAATGGACATATATGAAAAGATCAAAAATCAATTAAAAGACATGTATCCATAAAGTCAACCAAAAAAAAGCTAAGAAGATATCATCAAAAGAATACTTTAAGGAAGAAGCTGATTGATTCAAGAAGAGATGCACAATTTTGGTCAAGGAATCAATAGCTAAAGTATGGGATAAGCACAAGTTTGAAGGAAGCAAGTATAATTAAATATTCTTCAAAACAATATAAAACTGGAGCTTAACTCATATGCCCACATAAAGTTATTTATAAAAAAATATCAATATAAGAAATACATGATCTACATGCTAATGGAGATTTAATGAATATAGTCATGTATCCTTAATGAATGTTTGAAAAACTATCACAAATTCAAAAACATGTATAAATAGGCTTTATTAGGCAAATACATAATTGGTTCATAAGAGGTTTAAATAAAATAAAAGATAAAACTCAATAGTTAATATATTATGTAAGCACAAGGTTAAAATGGAAGTATAAATGTATACTTGTCAAGTAATATATATATATATATATATATATATATATATATATATATATATATGGAAAATTCTACAATACATCCACCCATTTTGGATGTATCGATACATCCGAAATCTGGACCGTTGGATGTTAATCTAACGGTTCAGATTAAATTCAAATAAAATAATACAGGAGACATCATTTAATGCTGATTTAGACTTTTGACCTGTTGGTAACTTGCTTTAGCAGGTCATTCTTCACTTTAATTTTTTCAATGAACACCCTAAATTAACTCATATTTACTCTCTCTTTCGTCCATCCAAGTTAATCTGAAACTTTTTTTTGGTTACAGGCCATGGTAGTCATGGTGGTGCTGGTGGTGGTGGAAAGAGAAACGGAGATGAAGAAGGAAATAAGAATCGGTTCGGATCACGTTGAACGTCGTCGAGCCCTTCTAGAACAACGAGGAGTACCAGCTGCGCCGAGAAGAATCGGTCCGCTTCGCGTCGGACGTCGTCGAGACCTCCTCGAATAAGGAGAAGTACCAGCGGTGCCGCTCTAATTTTACTGCCCATGCCATTGTCTGAAATTTTATTTTTCATTTAACAATTTAATATTTTGTTAATAAAGCTACATGTCATGGTGGTGGTGGTGAACTGAGAAAACCTGCTTCTGAGGTCGGGCGGATTATTTTTTAACTTTTCTAAAGATAACATTTTCGAGAAGAATATTTTTTTGGACAGAGAATGGCCATTCTCTTTGCTTTTAACACGGAGAATGGCCATTCTCTTTGCTTTTAATACGACGAATGGACGGAGAATGGTACATTTAGGACGGAGAATGGTACATTTAGGACGGGAAATGGACGGAGAATACGGCGAATGGCCATTCTCTTTGCTTTTAATACGGCGAATGGACGGTGAATACGGCAAATGGACGGAGAATGGCCATTCTCTTTGCTTTTAACACGGAGAATGGCCATAGAATGGTACATTTAGGACGGAGAATGGACGGAGAATACGGCGAATGGCCATTCTCTTTGCTTTTAATACGGCAAATGGACGATGAATACGGCGAATGGACGGAGAATGGTACATTTAGGACGGAGAATGGTACATTTAGGAGGGGAATGGACGGAGAATACGACGAATGGCCATTCTCTTTGCTTTTAATACGACGAATGGACGGTGAATACGGCGAATGGACGGTGAATGGCCATTCTCTTTGCTTTTAATACGGCGAATGGACGGAGAATGGTACATTTAGAACGGAGAATGGACGGAGAATACGGCGAATGGCCATTCTCTTTGCTTTTAATACGGCGAATGGACGGTGAATACGGCAAATGGACGAAGAATGACCATTCTCTTTGCTTTTAACACGGAGAATGGACAGAGAATGGTACATTTAGGATGGAGAATGGTACATTTAGGACGGAGAATGGTACATTTAGGAAGCCGACAAAAGCTCGTTCTCTCAAATCTCTTTTTTGTGTAAATTAAATCCAAGGAGGACACAAGCCCTAATTTTAGTTATTGCTTAGCAGAGTCTGCTTAGTTGTTGTAAAATTGTGGTATTGTTTTTGTGACACTTTCATCTTTAATTTCATGTTTTCTATGAATATGTGTTCTGTTTGATTTTGATTTAGTAATCTTTCCGTAATTAGTTTTTTTGTTTCATCTAACAATTTAATATTTTTGTTATAAAGCTACAGGGCATGGTGGTGGTGGTGGAAGGTGAAACGGAGATGAAGAAGAAAAGAAGAAGAAGTTCCGGTTCGCGGCGGACTTCGTCGAGTTCCTCAATCAAGCGGAATTAAACCTCTTATAGAGTTCCTTTATTGAAGTTGATCACGATAACCTTTTGTATTTTTCAAACGGATAGTAGAATCTTCCTCGAGCCCTCCTTAATCAAACGGCTAGTAGAATCTTCCTGGAGCCCTCCTCAATCAAACGGCTAGTAGATTGTTTGCTAGTCTCGAAATTTATTTGTCTTTCCATCTTCCTCACTTTTTGTACTTCTCTCTTGCTATATATACAATAGTTTTCTTGTTTCATAGTACTATTATTCATTCTGAAATACATAGAATAGTTTTCTGAAATACAATAGTTTTCTGAAATACAATAGTTTTCTTGTTCTCAAGATGTCTACTCGTGTGGTGGAAAATGTAGAAGACGTAGAAGATTGGATGCCAACTCCAAATAAAACTTTCATTTCGCGTATGTTGCGCAAGATTGAAGAACATCTGTCGACGATTTCAGCTGATGTTGCAAATATCAATTCTAAGCTTTATTCATTAGACATTGAACAAATGAATTTATCTCGGCGTTTGGAGAAGTTTGAAGAATCTCCAGCTTTGAAGAAGGCATCTTCATCTGGAGCATTTAATAATGTGAAGGTGGTTTCCATTGTATCTTCTTTCGATGAGGAGGACGTTGAGCTACAGTATCGTAGTAAAGCATTAGACCGAATGCTCGCATTGTCCCCTACGGAAGAAAATGACTTTAGCAGTCCTTCTAAAAGAATGCGTAGAAATTTACATCCGATCACACCATCGAAAAATTTAATAAGGGGTTCAACCTCGAAGCCTAGCAATTGTACTAGTGTTTCTTTGAGATATTACGACTATATTTTTGCAGATGATAGACCTGACGAGTAAGTAATATGAGTTTTGATTTAATTCCAACAGTTTTTTTCTTCTAATTTGTTCGTTTCTTTTCTTAGAGAAATAATATCAACTTGCAACAAAAACTATGTGTCTCGATTTGAGATGAAGACCTTAGCTCCTTTAACGAAAATTAGCAATGGGGTATGTATAGATAGTATATTTCTTCTTAGATGCCATCTATGTTTACTTCGATTCCATCGCTGACATTTTTAATGATTTATTCAGATTGTAGGTATTGTCTCTGCTCTTCTCACCGCGGAGGAACAAAAAAGAACCTCCAAAAAAGCTAATGTATGGTTTTTACCAATAAGGTTATCGGTGAGTGAGCATTTTATTCTTCAATGCATATGCATTAACAATTTTCTCGTTTGTTTGTCCTTCGTAATGTATTAAGTGATGTGTATGTAGAAAGCAACGTTACCTCCATCCGACAAAAAGCTTCATGAAATATGGAAGAAGTTTAAATATTTTCAGTATTACATGGGATCTTTAAGCACTTGTAAAGAGGTATTAATGTATTTATGTTTAAATATTAATCCTAATTTTCTAAAAATTTACTAATTTGTTTTACCTAATTATCCTGATTCAGATTTACATACCCATTCATTTGGGCGAACACTATACTCTTGCAAGAGTTCTGGTTAAAAAAAGGACTGTTGAAATTTGGGACTCACTTGCATCTAAAGATGATCCGATTCAAAGCAAAACAGTCATAAAAGAAATAGTAAGCTCATATTCATCAATTTTTATGAATTGGGAACAAGATACGCGGTATACTAATACATATTGTATTCTGGTAATTGTAGCTTTCAAATTTGGATCTCTTTCTCCAAGAAGAGATTTTGAAGTTGAGAGATGCTAGGTTCAGCTTTTCTACTTTTACAATAAAACGTCCTTCTTATGTTCCCCGCCAAGGCAATTATGTTGATTGTGGGATTTTTGTAATATCATTCATGAAAGACCGATGTAGTCTAGACTACCGTTCTCTCGATGTAAGTCTGAAAATATGTCGTCAAAAACTTTAACTTTTTAGAGCAATATTTTTGATGTTATGTTTGTTATATGCAGTTTGATACGGAAAAGGAAAGACGCAAAGCTGCTGAATGGATTACAACTTCAGAGCACAATGAAGAGCTAAAAAAGAAATCCAATCTGAAATGATTGAATATGGAAGACGATGATTTTTTTTCTTCTTCTTTTATATCTAATGTATGGAAACCCCTAATGTATTATGTTCATTTGTTTTGTTGGTGAAGAAGGAAAGAAGAAGAAGATGAAGATAGAAAAATGAAAATGAATAATGGAGGAGAGAGAGTGGTAGGTGGCTTATATAACAAGCCCAAGCAATCTCCACCATTCATTCCTCTCCATTCAATCTAAACCATACACTTCTCTCATGAGAAACCAAACCAAACCAAGTTAAACCAAACCAATAAAACCAAGTCAAATCAAATTAAAACCAAGTCATGATTCATACCAAAATAAATGAAACAAGCCAGTATACGGGTCACCTGACAATTGTCAGAAATCCGTACAATGACAATTCAGCAACTTTAAATATTCTCAAAATTCAGGAAATACGAAATACAGCTCAAATAAATATGTATCCGTATAAATTACTGATACAGTGAGACAGGCCTCACAACTCTCCACCCCTTAAAAAAATTCCGTCCTCGGAATTTCCTGAGGCTAGTCGAGCAAGATAACAAAACAAAAGCTCCAGGAACTCAACAATCTCAATAAATCAAGCACGGCATATAAGTAAAGTAAAACAATCAGTAATGTAAAATGCGTAAGCGGTAAATAAATGCACAAGAATAAATACAATCATGATCAAGAAGGGCTAGAGGCATATGGATCAATATGTCTCCTGAGACAGTTGTGTAGAACCAACGTCCTTGCTGGCCTAAGCTGACTCCCAGAAATGGATAAAAGTCAAGCCTCAAGGTAAGTCGGTACCAATGACTTAGTTTAAGACGTGACTCTACCCAGGACGTATCATCATAGTTGAAACAGATACATGAACTTATCACCTGTCTCAAGATACGAAGACAGAAGAGACTGGCTGATCGAGATGGACTGATATCTCTGCCTGCATGCTGAGACTGATCCTCCATAACTGGCCTGGCTAAAGAATGCTGAGCTGCCCTCGACAAAACACGAACAAGATAATCAGAGGGATCAAGAACAGTGCCCTTGAAAGTTGAAGGACACAAGATCAAATCATGGGAACAGAAATGACCAACGATCAAAACAGATATCAAGTCAAGTATCAGAGATAGAGAATAATCCGAAGGAGATCAATAAAGATAATCGTGATTGAGATATCTAAACATGGTAACCCCCATAAATCTGAAAATCGAGACCTGCATGGGCCACCACTAAAACTATGTCACGCCCCAGAACCAGAATACCGGAGAGCGGGGGCAGACATAGCCAGCTACGCAATTCCAAAGTACGTTAATACTCTGAAATCATGTATAAGCTGTCAAGACATGGGGGTTACCCTACATGCCATCAGTCAATCCTATGGTTTAACAATCCTAGGTATCTCAATCACAGGCAATTATACAAGAGCAAGAGTACAATCATCATACATACAATAGTAAGGCGTCTCGAACCATATATACATGACTGATCATGAAGCCAGTACCACAGAACTGATGACTAGCTAGAATATTAGTCGTACATGATAAGGACTAGCTATAGTCTAGAATACACATATCATGTTTATGCCCGTAGGCTACAATATCAAGGAAAATACCAAAACACGAGCTAAACACGTGCTCGGGGCTAAACATTACAAGAAGAAAATTTACATATCAGTGGGAGAATGAAGAAGAGCCCACTGAGGCACTCTGGTGCTCCGGCTGGTCACCGTCGAGTGAATGGTGCGGTAGATCCTTCGGGCTCTTCTATCAGAACCTGGCCATACAAAACCAGTGGGGTCAGACCCCAAATAGCAAGTACCACAAAGGAGGCCGAACTATGAACTTAAAACCAGCAATCATAGGCAATCAACAGAGAGAGAAAGCGATAAGTAAGGGAGGATCGAGATTCGTGCAGTACCAATGCACTTAACCCGAACATAAGAAGGCAGTAAGTAAAGCATTTAGTAAACACAATTAAAAGTAGACTTGTTAAGCAAACGATCCTTTAAGAGTTATGCAAAGCAAGTAGTCATATGAACAGGTGAGATAAAGTAACTAGAGAACATATTAAATAACTAGAGCTAGGCAATATACGATGAGATAACCATGGGACTATTCAGATAACCAGGTTACAACCCGTAAACCAAACAAGGACCGGGGTTGTAACCCTTCGTCTGAACATAACTTGGTTTCTCCCACCATTTATCGGCAAGATAAAATAAGAAATCAGGACATATAACAATCTGGAGTGACAATCAATATGGTGACAATCTGGAGTGACAATCCTTATAGTGACAATCTGGAGTGACAATCCTTCAATCATTCTGGTACAATCTTACAATCAATCAATTCTAGACAATACTATACTGGACTAGACTCCATCCAAGTAATCACGGCCAATCATTGCCTACGGCTTTCTACATTAACTAACTAGGGTTATCACAATCCTAGTTACTAGCAAGATGCAATGAGATTCTTCCAAGTCCAGTTACCCGCCTGCTGCTACCTGAGTGACCCCAGCAAAGAAAAGGAAAAAGATAGCATGATATAGCAGACACACTGTAGTAAGATACATGTGTCCTAAGGTACCACACTCGACGGTGGGCTGGAAGTGCGCTCATCTCGACGGATAGCAACAAATCCCATGTATATATATATAAGGCCGGGATCAAAGGGGCAACAGGTAACTGGAAAAGTCTCTCCATGAACTACTTGATCAATCTAGTCATTAACCTAGCCAGATTCAGTATGAATCCCTGACCGTGGGAAACCAGGGATTCATGTCCTAGACATGATGCAAGACAAGACGGTTTCATTTGTAAAAACACAATCACCTACGGTGTCCAAACCATTCATACTGGTCATGTCAGGTTTATCCTGTCAAGAGTGCGCCACGGCGGGCCACTATCATGTCATTATCATGTCAAGTTTACTGGTCAAGAGTGCGCCACGACGGGCCACTATCAGGTCATGTCAGGTCATTAATCAGGAGTGCACCACTACGGGTCACTGTCGTGTCAAGCAATTTCATTCATTTAAGAAATAACAAGATATTAAGTGGGTCGTCGCAATATAGGCCAAGAATAGAAAATGTACAGTACAATCAGGAGCTCCATATTAAAATAAAAGAAACTTGCACAGTTAATTAATATTATATATATATTCTTGAAGCCAAGGAAAAGATCTACAACTTTCATATTTTGAGTTTTTCAAGATTCTAGCTACAAAATAACTTAAACAGGCAAAAACAGTGAAATAGAGCAATTCCGGCGCATGAGATTCCTGCACAAATCGGCGTATGAGATTCCTGCACGAATCGGCGCATGGGATTCCTGCACGAATCGACGCATAGGATTCCTTCACAAATCGGCGCATGAGATTCCTGTACAAATCGGCGCATGAGATTCCTGCACGAATCGGCGCATGAGATTCCTGCACAAATCGGCGCATGAGATTCCTGCAAGAATCGGCGCATGAAAAACTCACGTTGCGTCTTCAGTACATGCGCATAGGGAACCTACGTGCATGACACGCTCGGAGTTAAGGGATGCGTTGCTGGGACTTCACGGCGCATGGCCTCCCGGCGCATGGCCTCCCGGGCGCATGAGGTTCATCGTCCCCAAATAGCAAGTTCAGCCATGAAAGTTCCAAAAACTTGTAATGGCCAGAACTTCCTCATCCGGAGTCGAAATCAAGCGAAACAAAAGCCAAAACTGCATGAAATTAAATTCTCCACAACATGGAACCACTAGTTTTCGTAAACAAGTAAGTTTGGTAGATCAAAACCCAAAAAAAACCAAAAATAATATAAACTTAGATCTACAAGAATCCACCCGGTAAAATCAAAAACTCCAAGTTCTAAACATGCTTAAAATCATGCAAGGAAGAAGATGGAACAATCAAAAGTAAATTTATTCAAGGTTCGGCAAGGTGTACTTGCCTCTCCTCCTTGGTGAAGAAGGAAAGAAGAAGAAGATGAAGATGGAAAAATAAAAATGAATAATGGAGGAGAGAGAGTGGTAGGTGGCTTATATAACAAGCCCAAGCAATCTCCACCATTCATTCCTCTCCATTCAATCTAAACCATACACCTCTCTCATGAGAAACCAAACCAAACCAAGTTAAACCAAACCAATAAAACCAAGTCAAATCAAATTAAAACCAAGTCATGATTCATACCAAAATAAATGAAACAAGCCAGTATACGGGTCACCCGACAATTGTCAGAAATCCGTACAATGACAATTCAGCAACTTTAAATATTCTCAAAATTCAAGAAATACGAAATACAGCTCAAATAAATATGTATCCGTATAAAATACTGATACAGTGAGACGGGCCTCACAACTCTCCACCCCTTAGAAAAATTCTGTCCTTGAAATTTTCTGAGGCTAGTCGAGCAAGATAACAAAACAAAAGCTCCAGGAACTCAACAATCTCAATAAATCAAGCACGACATATAAGTAAAGTAAAACAATCAGTAATGTAAAATGCGTAAGCGGTAAATAAATGCACAAGAACAAATACAATCATGATCAAGAAGGGCTAGAGGCATATGGATCAATATGTCTCCTGAGACAGTTGTGTAGAACCAACGTCCTTGCTGGCCTAAGCTGACTCCCAAAAATGGATAAAAGTCAAGCCTCAAGGTAAGTCGGTACCAATGACTTAGTTCAAGACGTGACTCTACCCAGGACGTATCATCGTAGTTGAAACAGATACATGAACTTATCACCTGTCTCAAGATACGAAGACAGAAGAGACTGGCTGATCGAGATGGACTGATATCTCTGCCTGCATGCTGAGACTGATCCTCCATAACTGGCCTGGCTAAAGAATGCTGAGCTGCCCTCGGCAAAACACGAACAAGATAATCAGAGGGATCAAGAACAGTGCCCTTGAAAGTTGAAGGACACAAGATCAAATCATGGGAACAGGAATGACCAACGATCAAAACAGATATCAAGTCAAGTATCAGAGATAGAGAATAATCCGAAGGAGATCAATAAAGATAATCGTGATTGAGATATCTAAACATGGTAACCCCCACAAATCTGAAAATCGAGACCTGCATGGGCCACCACTAAAACCATGTCACGCCCCAGAACCAGAATACCGGAGAGCGGGGGCAGACATAGCCAGCTACGCAATTCCAAAGTACGTTAATACTCTGAAATCACGTATAAGCTGTCAAGACATGGGGGTTACCCTACATGCCATCAGTCAATCCTATGGTTTAACAATCCTAGGTATCTCAATCACAGGCAATTATACAAGAGCAAGAGTACGATCATCATACATACAATAGTAAGGCGTCTCGAACCATATATACATGACTGATCATGAAGCCAGTACCACAGAACTGATGACTAGCTAGAATATTAGTCGTACATGATAAGGACTAGCTATAGTCTAGAATACACATATCATGTTTATGCCCGTAGGCTACAATATCAAGGAAAATACCAAAACACGAGCTAAACACGTGCTCGGGACTAAACATTACAAGAAGAGAATTTACATATCAGTAGGAGAATGAAGAAGAGCCCACTGAGGCACTCTGGTGCTCCGGCTGGTCACCGTCGAGTGAATGGTGTGGTAGATCCTTCGGGCTCTTCTATCAGAACCTGGCCATACAAAACCAGTGGGGTCAGACCCCAAATAGCAAGTACCACAAAGGAGGCCGAACTATGAACTTAAAACCAGCAATCATAGGCAATCAACAGAGAGAGAAAGCGATAAGTAAGGGAGGATCGAGATTCGTGCTGTACCAATGCACTTAACCCGAACATAAGAAGGCAGTAAGTAAAGCATTTAGTAAACACAATTAAAAGTAGACTTGTTAAGCAAACGATCCTTTAAGAGTTATGCAAAGCAAGTAGTCATATGAACAGGTGAGATAAAATAACTAGAGAACATATTAAATAACTAGAGCTAGGCAATATACGATGAGATAACCATGGGACTATTCAGATAACCAGGTTACAACCCGTAAACCAAACAAGGACCGGAGTTGTAACCCTTCGTCTGAACAGAACTTGGTTTCTTCCACCATTTATTGGCAAGATAAAATAAGAAATCAGGACATATAACAATCTGGAGTGACAATCAATATGGTGACAATCTGGAGTGACAATCCTTATAGTGACAATCTGGAGTGACAATCCTTCAATCATTCTGGTACAATCTTATAATCAATCAATTCTAGACAATACTATACTGGACTAGACTCCATCCAAGTAATCACGGCCAATCATTGCCTACGGCTTTCTACATTAACTAACTAGGGTTATCACAATCCTAGTTACTAGCAAGATGCAATGAGATTCTTCCAAGTCCAGTTACCCGCCTGCTGCTATCTGAGTGACCCCAGCAAAGAAAAGAAAAAAGATAGCATGATATAGCAGACACACTGTAGTAAGATACATGTGTCCTAAGGTACCACACTCGACGGCGGGCTGGAAGTGCGCTCATCTTGACGGATAGCAACAAATCACATGTATATATATATAAGGCCGGGATCAAAGGGGCAACAGGTAACTGGGAAAGTCTCTCCATGAACTACTTGATCAATCTAGTCATTAACCTAGCCAGATTCAGTATGAATCCCTGACCGTGGGAAACCAGGGATTCATGTCCTAGACATGATGCAAGACAAGACGGTTTCATTTGTATAAACACAATCACCTACGGTGTCCAAGCCATTCATACTGGTCATGTCAGGTTTATCCTGTCAAGAGTGCGCCACGGCGGGCCACTATCATGTCATTATCATGTCAAGTTTACTGGTCAAGAGTGCGCCACGACGGGCCACTATCAGGTCATGTCAGGTCATTAATCAGGAGTGCACCACTACGGGTCACTGTCGTGTCAAGCAATTTCATTCATTTAAGAAATAACAAGCTATTAAGTGGGTCGTCGCAATATAGGCCAAGAATAGAAAATGTACAGTACAATCAGGAGCTCCATATTAAAATAAAAGAAACTTGCACAGTTAATTAATATTATATATATATATATTCTTAAAGCCAAGGAAAAGATATACAACTTTCATGTTTGAGTTTTTTAAGATTTTAGCTACAAAACAACTTAAACAGGCAAAAACAGTGAAATAGAGCAATTCCGGCGCATGAGATTCCTGCACAAATCGGCGCATGAGATTCCTGCACGAATTGGCGCATGGGATTCCTGTACGAATCGGCGTATAGGATTCCTGCACAAATCGGCGCATGAGATTCCTGTACAAATCGGCGCATGAGATTCCTGCACGAATCGGCGCATGAGATTCCTGCACAAATCGGCGCATGAGATTCATGTACGAATCGGCGCATGAGATTCCTGCACGAATCGGCGCATGAAAAACTCACGTTGCGTCTTCAGTACATGCGCGTAGGGAACCTACGCGCATGACACGCTCGGAGTTAAGGGATGCGTTGCCGGGACTTTACGGCGCATGGCCTCCCGGCGCATGGCCTCCCGGACGCATGAGGTTCATCGTCCCCAAACAGCAAGTTCAGCCATGAAAGTTCCAAAAACTTGTAATGGCCAGAACTTCCTCATCCGGAGTCGAAATCAAGCGAAACAAAAGCCAAAACTGCATGAAATTAAATTCTCTACAAATGGAACCACTAGTTTTCGTAAACAAGCAAGTTTGGTAGATCAAAACCCAAAAAAACCGAAAATAATATAAACTTAGATCTACAAGAATCCACCCGGTAAAATCAAAAACTCCAAGTTCTAAACATGCTTAGAATCATGCAAGGAAGAAGATGGAACAATCAAAAGTAAATTTATTCAAGGTTCGGCAAGGTGTACTTGCCTCTCCTCCTTGGTGAAGAAGGAAAGAAGAAGAAGATGAAGATGAAAAAATGAAAATGAATAATGGAGGAGAGAGAGTGGTAGGTGGCTTATATAACAAGCCCAAGCAATCTCCACCATTCATTCCTCTCCATTCAATCTAAACCATACACCTCTCTCATGAGAAACCAAACCAAACCAAGTTAAACCAAACCAATAAAACCAAGTCAAATCAAATTAAAACCAAGTCATGATTCATACCAAAATAAATGAAACAAGCCAGTATACGGGTCACCTGATAATTGTCAGAAATCCGTACAATGACAATTCAGCAACTTTAAATATTCTCAAAATTCAGGAAATACGAAATACAGCTCAAATAAATATGTATCCGTATAAAATACTGATACAGTGAGGCGGGCCTCACAAAATGCGATGAACTCTTACTTTAGAAATATGCGAATGAAGAGCTGAAGAAGCAATACATCGACATCGTAATTCCCAGAAAGAATTCTCCAAAGTATGTATTCTGAACCCTTTTTTCTTTCATTTTTTCTAGACTTTTTTCACAATTATGAAGTGAGAATCTATCTTTATTAATTTAATCTAAACTAAATTTATGTGCAGTGATATTGTATACACATTTTATCCGGAAAAGGGTGAAAAAGGAGTTTCAGTCCAGCTGTCGGCAGTAGACATGCAAGACATACTCAACTATGACGACATGGAGGCTGGCATACTGGACATAATAATAAGGAAGCTGAGAGAAATTCAAGGCAGTAAAAGGTGTGCCCCGTCTAGTTCAAAGGACGTGCCATTGATCCAGAAGCAAAAGCCGGCACCCCAATCACATAATTGGTCTGCATTCATGATGGCCCACACATTGGTAAGAATTCAAACAGAAAAATCCATATTCATGTGTACACCGATGAAAAATGACAGAAAAAAATTACTCATGATATTGTGTTTTGTTTTTGGGAAATAGACTATCGTTGAACGTGCCAATGCACGAGACGCAAAAGCCGACGCCTTTGAAGACATCCAAACAGAGTTAGTAGACTTCGTCATGGGTTTGGAGGACGACATAGAGTTGCTATTCATCCCACTCTTTAATGCATCCATCAAACACTATA
The DNA here is from genome assembly GCA_029216955.1 of Iris pallida. Taxonomy (NCBI): domain Eukaryota; kingdom Viridiplantae; phylum Streptophyta; class Magnoliopsida; order Asparagales; family Iridaceae; genus Iris; species Iris pallida. The sequence goes on from JANAVB010000600.1 coordinate 2,980,595, forward strand.
CTCTGCTCACATTCAACTTTATCTCCTACGACTGGACACACTACAACTTCTTGAGGCAAAACACGTACGATAAGTGCAAGGTGGATGCAGAATTAATGAAGAACACCTTAGAGCCTATCGTCAGGAGAAAAGTTGATAAGATGAGGGAGAGATGCCTGGCGAAGATGGAGTATGAGAGCAAAGTGCTGAATTATTCTCCAAATTGCCCACAACAACGGGCACCCAACTGCCTCTTGTACACGACGTATTATATAAATATGTTGACGACTCCTCCCTTCGAAATACCGGAAGGAAATGACAATAAAACTCACCAGAAGATGACAACGATGAGGTTGGCATGGGCTAAGGAGTTGCTTTCAAGCAAATATGTAACACGAACCAAGCAATGACATTGTAAAACAACAATGTAATTATGATGTAATTGGGCAAGGAACTTCTGTCTTTTATAAGCTCTGCTTTTATAATAAAATTATTTTTGAATTACATTTACATTGTCAAAACCACGAAAAGTTTGACTTTTATTTACATATGAAACAACTCGAACTCATGCACCAAGTTGTAGTCATTTTTATAATAAGCTCTCCCAACTTCTGCCATTTATTGGCAAAATTTAACAACTCGAACTCATGCGCCAAGTGGCAGTCACTTTTATTGTCATTAATACCAATGAATCTGCCATTTATATGCCATTAATACTAATGAATTCTTCCATTTATATGCAATTTATTCCTAATGAATCTGCCCCTTCGGATTATATTCTCCGTTTTATCTGGAACGGAGAATGGAATTCTTCGTTTACTTGAAACGGAGAATAACTTTCCCGTTTAAATTAAATCGTTTGAGGATTCTATTTACCGTTTATTTTGGAACGGATAATAACATTCTCCATCTGTCTTGAAACGGAGAATAACATTCCCAGTGGTAAAACACATTAAAATGTTCATTCGCCATTTTTATTTAAACGGAGAATGACGTTCTCCGTGTCTTTCGAAACGTAGAATGTTATTCTCCATTTAGTTTGAAAAGGAGAATGAAGATGAGCTTGATGAGAATATGACGAGGTTGGTATGGGCTAAGAAGACTACAATGATGAGGTTGGTATGGGCTAAGAATTAGATTTCAAGAGAACTTCTGTCTTTTATAATGTCTGCTCTGCTGTATTTTATAATAAAATCCTTTTTGAGTTACATTAACATTGTGAAAACTACGAAAAGTTTGACTTTTTGAGTTACATTTACATTATAAAAGTCTGAAATACTACATAAAATCCTACTATCAAAAAAAAAGTTGAATGTGAGCTGCATACGGGCATCGCAGAGCAATGGAACTCCTTGAGGCAAAGGAATTCCTTGAGGCAAATCACTTCATCGTACATCGTCAGAGCAATGGAACTCACTGAACAAAGGAACTTCGTGCAAAGTCAGAGAAATAGAACTCCATGAACAAAGGAACTCCGTGCATAGTCAGAGCGAATCAAAGTGCGAGCGCTTCGACAGAGTGTGGGTCGGCAATAAATCCAAACCCAGGCACATCTCAATTGAAAGCTTCGACTGTCAAGGAGGAGTGTTGTTCTCCGTCGTCTTTCAGTTTGTGTCCACGTGGTAGATGTTCTTCATCGTGCATCGTCAGAGCATAGGAATCATTGGATGACTCCTTGAGGCAAGTCACTTCATCGTGCATCGTCCGAGCAAAGGAACTCACTGAGGCAAAGGAATTCCCTGAGGCAGAGCACCGTGCAAAGGCATCCTTCTTCATCCTGGAACATGTCGAAGAAATAAACTCCTTGCGGCAAAGGAACACCATGCATAGTCCGAGCCAATCAACGTGCGGGAGCTTCGACAGAGCGTGGGTTGTTAATAAATCTATACCCAGGCACATCTCAGTCTTCTGAAGGACTTCACCATCGTGCAGCGTCGGACCAATGAAACACGTTGAAGAAATAAACTCCTTGCGGCAAAGGAACACCGTGCATAGTCCGAGCCAATCAACGTACGAGCGCTTCGACAGAGCGTGGGTTGGCAATAAATCCAAACCCAGGTACATCTCAGTCTTCTGAAGGACTTCACCACCAAAGCTTCTTCAAACGAGGAGATCGACAACCAAGAAGAAAGCGTCTTGCCAAGGCGGGGGATCGGTAGAGTCCATCTCCACAAGAAAAGCTAAGTGAGATGAGAACAAACTCTTCCTACACTACTGCCATTTATAGGCATGGAATAACTCAGACTCATGCGCCAAGTGGCAGCCACTTCGAATTCAATTCAATTAATTTCCATCAATACCAATACATCTGTCCCTTTTCAAGTAAAGCTAAGTAAGACTAGAACAAACTCTCCCAAATACTGCCATTTATATGCCATTAATACCAATAAATCTGTCCCTTCGAATTCTGCCAACTTTGATACCCCCTACTGTATAGAAATGTTTTTTTCTTGATACAGTAGGGGGTATCAAAGTTTTGATACCCCCTATGTATGACATGTGGGCCCTTTATGCTTTATAAAATGTGTACACATATATATACACATAAATTTTGAGAGGGCCCACATGTCATACATAGGGGGTATCAAAACTTTGATACAGGGTATCAAAGTTTTGATACCCCCTATGTATGACATGTGGGCCCCTACTGCTTTGTAAAACGTGTAAACATATATATATACACATAAATTTTGAAATGGCCCACATGTCATACATAGGGGGTATCAAAACTTTGATACCCCTACTGTATCAAAGTTTTTCTCCTGTATCAATGTTTTTTCCCTTTTAAATGGGCCCCATACATAACTTAAAAAAGTATAAATAAAACAAAATTTTGTTATAGTCAAGATTTGAACCAATGACCTCTTAAATACAAGTCTAGCATTGTAACCACGACACCACAATAGCATTCTCCGTGTTTTATTAAACGGAGAATAGAATTCTCTGTTTTGAATTACACGGAGAATAGCATTCCCAGTGTTTAAAACACATTAGAATGTTCATTCTCCGTTTTAATTTGAAACGGAGAATGATATTCTCCGTTTCATTTGTAACGGAGAATTATATTCTCCATTTTGAACTGCACAGAGAATTTCGTTCCCAGTATTAAAACGATTGAGGATTCTATTCGTCGTTTAATTTGGAACGGAGAACGGCATTCTCCGTTTAATTTGAAACGGAGAATAAGATTTACAGTGTTAAAAACACATTAGAATGTTCATTCTCTGTTTTAATTTGAAACGGAGAATGATATTCTCCGTGTCATTTGAAACGGAGAATGATATTCTCCGTTTTGAACTGCACGGAGAACATATTTTCTCCATTTTTGATATTCTCCGTTTTGAACTTAGAATTTGACATTCTCCATTTTTATCTAATTGTCTTCTCAAACTTTTGCATTGGAGAAAATATTTTTTATCTAATTGTCTCGTGTGAATGACATCTTGCCACATAAGAAAGACATTATCTTAAGTCAACGACGTTTTATTTTATTCCATTTGCTCTTTGTCGCTATTTCGCTTTCGTACTTTACAATTACGAAAATCGTGACCCAATTTTTTACAAACTCTACATACTCTAGGCTTCGGGATAGGATGACTTTCTGTAGGCTGGCTTGATTTCCCTTGAGAAGGCCTTCCTTTTGTTGCTACCGAATTTGGCTCTTTTAAAGCTTCATGCACTCCATAAACTGCATCAGCTACCATTTGTTCTTCTTCACCAATATCGGTCACCATTTCTTTCAACTCCATCAGAACAGACGACATCAACTCCGTTCCCCTCTCTTAAATTTTGCTTAATTTTTTACAATAGTATGTAAACAGATTAACTTGTTCATGAATACCACCATACCTTCTGCTCTCAATACTGTCTGGGTGGATGAATCTTCTTTCTGAGCCAGGTCCAGAGAGATAACTCTCTTTGCAATCCTTGAGCCAACGAGATTTTATCAAGTTCTTTGGAATATCTCCAATTTGTAATCTCTTCATTGCTGAAAAAATATGCCTACAAGGAATCTCCTTGGTCTCCATCCACAAGCATTCACAATTTATGATGTTGTCGGCCGGATCAAATGTAACCTTCCGGTTGACACTGTTTGGCGACATATACTTTTGGACAGTGCAAACTTCTGACTCTCTTATGATGCGATGATGGAGAACAGTATATGCATCAGAACGGGTGATTTCCTTCCTTACATCTACAAACACCGTTTTAGTGTAAATTGCGGCAAATTTACCTTCTATTATGGCCATGCTAGTTTGATTCACAACTGGTGTTGAGAGTTTATCATTGACATGCTTACCCATCTGGCCGTAACGTAAGGCCGCCAAACCGAAGTCACAATTTTGAAGGGCCTTCCATAGTGGCAGCTTCTCATTCAAAAACCTTTTCAGAAATGCGTTCATAGATTCACATCTATTTGTTGCAGTAGAACCGCCAAAATAATTTCCACGTAGGAATGTGTCCGTCCATCGCTCCCTCGTTCTGTACAATACAGTGGTCCACTCATTGTTCTCTACATTATAATCTGTTAGCATCTGCTGCCAACGGTTTTCAAATTCATCGACTGAATAGTACCTGTTTAGAAAACATAGACAGTAACTAAAGTTGTGATATTGTAACAACAACATACTTCAAAGTAAAGTAGCAAGTGTGCGATGTACCTTTTAATCAGAAGACTCAGTTTATTGTGAAAACCCTCTTGGTGTACATGTTTGGCAGCATTGTTTAGGATATGCCATGAGCACGTTCGATGAACTATGCTGGGCATTAAATCCTCAATTGCTTTATTCATGGATCTGCAACCATCCGTGAGAACTGTCTCTGGTAATTTACCATTCATACACTCTAGGAATTTTTCTAGAACCCAAGAATATGTCTCTGCAGTCTCATTATGGATCATTGCAAACCTAAACACACAAGTCATCGCATGATTATTTGTACCCACTAGAACCACCAACGGCATTTGACTTCTATTTGTTTTATATGTAGAATCGAATGCTAGTAAATCTCTAAATAATTCGTAATCGAATCGACATGCACCGTCAGCCCAAAAGAGATGGGTCAATCTGGAATCTTCGTCTACCTTGTACGCGTAGAAGAAATCTGGGTCACTGCCCTCCTTAGATTGAAGAAATGTAAGTGTTGTCGTAGCATGAACATCGTCTAGTGCTCTACTATCTTGAGATAGAGCGTTGTATAAATCCTTTCTCGTCCATCCAACCTTATCCCAGCCACCTTTCTTCTGGACAATTAAATTCCATATCTGTCCAATCCCCATACCTGATTGCTTCATAAGCTTAATTTCTTCCAACTCTGCGGGTGATATCGTACGATGGAATCTCAAAAAAACTGTTTCATAATCATTCGCCAGGTTATGGTTGTGATGTACATAAAATTTTTTGACGGACCACATCTTTGTTTTATGGGTGTACCCAATACAAAAATTGCTTTACAACCACTTCTGCTTTCACTTCTTGGCTCACGAACCCTGTTTGGAGCTTTCTTGTATTTCTTGTGTCTGAATCCCGCATTCGAACAACACCAACTACGGATCATCACCATCCCATATTTGTTTTTCTTTACCTCGTTCTTTCTAATACTGAAACCATATGCTTTTGAATATATCCGGTAGAATGTCTCTGCTTCTTCAATAGAGTTGAACTGCAGACTGACAATATCTTCTTCTAAGAGATGTTTTGGATCTTTGTTAATGTTGGCAGACTGTAATATTTTTTTCATCGTCACTGCATCGAAATCCAATGGAGATTCACCGTCGTCCCTAAGAACAGAATAAAACAAAATAAACATGAGAAATAGATGTAAAAATATAATACATTTCTTAAATCCATTAGAAAGGGTGATGCGAAATAATATTTCGTTGTTTGCGTTGATGTCGTCGTCGTCGTTATGATGCATTCTTCCATCGTTTTCTTCATCTTGTTCTTTACTGTCTCCTAAGTTAACATCTTCCAAACTTTGCTCATCATCCAAATCATCTGACAGTCCTCTTGAAAGGAAGCTTTCTTCATCGACTAAATCTTTCACACGTTCATCACTTTCTCCATGTGACGTCGACATTGAAGAAAATAGAGTGTGTTAGAAACCAGCAGAAGAAACGAAGGACAAGAAACAATACAAGAAGAAAGAGTAATGCTATATTCGTACCTCCAAATTGTCCCTCTAATATATAGCCCTCCCATCTGATGTGGCATGTTAAATAATAGTGTGTGTCATCTGACATGACTGATGACATGGCAAATTTTAATCCAAAAAGTTAACTACCCAATTTTCTCCATAATAATTTAACGTTAATATCAATGTTAATTTAATGTTAATATTAATTTATGTTAATATTAATGTTAAGGTTAATGTTAATATTAATATTATTGTTAATGTTAACGATAATATTAATATTAATGTTAATGTTAATGTTAATATTAACTTTAATGTTAATTTTTATTTTTAGTTTTATTTAAAAAAAAAAATTGCCACGTTAGCTGCCAGATCAACATATCATGTCAGCTGCCACGTAAGGATGGACAGTTTGAAAGTACAATTTGGAGGTACAAAAAGCATTATTCAGGAAGAAACAACTTCCAGCAAGGCAACAACACAACCTTTTCGTCTTCCTTGTAACTCCGCCACGTGGCCCTCTTTTGATGGCTCATGAAAAATCTTGAGTGATTCTAGGAGCAAGCATAATTTTAAGGAAACAACTTCCAACAAAACAACTTTCTCGTCTTCTGGGTACATGTATTATTAAATTGTGTAGCTAATAACGCATGAGGAAGCATGCAACAGCAATCTCCACGTGGCCCTCTTCTGTAGGATAACGCATGCAGCAGCATTTAATGCTACGAAACCCTATTGTCTTGTTATGTGTTGTGTATCCTATGTGGCATGAGGCAGAAGACAATAACTTGCATACGCGGCTATATTCACAAATGACAATAAGTTTAAAAAGTCATCTCCAATGCAAAAAAGTATTGAGAAGACAATACAAAGTAATTTTTATGACTTCCAAGACAACTTTTACTCTTCTAATGATATGGTATCAGTGTTTATTATTAAATTGTGTAGGATAACGCATGCAGAGCATTTAATGCTACGGGATCTGTTGTGTAAGGAACACAACCTGTGAGAGAGAACCCGAGAGAGAGAGAGAGAGAGAGAAAGAGAGAGTGTGGGAGATGACTAGATTTTAAACTTAAAATTCAATTTTTGGTTATTATTACTAATAACTAGTTTGCACGTACGAGTTTAGACGAACACTAACTGAGCCCCGAGCAACGTGACATCAGCTAGCTAGGTTTCTAATACCGTGGCATTCCTGTTAATTTAAAATTTACAATATTATTGAAACTAATATTAATACTAAAATTTAAAATAGTTTTTGATTTAACATTTACTTAAAACTAGTTAAAGTTAAAATTGTATTCTTTTTTATTTAAAATGTAATTGGAACTACAATTAATATTAACATTCGCTTGTCCCGTAGTTTAAGTCGTATTTCACTGCTTCTTGCTTAAGTCTATGCACCCAAAGAACTTGATTGTTCAAGTCGAACGCGTGCACAGCACGTTCCCTCGATGCAAGGCTTGACGTAGCCCTTGCTTGTTAAGTCGTTGCACGAACACATTAGAAAAGAGTTTTGTTGGGCTATTGAAGTATAGCAAGCACCGTCCCGTGTCACGCGCATTTGTTAAGCAGTGAAAGGGTGTGAAGGCCACTGGCAATATCAAGTCATCACAGACTATAGCTGGGTTAGACGACGACCCTTTTGCTGCGGGCCGAATCGGTCCCTTGGCCTAGGAATGGATTGGTTGAAGGAGCAATACACAAGAATAGACTGCCATATTGGCAGGATTATTTTTGGTATTCCCGGTGAGGCAGAGTTTTCATTTTCCAGTGAGGCAGAGTTTTCACCATCGACTTGATTCTAGGGACGGTACCAGGATCGGAGAGCGTCTACAAGATGGCACCTTCAAAGTTAGAAATCTTGTACAAAATGATTGAAGAACTCAGAACCAAAGGATTCATTCGTGCTAGTGGATCGCCTTGGGGAGCACCGATGCTTCTTGTGAAGAAGAAGGATGGTACGTCAAGATTATGTGTTGATTATCGTACATTGATGACTTATTTGATTAGCTCAAGGGAGCGGCTGTATTCTCGAATATTGACTTGCGGTCATGAGGGTACCATCAGATCAGAGTCAGAGAGAAAGTCATCCAGAAGACATCATTCAGATCGAGGTATGGACATTGGGATTTCCTTGTTATGCCATTTGGAACGACCAGTGTGCCAGCCGTATTCATGGACCCCAAGAATCGTATCTTCATGCACTATTTGGATCAGTTCATGATAGTGTTCATAGACGACATCTTAGTCTATAGCTGTAGTGCCCCATCCCTACATCGTGTCCCGTACTCCGTCCACGGGGTACGCGAGAAAGGAACACTGTCGCTATCGATTCGGTCGGGACCGATAGGTCGGGATCGATTGACTCGATCGAACGGGAACGGTTGAATTAAGATCCATTCTCTCGCCTGAAGTAAACTCAAGGTGAGTGGCTGACCCTCCTCTTCTCGACCTCCTTCCTAGGTAAATCGATAATGTTGTTGCAAATGAAAGGATAAATGCAAGGGCACAAACACGGAAAAGGGATTGAGTTTTCAAAGATAATGTAGGCTATGTCTTATTAACTAAAAGGAAAATATGTCTTCGCACGGTTATGGACAACTTATCGACGAGGCGGTAGTTTCCTCGATCAGCAACCCGGGGCCACGGGACTGTTTTGACCTAGGAGACCCCTCGACGACCCACGGTCGCGAGCATTTCCTTCCTTGTTACCCTATCATTTGGTTCAACTCACGAATGCCTATTTGATAGTCCTTTCTCAAAACTCACTTTGAATCAATTATGATCCTCGCCTTAAACACTAAGCCCGTGCATCGTGCCTTAAGCCAATCGTGCTCTACGTGACACTCCTGTCCAAGTCGATGGGCCTTGAGATCGTAGGACTACTTAACTTGACAAACCGCGAAGGAGCGGGACAGTGCTTGTAATATCTTAGGTCGATAGGCATAACTTTGCCTAACTTAACTTCGCAACAACTTAACGAGCAAAGGCTGCGTCAAGCTTTGCCTTAACGGATCATGTCGTGCACGCATCCAACTTAAACGACCAAGTCACTCGGGTGCCTAGACTTAGGTCACAAGCCGCTCAACGCAACTTAACTCATGGGCAAGCCAAGGCTATGCCAAGCCTTGGAGGACGGGATCGTGCATGCTTTATGAAGCATTCATGTGGGCGACGCCTATGACTTAGGCTACGTTCATACTTTGCCTACTCAACCGACTTTCCTTCTCCCAAGCCACGGGACGAAGAATCGAGTGTCATTTTCAAAGCACGCCGTGCACCAACTCTAAGCCGAATGTTGGACCTTTCCATATTCTTACTCAATTCGACCCGTCGGGATTATTCCCTTTAGCTATGTGGATTCATCTCTTTTATTATTAAGCCTACTTGTGCAAGTTGAAAATAAGCGATTTATTATGTGAAGGCTAAGATGAGGCAAGTTCACCGAAACTACCCCACCTGAGTGAGCGGTCGCTTTGATCGAGCGATGTCTTCGAGTAGCCGTTGCAAGGCTAAGTCCGAACGCCGTTGGCATTTTGATCCTGCCGATTGACTGAGTGGGATGGGGCACTACAAGCGGGGACTTGCATCGGAGCTAGCTACTTGCGTTGAAAGGACCCCGATTAACAAAGCTATACGTCCGGGATGGCTTGTGATGCCAGTAACGTCGAAGAGGGACGAGGCGAAGGAGGTCAGCCACTCGCCTTAGACTTGCTTCAAACGAGCGACTGGTTGGCTGCGCTGACGTCACCTACGCGATCACCTGCAACCCGCTGAATATGGGACTTGGTTCCAGAGAAGCCATTCCATAACGTGGAATGGATCTTAATTCAACCGTTCCCGTTCGATCGACCCGGCCGATTTCGACCTATCGGTCCCAACCGAATCGGTAGCGACATTGTTCCTTTCTCGCGCACCCTATTACGACCTGTACCCGGAGTAAGGGCATGAGTGCGTGACAGCGTCCCAGCCTACACCGCAGAAACGACGTAGAATGCTGTCTAGTTCTACTATCTGACAACAGTTATAATATCAAAACCTGTCGAGAACGGTCAACTCCGAATGGAGGACAAGCAATGTCAATATAATATACCCAATAAGCTATTATATTGTTGCGACCATCCAGTGTTGGTATTTATGTATGGTATTTATGGTGCACATTATCTTAATTCAACCGAGTAGTTCAAAGGAGGGAATTATGTATGGTATTTATGGTGCACATCATTAGGACGGGTTGCGACCGTCCAGTGTTGTGATAAGCTATGATATCAGTAAGTTTGGGATCCTTCGGATATTGGGCTAGCATCCCGTATCGAAGCGATCATAGTCTTATACATAAGGATGCCAAAGATGCATTACGGGGCGAAACACCGTAACCTTCATATAGATAGGGCCGGTGGGCTGAGATTTGTGCTGGGTGCAGGCGCAGGGCCTGCCACCCTTATGCATATGTTTAAGTTTACGGTTGGTTGGTTGAGTAAAATGATATGATTTCTTATATAAAGTTCTAACCTTGCAGGCTATGCGAAATGGGACATAGATGAGCACGATCACTATGTTTATGTTAAGATTATGTCTAACTCGCAGGGACATGGTAGTGGACAAGTTCAGGATATGTTTGGCTCGAGGCGGGGCTCGGCTTGGACGTGCCGAGGCATGGAGTCCTTAGCGTTCAAGAGGAGCTACCGCATTGGCGTTCGGACTTGCGACATGGAGATGTTCAGCCGAAGACTACTTGTTGGCTATAAAGAGGAATAATGTATGGAACAATGTACTCCTTTGTGAGCTAGAGAGATCATGAGCGTTGTAGCCAATTGGCATGTTAAGTTGGGCTATTCAGAGCCATTGTAACCTACAGTTCATTATCAATAAAAGAGATTCTTGTTGTATACTACGTTTTCCTTCCGCTGCTTATGTTATCAATTTGAGCTATAAACACTATTGTGAATCTCTTATCTTGCCTTGCACGAGCGCAACTCCAGATTAAATACGGCAACACGCCCCAGCGAGGACGATAATTCGGGTGAAAACTTGATAATGATGAAGACGGTAACTCGGTCGACAAACGTAAGTATCGATGCATGATCGGGAAAATTTTACAGTAGCATTAATATTAAATCTACATTAGCTTTTCTGTTAATTTAAAATTTACAATATAATTAAAACTAATATTACAAAAATGCTATTTGCTCCCAAAAAATTTGGGTGATACCATCTTCCATTATGTGGCATATGACATGGTTGCTAACATGACAGCTGACATGACAAAATTTAACAATAAAATTAATATTAAAATTAACATTAATAGTAAATAAATAATTTAATATTAAATTAACATTAATTAATATTAACATTAATATTAACATTAATATTAATATTAATATTAATATTAATATTAATATTAACATTAACATTAGCATTAACATTAACATTAACATTAATATTAATATTGACATTAATATTAACATTAAAAAAATTTGGGTAATTAATTTTTAGGGTTAAAATTTGTCATGTCAGCTGTTATGTCATCTGCCATGTCAGCTGTTATGTCATATGCCATGTCAGATGCCATGTAATGGGAGATGACATCACCCAAATATGTTGGGAGCCCAAACGACTAATTGCTAATATTAATACAGTGGCATTACCGTTATTTCCCAATAGATTCGTGCCTTGTTCGGTCACACCCCCCCACGAGCGGGTTATACCCCCCTAAACGAGGGGTTAAATAGCCTTTTCAAAAGAAGAGAACCCATCCGACTAGAGAGAAACAAAGGAAAGAAGAAGAAGAACAGTCGCAATGGAGAGGAGCAAGATCAACTGCAGCGGATGGGCCGTCATCCCTACCGAGATTCTCTCGATGATACTGGTACTGTCAGGGATGCCGGCGGACGAGGTAATGTGCAATGTGGCCCCAGTTTACCGTTCGTGGTGGAAGGCGCTCAACGGTCCCTTAGACTATTGGTCTAACGTCGACTTGGTACAGTGGTGCCGGAGGACCCAGCAAACCGCTGAGATTAGTTTGACCGTAATGAAGCTCGTGGCTCGCAGTGAGGGACATCTAGGGTCCCTCTCCGCGTACAAGCTCGACGAAGCAGCCTTCTCTTTTGCATGTTTAAGGCCAGTGCAAAATTTTATTTGGTCTTATTCTAATAATTTATTTTTTATATTACAAAATTTTACGTATACTTTTGTTAATTTCTATTGATGTTTTCCCATTTTTATAATACAGTGGGAAATTTCTAAGGGTGCTGCGCATTCCGAAGTGCGACGTGAGTGATGAAACTTTCGTGAGACACTTGTAGTTTCTCCATGTGCTGGAAGAACTCGACATTAGCTACTGCCTCTATATCACGTCGACTGGAATATTTTCTGCCGGAAAGTATTGCCGCCGTCTGGTCAAGCTGAGTAGGAACATGCCCCCTCCGGATTTCATGCTCAGGAACATGTTCGTGCTGGACACGAAAAATGAGGCGAAGAAAAAGGCCGTGGCTGATTCGATGCTGCGTCTCGAGCACCTACATATGGGATTCGGCATGTTCAATGGAGACACGCTGCGATCTATCATATGCAACTGCAAGGGTCTTCGCCTGCTCGACATACGTGGGTGCTTCAACGTGATCTTCGACGACGAAATCTGGAAAATTTGTTATTCAATACAGACGTTTAAAAAAACCCTTTGATAATGTAATCCCAGTACCAGGAGAACCTGTATACGAGATGTATAATGATTTAGATATGTTCTATCATTCCTGGGGTGAATGGTGAAAACATTAGCATGCATGCATGCATGCATTTCTTTATATATTTTACTAGTCTACATACAAGATATTTTTTATGAGTTCGATTCTCCATTTCGACAAAATTTTACTTTTGTCAATACTAATTTTTTACATGATTAATTTTTTTATAAATAAAATGGACTGTGATATAATGACGCCTAAGACGGCTCACTTCTGAGATTTTGACATTTCTCAACACAGATTTTACCATTAATACAACATCTCAGTGTAATCATATCCAAGTGATTTCGCCATTTCCCAACACAGATTTTACCTTATTCAAAATAAATTCTGGCGGTGCAAATTCCACTCATATTAGTGGTATCAGTGCCATTCACCATAATTAATGGTGATCGATACGAAAACATTGGTTTCTTTTTCACAACCCTTTAAAATCTATTTACACAGCCAAAGAGCCAAACTAATTCATCTTTACGAGCCTTCAAAACCAATTTATATAGATTCAAAACAAAACTAAACAGCCAAACTATTTAAAATTCACAACCCTACAGAACAGTCCTGAATGTACCATTCTCTGTCTTATATGTACCATTCTCCGTCCTACATGTATCATTCTCCGTCCTACCTCCGTCCTAAATGTACCATTCTCCGTCCTATATGGACCATTCTCCGTCCTACATGTATCATTCTCCGTCCTACATTTACCATTATCCGTCTTAAATGTACCATTCGCCGTCCTAAATGTACAATTCTCCGTCCAAAATGTACCATTCTCCGTGTTAGAGGAACGGAGAATGGCCATTAACAGCGAAACAACCAAACTAATTCATCTTCACGAGCCTTCAAAACCAATTTATATAGATTCAAAACAAACCTAAACAGCCAAACTATTTAAAATTTACAACCCTACAGAACAGTCCTAAATGTACCATTCTCCGTCTTATATGTACCATTCTCCATCATACATGTATCATTCTCCGTCCTACCTCCGTCCTAAATGTACCATTCTCCGTCCTATATGGACCATTCTCTGTCCTACATGTACCATTCTCCGTCCTATATTTACCATTCTCCGTCCTAAATGTACCATTCGCCGTCCTAAATGTACAATTCTCTATCCTAGATGTACCATTCTCCGTGTTAGAGGAACGGAGAATGGCCATTAACAGTCCCAAAAATTGTTCCGTACTAAGTTAAAAGCATATAATAGCACCCAAAAAATGTTAACAATAGAAAAATTCTACAGAACCCAAACACCAGACTCGAACCTAGGCCTTCCATGTAAAAGCCAAACAGCACAACCAACTAAGCCTGGAAAGACATCAATAATGCTAAGTCTACTACCAAATGCTTACAACACTCTTACAACCTTCATCCATTGCTGACATGTGGGCCATGGCCCACATGTCAGCAATGGGTGAAGGTTGTAAGAGTGTTGTAAGCATTTGGTTGTAACTGTAGCATTATATCCCCAACTTCCAATAAGGAATAGGAAGAGTCGGTTAGGAACGTGTATATATATACATAGGGGTCCCCATTCATCTGAGTAGGTTACACATTTAACATGGCTCCAAAAAGATCATCTGGTTGGGAACCATTGCCAGAGTCTTCTTCCAGTCGTCGCCGAGCCTCTCCGCATGGAGCACCCTCTGCGTCGCCTCCGCCACATGACTGACTGGCAGCGGCTGCAGACTTCCTGACCTCCTGTGGGTTGTCACTGGAGGTCATCGCTCGACCTCTTCATCCGGCGCCCAACTTTGACCTGTTGCCGATCACTCCGGAGGAACGGGATTCTCTGGAGAAGAGGGAAGCGTTTCGCCGCCTGTGCCATAGGACGGGTGTGCGCACCCTGCAGGACTTTGCGGAGATCCTCCGCGAGGCCTGTGAGGGCTAGACCTTTTTTTTCATTTTTTACAGTTTTTTGTCCTCCTCTTGTATACTTCTCCGAAGAATGTTCCGACGACGAAGCTGGAATTTAATGAAATATAATATTTTGTTAACTCAAATTGGTTTCGCCTACAATCAAACTTTTACAACCTTCTTACAACTTACACCCATTTGCTAACTATAGCTTTGCTCTTTATAATTAACAAATCTTGTTACGTCAAATCCATATATCAGCGACGATATCCCCATCAATGACTTGTTACGTCATAGAATTGATTATGCTGCCAGCGTCAATCTTGCCGTCAAATCCATCTTAAATATGATTACAAAGTAAAATAGAGGACAACTTTGAGTATTTCAATTTTACTCTTTTCAAGTACATAGTCTTCTTATTTTCAAAAATTTAATCAAATATTCGAAAAATGGAAATATTGAGATTAAACTTCACATTTTTAAATATGTTGTCAAATTTTTTTAAATAAACATGTTTCCACCATATTTTTTTTGCCAAATTTTTCAATAATTTATACGGAACACGTGGATATATACTAGTAATAATAGTAATAAATTTAATTTTGGAAAGTAGTTTTTAAAATTAGGGTCTCAAAATCCCGAAGATTTATGTAGTGATTTCACATGGATATATACTAGTAATAATAGTAATAAATTTAATTTTGGAAAGTAGTTTTTTAAATTTAATAGTAATAAATTCGACCGTCTTATACTAGTAATAATAGTAATAAATTTAATTTAAGACTCAAAAATATTCTAATTTTTTCCACTTCCCAAGGTCACATAAGACGGTCGAATTTTCCCTCTTCTTCTCTCAAACCCTCTTCCTTCTCCCAAACCCTCTCCCAAACCCTCTTCTAATCAAAATGCCGCCGAAGAAACAACGACCGTCGCCGAAGGGGAAGAATCCTCAAAGGGATGCGACACAGGCCCGAAGGGCAGAACTTGCAAGGGTGGCGAAAACCAAGATTATGGTCGCTAGGGCAGAGGCCGAAAGGGCAGCGGCGGCGGCAGCGACGATGAAAGCGGAGGCGGCAACCAAGCCACGTGCAAAAAAGGCTAAAAACACTCATTACTCGACAAAGACCGAAAAATCTATCTTCGATACAGAGTCGTCGGAAGACTCAACTTATGAAGATCGAAGGTGTACTCAAGCGAAGGCTAAGGTGGCAACGGATACAGAGTCATCAACGTACTCTGTGGATTTTGAATCCTCATCAGAAGAGGAAAATGAAGAGGAAGAGCAATCATCAAATAAGTTCCAGGCTGGAGAGGAGGTAAAAAAAATTTAAAGACTCTAAAACTAAGAAGATTTACATTAAATATTTCAAAAAAAATGCTGTTATGCTTGAAAGATCAATTAAGATGGATGATGTCGAAGACGAAGCTTTCATGGATATGTTAAAATTCTATCAATTGGAGAAACTGAACAAATCCTGTCTTAAGAAAATCTCCCAAACAATAGTAAGAGAATTTTACTCAAATATTCCGGCTGAAATTAAAGAAAAAGAAGAGGATCAACCACTGGTGTTTCTGAGAGGGAAATTGATTAGGGTAAATGCTGCTGTCATCAACGAATTTTATGGATTTGATCCAGTTCCTGAGTTTGATATGAAAGATATTGATAATGTTTCCATGACGGATGCAATTCATGAGATTACAGGTGTTTCAATGGGTGCCAAGACCCCTCAAAATGTATACAAAGATCAATTAAAACTTTGTATAAATTGTTGCATGCCTACGTATCTCAAACACTCAACCCTACTGGACATGAGTTTTCCATCCATCCCGAGAGAGTAAAATTTCTTTATTATATGGGGAAGAAAAAAGGATGGATATAGGTTCCTACATGTTCAGTAGAATGATGCATCTCGTGGAAAAACCAACTGCAAGGACAGCTCTCCCTTTCGGAGGATTTGTATGCTCGATGGCTAATAAACATTCTGTCCCAAGCTTAGCAGGGGATGTTTATATTAAAAACAAAGGCCCCATGAGAAAACTAACCTTCACTCGAATGTTTGAAAAACGGGCAGCAGCTGCAAGCAAACCATCAACATCTGGAAAACCATCAACTTATGGAATCAAAAACACTAAGGACAGGGTTGATGATCTATACAATTTTGTTGCTGCAAACTTTGAGAATGTCTTCAAAGAGATGAAGACTATATCCGACAACCAGAAATTGATTCTGGATAAACCAGATAGAGGTTGAATTTGCTGACCAAGAATAAGATTTTCTTTCCCTCGTGAAGAAGGTAAATGGGGCTAGCCCAAACTCTTATGTAAAAATACACACTGTGCACATTGACACTTTAATGCTAGCCATCACTTTGATACTTCTATTTATGTTTCTGGATGTCATTTCTACGTATACAGTTAGTCCATACTGACTATAATTTTTCTTAATCCGTCCCTCAAGGTGTAGGTGAAGGATATTTTGAGAAAGAAGAAGAAGTAGGAAAAAAAAGAAACAAGAAGAAGAAGATGGAGATGGCTATGAAGATTCATCTTTTGAGTTTTGAATGTCTCTTATTTCAATTTGGAAGTAATATTTGACTTGTAATATGGTTCTGAATATTTGTTGGTCATGGTGGTCAAACTAAATTTTGTGTTTGAAATATTTTAAGACTAAACTTTTCGCTTGTACTAAGTGCATAGTTCATAATTTGTTTTAAAAATGTAATATGGTCTTGAATTTAGAGTAGGTCTGATATTTATTTGGATTATTGTATTGTGAATTATGCAGGTTCTATGTTGAATTACTAACGTGGATTGGGCAGATTGCTGTAACGTAAATTATGCAGTTTATTGGACTTGGAACGAAGTATACTTAATTTGATTATGATTTTTTGGTTGAAGCGTTTATTTGGTTGGCAGTTGGCCTTCATAGATGATATTGATATTTTGGTGTATTCCTTTGATTTGCATATGCCCATCACAGATTTCATGAGTCCTGGGTGCATTCCTAGGGTTTACAGGTGGCCTCATTACGGATGCATTCCTGGGATCACTAAAACTTTATTTGATTGTAATGTGTTTTGCTTTCTGTAAAAAAATTATTACATCGATGCCATCAGTATGAATTCGATGCCAGTGCCTGTTCATCCCTTGTTATTGCTGAAGTAAAATTGTAATCCTGCCTGTTCATCCCTTGTTATTGCTGAAACATAATTGTAATCCTGCATGTTCATCCTTTGTTATTGCCATCAGTACATCGATGCCATCAGTATGAAGTCGATGCCAGTGTAATGCTTAGTGTAATGTAAGAAAAATTCTCTTTGATAGTAGGTTAATTATATTCAAACATTCGCAAGAAATTTTGTTCAGCCATATAGTGGAAGCCTGATAAAATGATATTCGAATTTTCTGGAAAATGATTTAATATTAAATGAATGTACTATGGTAAATGATATTAAAAATACTGTAAATATTTGGTAAAAAAATATGAGATACTTGAACATTTCCAGTCCTAAATGTACCATACTTTGTTAAAAGCATAGAGAGTGTTCGTTCTCCGTTTTCAAAGAACGGAGAATGGCCATTCTCCATGTTGAAGGAACGGAGAATGGCCATTCTCCGTGTTAAAAGCAAAGAGAACGGCCATTCTCCGTCCATTCGCCGTGTTAAAAGCAAAGAGAATGGCCATTCTCCGTCCATTCGCCGTATTAAAAGCAAAGAGAATGGCCATTCTCTGTGTTAAAAGCAAAGAGAATGGCCATTCTCCGTCCAAAAAAATATTCTTATCGAAAATATTATCTTTAGAAAAGTTAAAAAATAATCCGCCCGACCTCAGAAGCAGGTTTCCTCAGTTCACCACCACATCCATGACATGTAGCTTTATTAACAAAATATTAAATTATTAAATAAAAAATAAAATTTTTGATAATGGCATGGACAGTAAAATTAGAGCGGCACCGCTGGTACTTCTTCTTGTTCGAGAAGGTCTCGACGACGTCCGACGCGAAGCGGACCGATTCTTCTCGGCGCAGCTGGTACTCCTCGTTGTTCTAGGTGGGCTCGACGACGTTCGATACGATCCGAACCGATTCTTATTTCCTTCTTCATCTCCGTTTCTCTTTCCACCACAACCACCAACACCACCACCACGACGGCCTGTAACTAAAAAAAATTACGAAATATTAAATTAGATGGACGAAAGAGAGAGTAAATATGAGTTAATTTAGGGTGTTCATTGAAAAAATTAAAGTGAAGAATGACCTGCTAAAGCAAGTTACCAACAGGTCAAAAGTCTAAATCAGCATTAAATGATGTTTCTACACTATTATTCAATCCGAACCATTGGATCAACATCCAACGGTCCAAATTTCGGATGTATCGATACATCCATTTCCAGCGGATGTATTGTAGAACGACCCTATATATATATATTATATATATATATATATATATATATATATATATATATAATATATATATATATATAATATTAATATATATATATATATATATATATATATATATATATATATATATATATATTATATAATATAGATATATATATATAATATATATATATATATATATATATATATTATATATATATATATATATACTATTATATATATATATTTATTTATTTATTTATTTATTTGTCAAGGTTAAAATGGAAGTATAAGTGTATACTTGTCAAGTGATAAGAAGCTTGTGCTTTTTTTTTTGTGCTATATATATATATAGTTTTTTATATATATATATATATCTATATATATATATATATATATATATATATATATATATATATATATATATATATATATATATATATATATATATATATATATATATATATTTATAATATGAATATATATATATATATATATATATATATATATATATATATATATATATATTCATAATTATAAATATATATATATATATATATATATATATATATAATTGTGAATATATATATATATATATATATATATATATATATATATATATTCATAATTACCGATTAAGATGACATATTAAATACAAATCGGCAAGAAGTAACTATCTCAAAAAATTTAAAGACGGAAAATTAAAATCGTATTAACTCAAATCAAAACTAAGATCCTATGGACTAGAGTGATATGCATACTTTATAAATAAGGATTAAGAATAACGAGCATGCATATATAAATGTGTCACACTAATAAAAAAATGAGTGATAAACTACATAGTGTGAAATTATTTAAGCTAACTAGTCATGCTAGATAAAAGAAATAATAAAAAATTAACTAAGCATGCTAGTATTATGTCTCACATTGATTTATATAATAAGCAACTAAAGGATATCAATGTGAGCTAGTAGTAAGACATCAAGAGAAACAAGCTAGATTCTACTATTATAAACCATTTAAAGAGAATCGTTTAGCATGTTACCAAAGTGGCTCTATTGGCCACACTTGTGTTGGTGCAATTGCTTGGAAGATGACCTTTGAACTTTGCAACCACCAACATGCTCCTTGGTGCTATGTCCCGATACAAGTAGCTCCACCTACAACATTCAGCGAAGACTTTGGTATCCAAATAAACTTGGATCCACATTTGTTAGCTTTAGGGACCCATATACTATTTACTCTAGCATTGGTAGAAAAACTCCTACGAATAGGACAAATTACACTCATGTTTCCAATGCGAGAGCAATAGAAGCACCTAATACTAGTGTGTGCATATGTATCGGAATGAGCATGATTATGAATATGTGACATACTAGAATGATGAATATATCTAGAGTGAGCATGCATGGATTTGGTCTTAAGAATATCATGTTCTAATAGCAAATCATTATGCAAACAAGTAAGAGAATCAAATTTAGCATTTAAAGCATAATTCTCTTTTTCAAATAAAATAATTCTAGAAATAAAATTATCATTTTGTTTCTTTAAAGAGTTAATAGAAGAATCATGCAAATGATTTAGCTCATGTGTTTGCCTCTTAAGATCTTTTATTGATGAGGAAAGAGATTTGATTTTCAAAATTAAAGCCTCATTCAAACTTTTTAAAGAAACACACGTTAGTTTTGATAATCAAGTCTAGATAATAAATCATTGTTTTTATTTCTCAAAACCTTATTAGATTCTTCTAAATGAATAATCTTTTCTGAAAGTTCTTCATTTGTAGAATGAAAGTCATCAAGAATCTCTAAGGATTGGTTAGCCATGGCTTTTCACTTAAAGCATTTCTTATATTTAGAAGAAACATGATTGTCCATGCCACTAGAAGTAAAACCCTCTTTATCGGAGGAGGAATACGATGCCATAGAAAAATTAACAAGGATCTACTCTAAGGATGTTAAGCCTAACAGTAGAGACCTTGCTCTGATACCAATTGAAGTAACGTGTAGACAACTCTAGAGGGAGGTGAATAGAGTTTGTGTCAAAAATAACTGATTTAAAAAATCAACTCTATACCAATCCAGAAGCAACTACCAATATAATATATAATCAAAGTAGTAATGCAAAAATTAAGAGAGATCAGAAGAGCATACGCAAACACAGCAATTTAACCTGATTTTCTTCATGGTGGAATAGTCTATCTCGCTCAGGATTGAAATCCACTATTTGTGAAATAGGTACTGACACGTGCCTTTACTCAGAAGAGCACGCCAACTTCTTACAATTTCGCAGAGGGCAAAACTTAGAATTATCCAAGTGACTTCTTTTCAACTATTGCATAGAACTTCTAGCTGAATCGCACTTGAGCACCTTGGGGCTTAGGAAATTTTATGGCTAGTAGATTGGAAGAGTAAGGCTTAGAATGTATAAGGCTTAGAAGATTGAGAGTAAAAAATATTTAAATGAGAGAATTCAAGCCCTATTTATACTAGTCAGGGAAGGCAGAGTTTGGCAAGAATTTTGTCTCAAATATTCAAAAATTTAAACGTTGGACAGCCTAGATCAAGGTGTTCCTAAAAATTAGCATTCTAAAATTTAGGGGGCAGAGTTCGGCCCGAATTCTGCCTAGGGCAGAGTTCGGCCCAAACTTTGTCTTCCTTGGGACAGAAGTTCTCAATGGGCTATGGTGGTTTGGTTTGGTTCAGGGATTGGTCTATTTGTATGGTAAAGCTTGGAGAGATATGTCTAGGGGTTGAGATGACACAGTTCGTCTCAACATACACATTCTTCTAAACTCAATAAATTAAAAATTACAGACTTGAAACAAATAGGAAAACCAAGAGCCCTTTGGTGACGCCTTTTTTTCTGATATTTGAGCAGACCTGAAGACGTCTTTTTCCTTGATAGTAGTCGTCCAAAGATATACAGATCTAGAAAGGTCGCTAGGCAGTTCAGAGAAATCTTCTTGTATGACACCTTTTTTGGCCAATAATTAATTCTCCATTGCATATATCCTGGTTTGATCATGTTTGATTATGCTTACTGCATGTCTATAAATAAATGTTAGACGAGCAAAACAATATGTTGCAGTATGATACAAATATAACAATATGATATAGAACAATTAGGACAATGCTAAGTTTAAGTAGCATTATGATAGTGAGTATATGAATATTAGTGACATTATTATGTTAAACTTAATTGACTAGCCATATTCAAAAACACAATATAATCATTGGGCTAACAAGAAGAACCCAAGACCTCGTTGCACCAAATACAACTATACTGGACACCATGCCAGCAAATGTCGTACCTTGAACATAGACTGCCACTTTAAAGGGGGAACATCACTAAAGATTGTTTTGCCCAAAAGTGAAATCAGGACTCCCCGTTGCAACCAAATTATCAGAATCAAGGTCCGATACCTCGAGCTCCCCATCTAGCACAGCAAAATGGCCAAGACCATCGCCCCAATGCCCAAGGATGCGTCTACGTCATGACTCAAGATGAGACATTTGCCTTAGATACAGTCGTGACAGGTATACTACTTTTCAATAATAAGGCTGCATGTGTTGTGTTTGATTCTAGCACCACTCATAGTTTATTTTGACAGATTTTATCGTGGAACACAAAATTCCTATAACACCGCTAAGCCTTAACTTTAGTGTTAGCATACCGTCAGGCACACAACTACATGCAAACTCAGGCTGCAGACACGGAATCATTTGTATCGAAGGTAAAAGGTATATCTTGATGCGATAGTTCTAGATATTAGGGACGACGACATCCTACTAGAAATGAATTAGCTCGGTGCTTGCAATGCCACTATTGACTGCGTAGGAAAGATGGTCACCTTTCATCTACCTGGAGAGACCGAGTTATGCTACTCGTGTGGTTAAGCGTCAACGTCATACATGGTATTTTCGATAATTTTTACTCTGAGGATGTTGCATTTCGATTGTCAAGGATACCTGACGTCCGTTCATGACATAAGATGGGATAGTATAAATACGGACCAAACCGACATTGTGGCAGAATTTCCAACGTGTTCCCAGACGGGCTACTCGGTATGCCACCCGATCAAGAAATCGAATTAACCATCGATATCTTTCCTGACACCATACCAATTTCTAAGACTCCATACAGAATGACCCCTATAGAGCTGAAGGAACTCAAGGTTCAGTTACAAGAATTGCTCGATAAGAGATTCATTCGGCCTAGTGTTTCGCCATGGGGAGCACCCGTATTGTTAGTAAAGAAGAAAGGTGGCTTGATGCGTTTGGATGTTGACTACCGAGAGCTAAACAAAGCCACCATTCGGAACAAATATCCACTGCTCTATATAGATGACTTGTTCGACAACTACAAGGTGCCTCGGTGTTTTCTAAGATTGATCTTCGCTCGGGTTACCATCAACTCAAAATCAAGCCAGACGACGTATCGAAGTCAGTCTTCCGCACTCGATATGGCCTTTATGGATTTAATGAATCGAGTGTTTTGACCCTTCCTCGACAAGTTTATAATATTTTTCATCGATGACATTCTCGTCTACTCGAAGGAAAAGGCACAATACGCAGAGCATCTGCAGACCGTACTCCAGACTCTTCGAGATAATCAGTTATATGCAGAGCAGAGCAAGTCCAAATTCTGTTTGAGCAATATTCTATTCCTTGGGTACATCATTTTCGTAGAAGGTATTGCAGCTGATCTAAAAAAAGTCAAAGTTGTTGTTGATTAGAAGCGGCCTATGTCAGCTACTAAAATTCAAAGTTTTTTGGTCTTTGCGGGATACTACAGACGATTCATGAAGGATTTCGCGAAGATTGCATTGTCCATGACTCGCGCGCCTCACTCAAAAGGGAGCCGCGTATAGGTGGTCGGACGACTGTGAATCTTTCTTCCAGGAGTTGAAGCAGCGGCTCGTTTTGGCCCCTATACTTTCACTTTCTGATGGGGTAAAGGGTTTTCAAATCTTCAGTGATACTTCAGGCCAGGACATGGGATGTGTGCTCATGCATCGTAACAAGGTGATATCTTTTGCCTCAAGACAATTGAAGCCGCACGAGAAAACTATCCCGTACATGAATTGAAGTTAGCGGCAATTGTATTCACATTGAAATTGTGGCGACACTACCTTTATGGCATGGCATGCAACATCTACACTGATCACAAAAGCCTCAAGTACCTCTTCACTCAGAAGGAGCTGAACTTACTGCAAAGCGTTAGTTAGAACTAATCAAGGACTATGAGTTGACAATTGACTATACGACGGGCAAAAGAAATATTGTGGCAGACATTGTGAGTCAAAAATACATTATCGTGATGTCCATCAACAGCAGACTACTATGGGACCTAGAAGTGATGGGCATCGATCTCCAGGTTCGATTCAAGATAGTGCAGTTGGTGCAACTACAGCTAGAGTCGAGCTTGTGCAAAAAGATCAAGTGTCATGACCCGCTCTCACTTTTGGGATACGAGTTCGTGACCAAGTCCAGCCTATGTCGCAGCATCGGCGGTAGTCCGCAGTCTATGATAACAATGGCCCACAACAAAAACAACACGCACATATCATCTAAAATTAAGCCATCAATACTCACCAAAAATAATATCCGATAGTCTCAATAAATAAACTAAAAATAGTCGTCAAGTTATCTATTACAACTTAGATAATCTTGGGAACAAACCAGATAGCAGAAAATAAAATAGATAAACTAGAATCCATAGCTATAACTACTAACTAATGTAAATGCATAAGGAAGAAAATATGCTAATTCGCATCAGTGCTGTAATTGGGTACGCCAGTGACGTCAATGTCGCCAACATACTCACCGTAGACCTCGAGACATATCACGTCGTGAAAGAACAATAACAAGGAAATAAACATAGATATGATACGATAACAAGGAAATAAACATAGATATGATACGATATGATGAGAACAGTACTTCTATGACATGATAACATTATGACATAGACTCGATGGAAGACAAACAATAGATAATATAGAAATAATGATCAAGTCACGTGTATTATTTGTTTTAGAATATAAGTTTTCTGTATGTGGATGGATTAGGACATATAACAGTCGGTACGTGAGGTGCAACGACTGCTATCAACATTGACATTATGGATTTGAACATTACGTCGACCACATGTATACTAGTTATATTTCCCCTTCTGACTCACTCACAATTAAACATGATCACTTGAAATTAACTTTGAACTTGAACATTGAACATTAAATATTAAACATTTAACGAAAGCATTAAGTAAACATGTATGGTCATGATAACAAGTATAACTCTTGTGCACCAATAATGGAAAGATGAAACTAACAGTTAACAGAAAAGAATAGCATACAACATAAAATAAAGGTAACATAGGTCATAATGGTACTTGCCTGCTCCGATAGATAATGAAGTCACAAACTTAAGACGTTATAAGTCTGATCTACCCCGTCACATAAATAATGACAAGTTAGTTCTAAAAATTCCACTTTTGAAACCATAGGAAATGGCTAAATAGGTTTCCTAATTTAATATAAATAAATTCTAAAATAGATATTCTAAAATCTTATTTATTCTCATAATAATTTGGAAAGAACCTACGCAAATTTTTGGCTAAAAAAGTCATGGTTCCAAATTTGGGATCCATGGCACGTAAAATCGAGACGTACAGTTGACCAAATAGTCAACCGAAATGAACCCAAGATTTGAGTATGTAAATCTATATATTTCAGCGCTATGAGTGCATTGGAATCGACGATGCCACAAAATTATGATTTGGTCAAAAGTTGTCGTCATTATGGCTAACATGACGAATTAAATATCTGAAAATAATAAATGAATTTTTGAAAAAGTTATACGTTGTAGATATTCATGTCAGCTTTCCAAAACATCAAACGGATCACAAAACGGAGTTCGGGATCTTCCAAAATCCCGAAAACAGTACGATGCATTGATTTTTGGACAATCGGCACTCAAATAAACCTCCAGAAATTCACGTAAGTAATGACAGAAAATAAAATATATTTTTGGAAAACTAACCTCGATATGGTTCTAACAAAAAAATTGGACGCGAACAGGATGTCGGAGTTGATCGCAATCGCTCTGCGGAGTTGAAGAATCACTAAATCAATTGTACGCAACAAAAAAATGTAACTGCCTCTCTCTCTCTCATATATATATATATATATATATATATATATATATATATATATATATATATATATATATATATATATATATATAAGAGGCAGTTAGAGCAGTTGGGCGCCGACATGTGAGCCCTCCCGGGTGGGTGAGTGGATAATTTCTTTATTAAATTACAGAAATTCAATAAAAATCATTTTAACTCCAAATAAATCCCAACAATTCCAGAAAAATTCTAGATTATATTTCTAGGTAGAACCTAAATATAAAGTTCGGTCTCAAATTGTCTTCGTGTATCCCCACAGTAAATTCCAAAAGCCTATGAAAATAAAATTTTATAGGTTTTAATTATATAAAAATTCTCAAAAATTCGAGAGAAATTCAAAAAAAATCTTAGAAAATATTTGTAACTATCTAGAACATGAACAAAAATATTTGATCAAAATACCCCCGTGTGACCCTACAAAAATTCCCGAAAGCATATAAAAATAATAATTATATATATTAAATATCTAAAAATCTTTTAAAATTTTAGAAAATGCTAAAATGCCAAAATAGATTATTTGGTGCTATTCAGGGACCCTAGTGACCATTTGTGACCTAATTTTCCTACACTTCATCTATAGGCTTAGATACGAACCCTTGCGATCTCAAAATCAAAACCTTGATCTGACCACTCTATACCTAATAATATTAATAATAATAATATCCTCCAAAATAAAATAAATTCTAAGAAACCAAATGCTACATCAAGATCGCTCAGAAGGACAATCCGTACCTGAAGAAGATGCGAGAGCTAATTTCAACGGGTAGGGTGACGGACTTTGCGGAAGATGAGACCAGCGTACTACGAAAGATAGGCTATGCGTTCCGGATGACTCAGAATTGCGAAAGAAAATATTGTCGAAGGGGCAATATGCAAAATATTCCCTGCATGTAGGCAGCACCAAGATGTACAAGGACCTCCATACAACATTCTGGTGGCACATGATAAATAAATATATAGCACTCTTTGTGTCGTAATGCATGGACTGTCAGCAAATGAAAGCTGAGCACCCGCGACCAGGCAGGAAGATGCATAACTTTGTTATTCCAGGGTGGAAGTGGGAGCACATCTGCATGAACTGTATTGTTGGGTTGCCAAAGATGCCATGGAAGAATGACGCCATCTGGTCATCGTCGACTGTCAAACCAAGTTAGCGCATTTCATTGTCATCAAAGTTACTTAAAGCATAGATCGTCTAGCCCAGATTTACCTTGATGAGATTGTGGAACTGTACGGAGTGCCAGTATCCATCATTTCAGATCGGAATGGACGCTTTTTGTCGAGCTTTTGGAGTAGCCTTCAATCGGCTGTGGGGACTAAGTTAAAGTTTACCCATGTTTACCATTCTCAGACCGACGGCCAAATGGAGTGTGTGAATCAAATTCTCGAAGACATGCTATGGCTCTGCGCAATTGACTTGAAGTCAAATTAGAACGTTCATCTACCGCTATCAGAGTTTGCATAAAACAATAACTACAAGTCCAGCATCCAGATGGTGCCGGATAAAGCCTTATACGGGCGTAAGTGCAGATTACCCAATTGATAGGATAAAGTAGGAGAGTGGCAGATTCTTGGCCTAAAGTGAAAAAGACTGTGCAAAAGGTCATGCTCATTCGAGAAAGACTAAAGATTGCATAGAGTCGACAGAAATGCAGTGCCAACACTCATCGACGACCCCTCGAATTCCTGGAAGGCGATCACTTATTTCTGAAGGTAACGATGTAGCCCCTTTTCCCAAAATTTTGATAATATATTTTATTTATTTATTTATTTGAATTAAGCGGTGTTTTTTTATAATTTCTGTAAATAATTATTTAGTTAATTATTATGGTAGATGACGTTAGCCATGGTGAAGTTTTGGAGTACAAGGTGACTAAAAATCGTGGCACGGATAGTGCAATGGCGTGCTTTGACTAGTGTATTAGCCCTGATATGGAAGGCCGAGCCATAGTAATGTCCTAACTAGGAAAACCAAGCCAAGTCGTGACTTAACCCTTATCGAAGATTTATTTATTTATTATTATATTATTGAGTTTTAGGAAAAACCGATTATACCATTTTAGCCCGGACTGGACCCGAACTGAGCCCAAGCCCATGTAGTCATGTGACACGTCCAATGACATTCGTGTTGATGGAATTTGGTATGAGGGTGTTGTATTTCGTTTTAATGATTTAATGAATATTTTCTAGTATTCGTAATTAAATATTATAAATATTATTATTAGTGATATTCAGTGACTTTTGTATAAAATAGGTCCTCGTATATTTTGGAATTTTTAAACTGGACATATTGGTATATACGTCTTTAATTGGTTTATTGAATTTCTTTATTATTATTATTATTATTATTATTATTATTATTATTATTATTATTATTATTATTATTATTATTATTATTATTAATATTACTATTATTATTTTTAATTAATAAAAAATTTTAGTATCCATATTAATTACTAGCTTTATCTTTTATTTAATATTTTATCTAATAGCCTTGTTATAATCATATTAGATAAAATTATGCAAAATATTTATTTAAATATCTTAGATATATTCTGGGGATTTCCTATGATTTTTATAAATGTATTTAGAATATATTAGTGTATATACATATGTATATCTTTATATAAAGAGATATATACTAATAAAAAAAGAAAATAAATAAACAAACAATGTGATGGAACCAAGCAGAGCAGGCCACAACCGAGTATTCCGAGCCCAACAGTGGACCCAAGCCCGCGTAATCACCCAACCCGAGCGGAAATACCCCGATCTCTTTCTATTAAATCCGCAAGAGAGAGGGAGATCTCTCGACGATAACTCAAAACCCTAAGCCCCGCGACCCCTGGCCTCAGGCGTGCGCCACTACCGCGCCGCCGCTGGCTGATCGGCCGCCACGAGCCGCCGTCGGCTTGTCGGAACCGCGTGGAACAGCGGCAAGATGGCAGTATATGCGCAGTCAGGTATGTTCCTTCCATCACAGTTTTCTCCGCATATACTAGATCAAATTCGGTTTCGTAAAATCTTGTGCGAAGCCTAGTTGACCCTCTCGAGACCCCAGTAGATAGAATCAGGAATGGAAAACCCGATCGTCTAGAGTTTTGAGATAAAAATTTACAAAAATCTGTTAAAAATAGGATAGTAAGACTGCCCAAACCCCGAGTTTGAAGGAAGATTCAGAACCAACCATTAAGAGTTTCAGAAATATAATTCATGACTGTCCTAGACAACCTATAGTGCTCTGCAACCCAACTTACTGAGTTTGATTTCGTCGACTGTACGTCGAGAAATCGGATTCCAAAGATTGGCGAAAACCTATTTATAAAATATTAAAATATTAAAAAACTCTTCGACACGACGTGCGTTCCGCCGATCTGGGCGACGTGGTCGCGAACCGAAAGCATCGAAAGGTGTGTATCGGCTTCGTGGACGTCCCGACGACGTGGTCGCGAACCGTATCATTTTTCTGGTCCTGTATGCCAACTTTGGTCTAATTCTGAGATAGTTGATCGGATCGTCGTTTTGCGAACCCCATGGTCCGATTCAACGGGCGATTTTGCGTACGGCTCTCCGGAATCCAACTTTGGACATACGGTTGGGTTCATATCATCAAAACAAATTCATAGACATGTAGTTTGATGAATTTAGAGACCATTGAATCTGGTACGCTTTTCGGTGCAAAGCGGGTCCAACGGCGGACAACATTTTGACCCAAAATTACCATTTTGCCCTTGTGTCCGGAATTGGACTTAAGGACAGGCAATTCTAGCTAATTTGACTATTCTAAGAACATTTGTAATGTCTATTTCAGTATCCGATGACTGTTGTACGAGGTTTGACTATTGTGGCACACTGAATGGTTCGGATTGTCGGTTTCACCAGCAAAGGACCACAGGCGAGTACAGTTTATTATTTATTTTCAGTATTAATCTTTACTATTCATCATTATTAGTGGATAGAGATGTAATTTCAGTATTTATGTTGATTTTATTCTTTGTGTCGGGGGAGGTGAAGTACCAACGATGTGTGATCTGACCTTATACCGTGTAGACCGTGATTTATTCTTATATTATACCGTGTAGACCTTGATTTATTATTGCTTTATAAAGTATAGACAGTGTTTCATTATTGCTGTATACAGTATAGATCGTGTACATTGTACAGTGTAGACCGTGTAACTTTATACAGTGTAGACCGTATAACTTTATACCGTGTAGATAGTGTAGACCGTGTCGCATAATTATCCCGAGACCGGTGACATATCAAAAGGTACTTCAGTCGGTCAGTCGATGAGTATTTTATTGTTTTTTATTTACTATTTTTGGTATTTAGTTTTATTCTGATTTTTTTTATTTATTTATAGATCATATGTCAAAAGATAACCTCTGTTGTATAGTCATTTTTAATTATTGAAACTGCATTCAGTGAATTGTACTCGTTCCATTCCTGACTAAAAACCAATATTTTTCAGGTTAGTCATAGATTCACTTAGCATTGGGAGTTACGGGCTTACTTGCAGATAAAAGCCTAGAGACTAGCTAGATAGATGAGTTGTAGTCATTCCAATATTTGTAAGAGTTTATATTTTTTGCAAATATAAAACTTATGAATATTATAAATTAAATTAATTCTGTGAATGAGCATTATTTATGACTTGAGCATTGTGGCTACAACGTTATACCGCCGACACTGCGGCGTAGGCTGGCTTGGACACGTCTCGTATCCCAAAAAAAAGGGTGTGGATCGTGACAAGTTTTTGTAGTGGCCTATCCAGGTCTGTTTTTACAAATCATGCAAACTCGTGATAGTACTTAAGTTAGTCGTACTATCGCGAGCCTGCGACTAGGAAATGCTCATTCACGAGTTAGGGATTAATTTAATTTAAAAGAATGACTAGGACTAGGAGTCCCTTATACAAATTTACCGATGGGTAGTCTAGACCATGCAATTTAGATGAGGAGTTATTAATTTTGATAGTTTGTCAGATCCTCATAGGTACACTATTACCTCTCGATATGACGATATGACCCAATGTGGATAGATTATTCACTTGGTGAGACAAGGCTTCATAGAGTTAATGGTCTAACCTTGATAAATTGTGCAATTCTTTCTCTTTGCCTCTTTAGATATCATCCTCATATCTTAGCCCAAATTGCCTATTTAGTTACTATTTTGCCCTAAGAATTATTATTATATAATTTATATAATTTTTTATTATATTATCCATATACAAACCTCGAGTTAGTTTCGATTCAAGTTTTTCCTCAAAGGCTTGAATACACATGGAATAGATACTAGAACGTTTATAATCCTTTTGTCTTCAGTTATTTCCTCTATGTTAAATCTTTTATTTTAAGGGTTACGACTGATATGACAAATACTTACGCTTTATTACATAGTCATCTTGTTCGAATCTCTAGAATCTCATGAATTTTTACAGATATAGTTAAGGGAATGTTAGTTAACTCATGATGGCAGGACAGCAGCGCATTATCGCCATTTATTTAAATTATGGAGATATGGATTTACTGCTGCTAGCAGCGCACTGGCGAGGCACGACTCCTAGAGTTGAAATTAGTTAAGAAAAAATATAGGTTTTAGAATATTGCTAAACTATGGCTAGTGGCCCTCTTTGATCATAGTTACCCTTGAATCAATATTGGACAGAGTTAAGTTATGTTCGATTTGTATCATATTTGAGTTACGAAACCAAGGGTTTACCATAGCCAGGGTATACAGGCAAGGCATAATTCTCGGTGAAATGACTTCAAACATGATTACAAGTTTAGGATACTATAGAGGATGGGGAAATGCTCTGTACGTCCCATAAGATCCAAAGCCAATACTAGTGGAAGTTCTGCAAGATGGATAGCATGTCTTCCAACCTAGTATTTCGTGGTCCTTGTGATCTATTGGTGAGGTAATTGACTGACACTAATAGGTTTACCGAGAATATAGAATTTAGAGATCCATAACCCATTAGTTGACCAAGGCTTTATGGATAAGAAGATAGTAGGAAGGCCGTATAAGCAAGAAAACTGGGTAAGGTTTTGATTCTCACAAAACTCAAACTACTTGTGACTCCTTTCAAAAATCTCACATACTTGTATTTTGACTATCTTGACCAATGTTGGTATTACAGCCTAGTTTTGTAAGCTTACTCTTTTATCGAGCTTGATTCAAGACATATGTTTAGTGGGGATGCCTACTGACATATTGTCTAATCAGAATCGATGTATTACGGTCTGATCAACCGTAGTGCACCCAGTTCTCTCTTCCTCTGATTTACCTACATGGATGGAGGTGTAGATGTCTCTAGGATCTCATCCGCGACTGTATTGACAATTCCTCTTGAATTATACATTCGCCTTTGAATCACGTAATTGTATTCAGTGACATCTCCCTTGAACTCTTTACGGTTTTTGTCTTTCACTGATTTGGAAAGACGAAAGCTCGTAATTGGTAGTGTAGCATCCACTTTTTCATAGAAAGGGTATTTTAGTCATTTTAGCCATTTTTGCCATTTTGTGATTTTTCTAGATATTTTGACTTGTGTTGTGCTAGCAACTGGTTTAACCTTAGTGGACTTTCTATAGGAGTCTAATCATGTCTTAGAATTTATTTTTTTACCTATTAGAATTTATTTAGGGCTTGGGTCCAATTTAGAAGGCTTTTGGATGATTTTAAGCCTTTTTACATATAGCCTTTTTGAGCCTTTGTGACTTGGGCCTTATTACAACTTGAGGGAGTTGGCCCATGTGAAACCCTAACCCTGGAAACCCCCCATATGGCCGGCCACAGCAGTACCCTCCCCCTCTCTCATTCATTTGTGAAGCAGAGCCTCCACAACTGAACCCTAAAAGTTCTCCTCCTCCAAAAATTCTAGTTTCTTCATCCGGAGTCCGTTTCTCCCCAAACAAACTCCGTTGCACTCGTATAGAAGAGAAAGATTTTCTGGAGTATTACTAACAAGGAGGAGGAGGCATTTGCTTGAGGGGAATCGACCGATACGACGACCGAGGGACTCTGTTTATTGAGTTTTTGACACTCAATAGGTAAACCCTTTTCTACCATAGTTATTCTAAATTTTCTTTCATATTTGCATCCATATAGGTGTCCTAAACTTGCCCATGAAGTTTGGTTACGTTTCGAGTTCGTTTGGTAGCGGTATCGGACATGTGTCGGCCCGTCAAGACACGTGTTCGACGAAATACCGCTAAGAAACGAAACTTGTTGTTTTTCGATTCTGTCTTCACGAACATTTAGATAATATTAATTTAAGAAAGTTACATGAAGACGGATCGGAAATTGATGACATTTCAGCAGCGTTTAGGGAATCGGACGCACGTGTACCGATCCCGTGCACGAGGCCGTGCATGCCCTGCCATCAGCGTATTGTATCTCGATGCACAGATAATATTTTTGCCTAAAATTTCTTGAGCACGTGGGGGCAACCTCTGCCCACATGCTTCAAAAATTTTACGACTTTTCGTTGAGCGAGCGCGGAGAAATCCGGCGTGCATCGTTCAGCCCGTACAGTGCACTGTGCCAAAATTGGCGCTGAAACGGACTTCGTACGCGCTCTCGACACGACGAGGACCCGTTCCAGGAACTTGGATGCGTAGACCTATAACTGGACTACCCGGCAAATCAACCCCAAGTTGTGGCGTGGCCCGACGAGCGAGCCACGAGGACCGAACCACGCGCACGAGGGGCACGCGCGCGCGTTCGCAGCAGGCCGCACGTGGTACGGAGCTGCGTGCGTCGCCTCGGTGCTACGTGTCGCTTTGTTTTCGTTTCCTAGACCTACCCCAGGACCCCCCCTAGCTACGTGCACGAGCACGGGGCTTCTCGTTGTGTGTGCGACGCTCAATCGAGCGAGAACGCATGTATACGTGCACGTTGACACGTGGTATCGGGATATTCTGATACGCGTTCTGTGGACACAACATGGACACGATTTCGAACCCAGGAGTACCCGAGCGCATCACGTAAGTTGAGACCAACGTGTATGCCAAGTTTTGCGGGTTGATTTGGTGTATTTTGCGTTTTGAGTCGTTTTGTCGAAATTGGGTTCTTCGGGTTCAAGTTTTTGAATGGAAATGTGTTTTTTTGACCCTTTGACTTTTAACCCGTGTTTTCTGATTTGTTAGTTCATATATGATTATTAGTACTTGCGGAAAGAGATCCGCAGAATTTTTACCTATTTAATTGCTATTTTCAAGCATATATGAGTTTCTACTTGTAGGTTTATATATATATATATATATATATATATATATATATATATATATATATATATATATATATATATATATATATATATATATATTTATATATATATATATATATATATATATATATCTTTCAAATGAATATGGTTATATATGTTTGTAAGCACTGTTTTGAAGCAAGGTTCAATTTTTTCCAGATTTGTGAGTCTCTCGGATTTCCGTAATCGATCCGTTTCTCACAAGTGCATCTCTATACATGTATATAATATATATATATATATATATATATATATATATATATATATATATATATATATATATATATATATATATATATATATGTAAGTTTATATATATATATATATATATATATATATATATATATATATATATATATATATATATATATATATATATATATATATATATATATATATATATATATATATACTCCCACTCTCAATTTAAAAATATATATATATATATATATATATATATATATATATATATATATATATATATATATATATATATATATATATATATATATATATTTATATATGCTAGTGGTTGATAGACTACAGTTTTATGTGATTGTAGGTTAGTGTTTGTGACCATTGGAGTATTGGGACAGATTAGGATCGACCCAAAGACCTTAGTTTAGTCGAGTTGACCGACAGGTTGACAAAAGTCAACTTTGGGTCAAACTTGATCCAATTCAACTCAAACGAACTTAGAATGACCTAGAAACTTGTGTGTGACCTAAAAATTAGTAAATGGACTAGTTGACCAATGTTTGACCAGGTTTGACCAGCGTTGACCAGGTTTGGCCAGAGTTGACCAAGGGTTGACTTTGACCAAAGGGACCTAGAAGCATGAAGTCTTGCATTGTAGCTATTTCTTTTGATATTGTAGACTTGGATGTAACATGTGTATACTTTAAATAGGTTTATATTGCCCTGGTTTAGCTACACTTCATCATCAGCAGTTCGGTTTGCCAGGCGAGTACATTCTCTGACCTTTTCATACTTGTTTGGATATATTCTCTTGTTATAGACTAGTATACTTGATGCTGACACGATGTTCACACGGATTAGTACCCTATGGATCTTTTCATGCGATGTTATCCCCTCGGATACATCGAGTATATCATGTTCATGTACTTTATTATGTTCATCATGTACTCCATGTATTCATATTTATCCATGTATACTCATATGTTATTCATGTACACTCATGACCATATGAGCTCCATGTATAAAAGTAGTTTTTATTCATGTGCAATAACATATTATGACTCGATCCTTGTGTATTGACTGGGGGCAGTGTCAGTGTAGTTGGTTATGTGATCATTATTCCCAGTAGGTATTCATGTGCAACTCTATAGTTTATCCATGTGCAACCCAACCTGTTTATATGACCAAATTATGCTCTAAATCACGTAGATAGTTACATTTCTCTATTTATCATATTTATATCTCGTCTCGATATTCTTTCTCTTGTTGATTCGTTGCAGCGTTTCATGTATAATTTTCTATAGCTTGCTTTTTATGTCCAATCCTGATATGATCTGTTGTGAGAGATATGTGCTCGTTCCGTCCTGATAGGACATGTTAAAAATTTTACAGGTGATGATGAGGAGTTCTGCCCTACTTATTATGGCACTGGCTTAGGTGACACTGGTGACGTGGACCCTCAGGAGGATCCAGCAGTCGCTGAGGACTTGCCCATAGTCTAGCTGAGACTTTAGTATCTTATTGTCTATTTATTTGAGACATTATGAGTTGTACTTTGAGATTTTGTTCTGGTGGTTTTACACCAAGACTTTTATTATATCTGTGACTCTCTTGAGATTATTCTTCTATTCCATCTTAGTTTGTGATTGAGTTACTTATTATTTATTCTGCATTCGGAGCATATCATAGACTGTGTTAGATATTGTAACCTTGGACAGCGTTCTACCGTCGACACTGTGGCGTAGGCTAGACTAACTTCATTTCTCATGCCCTTTCACTGGGTGCAGGTTATGACACATTTTTAGTGGTGGCCCATGCAGGTCCCCAATCACAACTAGTAAGATTTCGTAGTGGTACTCGAACTAGAGTATCATTACAGCCTGCAGTAGGATATAAGATATAAGTTAAGGTACTCAATCACATTAGGAAAAATCTTATCAAATTTTTGCTGTTAATTGTCTTATTTTGAAAACAACTGTCCTCATTTGATGATTTTGCTTCTTTTTTAGTAATTGATTCCTTGTTTGATCTGTCTTCAGGATGGTGGAGACACGATCGCAGTGCTCTGGTCTTAGGGATACCACTGAGAGGTCTGCTACTTCTCGTCCGACTCAGCAGGACCTAGGGACCACAGTGCCTCTTGTTCCAGCTCAGGTGGGCCCATCTGTAACTTTTGGGGGTGCTCCTCCACCGGTTCTGAGGACTATCCCAGGAGTTCAGGGGATGCTACCACCACCGCCCCAGGGGACAGTTGATGTGGCACAGTTCTTCACCTTCATGCAGCAGATGATAGAGACGCAGCGACGCCAGGCAGAGGATATGAGGCAGGGCATTGATAATGCCCATCAGTTAGCGATGGTGGCAATGGAGAAGCTGGCTGCCCAACCCCAAGAAGGGCAGATCCAGCCATACCAGCCAAGGACTCCAGGTATTCAGGATTTCCAGAAGATGAGGCCGCGAGACTTCAAGGGTACCGAGGGTATCCTATATGTCTACGACTGGATCGAGCATATAGAGGAGATCTTTCGTCTCGCAGAGATACCAGCTAGACTCAAGGTGGAAGCTGCGGGCAGTCAGATGCAGGACCTTGCCCGTACTTGGTACCAGACCGACCCCAGGGTTGGTACTACGGGGCAAACTTAGGAGGCTTTTAAGAAGATTTTCAAGGAGAAGTTCTTCCCCGATACTGCACTTGGCGTGTCGGAGACACAGTTTGAGAACCTGGTTCAGGGGAACCAGATAGTAGAGGAGTACGCCGGAATGTTCTGCCGCCTGGGTAGATTTGTGGAGGGCCTTAGCGAGACAGCGAAGGCTAGAAGGTTCAGGAAGGGCTTGGTTAAGGAAGTCAAGTCCTTAACCAAGAGCAACAGAAATGCTACATTCGAGAAGATTTTGATGGGAGCTATGGCAGCGGAGGATGATCTAGAACTGAAGATAAAGAGAGGTTGAGATTCACACGGAGCCAGTGGCAGTGGGGGCCCAGTCAAGATGCTTGCTCATCAGCAGAGGCCTTTCCAGCAGCAGCATAGTCTGTTTCAGCAGTCACAGTAGAGACTGGGTCAGCAGGCACCGAGACAGCAGCAGGTCATCATTTTTGACTTCTGCAAAAAGCCAGGGCACGGGTGGAGTGAGTGCAGGAAGAGGCTAGGCAAGTGCCTACTCTGCGGTTCATCGAACCATCAGTTGAGGGAGTGTCCTGAGGCTTTCGGGCGTAAAGGACAAGGAGCAGGAACCAAGGCTCCAGTGGAGCAGCAGAGGGGACCATTGCCGACTCAGCAGCAGAAGTTTGTCCAGCACCAGCAGCAGACTAGAGTAGGCCAGCAGGGGCGAGCTTTTGCCATGGCAACGGAGGATACCGAGGCAGTAGGCGATCTGATAGCAGGTTCTGTTCTTATCGACTCTTTTCCCGCATTCACATTATTTGATTCGGGTGCTTTCCATAGCTTTGTGTTTGTATCATTTGCCATTAGACACCAGCTTTCTTCTGAACCATTGCCTAGGACTTGCAAGATCATGACTGGGGGTGGTATTATCCTCGTCCGTGATGTTTGCAAGGATCGGAGGGTAGTTTTGGGAGGCCGAAAATTGGATGTTAGTCTGCTCGTAATGCCATTACCGAACTACGATATTGTACTCGGTATGGATTGGTTGAGCAGGCACCATGCTAGTATAGATTATCGCGGTAGTAGAGTTCTTTTCAGTATACCAAGAGAGACAGAGTTCGAGTTCACCAGGCGGGAGTCAGAGCAGAGCAGCGGAGTTTTCTACGGAGTTTCAGCAGAGGAACAGAGCATGCCACATCCACTGATAGCTAAGTTTATGGATGTGTTTTCGGAGGAGTTGCCAGGGTTGCCTCAGGACAGGGATGTGGAGTTCTTTATAGACTTGGTACCCGATACAGGGCCGATATCTCAGCATGTCTATAGAGTGAACAACAGTGAGCTTGTGGAGTTGAAGAAGTAGGTGGACGAGTTGCAGGACAAGGGCTTCATCCGATCGAGTTCTTCACTGTGGGGTGCGCCATTACTCTTTGTACCAAGAAGGTTGGGTTGGTACGGATGTGTATCAACTACAGGGCACTCAACAGTCCTACGATCAAGAACAAGTACACGCTGCCGAGGATCGATAACCTGTTCGATCAGTTGAGCGGAGCGAAGGTATTCTCTAAAATTGATCTGAGGTCAGGTTATCATCAGTGAAGGTAAAGAAGGAGGATATCCGAAGACAGCTTTCAGGACTCGGTATGGCCAGTTTGAGTTCATGGTAATGCCGTTTGGGTTAACTAATGCCCCGACGATGTTCATGAACTTGATGAACAAGGTGTTCCACCAGTACTTGGATAAGTTCATGGTGGTGTTCATCGATGACATCTTGGTGTATTCGAAGACCCCAGAGGAGCATGAAAAGCATTTGAGAGTGGTTCTGGAGACTCTCAGGAAGGAGCAGCTTTACGGCAAGCTCTCGAAGTGTGAGTTCTTCTTGGATCGAGTTGATTTTCTAGGTTATGTTGTGACCGGAGATGGGATCTCAATAGACCCGAAGAAGATCAGAGCAGTCGAGGCATGGACAGCACCGAGTTCAGTCGCGAAGATCAGAAGCTTTCTGGGATTGGCAGGATACTACAGGAGGTTTGTTCAGGATTTCTCTCGGATTGTAGAGCCATTGACTAGGCTGACCCGGAAGGACGCAGTGTTTGTCGGGTCAGAGGAGTGTCAGGTTACTTTTAATGAGTTGAAGAAGCGACTGACGACAGTTCCAATTTTGACATTGTCATCAGGATCAGGCGGGTTCACTATCTACATTGACGCCTCTGGGAAGGGTTTGGGTTGTGTCTTACAGCAGCATAGGAAGGTGATTGCCTATGCATCCAGGCAGTTACGTCCGCATGAGAAGAACTACCCTATCCATGATTTGGACTTGGCGGCAGTTATCTTTGCTCTAAAGCTGTGGAAGCACTATCTATACGGAAAGCGTGTGGAGATCTTCACTGAACACAAGAGCTTGAAGTATGTGTTTACAAAGAAAGAGCTCAACATGAGGCAACGCAGATGGTTGGAGTTGATGAAGGACTTCGACATTTCATTACAGTACCATCTAGGAAAGGCCAACGTGGGTGCCGATGCCTTGAGTAGGTATCCGGTAGCTGTGTGCTTGACGATGGATCGTCACTTATTAGCAGATTTGGAGAGCTTGGGGATCGAGGTGATCGTACCAGGAGTTCAGATACAGATGTGGGGCCTTCA
Organism: Iris pallida; assembly: GCA_029216955.1. Classification (NCBI taxonomy): domain Eukaryota; kingdom Viridiplantae; phylum Streptophyta; class Magnoliopsida; order Asparagales; family Iridaceae; genus Iris; species Iris pallida. The sequence goes on from JANAVB010000600.1 coordinate 3,020,607, forward strand.
GATTCAGTCAGACTTGATAGAGAGGATCAAGTCAGCTCAGTTCGACGATGTTACTCTGCGGTGTATCCGAGAACAGGTTCGAGCAGGATTGGTGGATGAGGAGTTCGTCATTGCAGAGGACGGCACATTGAGGCACGGTTCTAGACTGTGTGTGCCTAGCGGAGAGCTTCGGGAGTTGGTCATGCAGGAGGCCCATCGCTCTCAGTACTCTATGCATCCAGGTGCCAACAAGATGTATAGAGATTTGAAAGAGCATGTATGGTGGTATGGGATGAAGCGGGAAGTAGCACGCTTCGTAGCCAGGTGTCTAGTCTGTCACAGGTTAAGGCAAAGAGGCAGAGGCCAGGAGGACTGTTGCAGCCATTGCACATTCCGAAGTGGAAATGAGAGCACATCGCGATAGATTTTGTTTCTGGATTGTTGCGTTCACCAGGAGGGAAAGACGCGATTTGGGTCATCGTGGACAGGTTGACCAAATTGGCCCACTTTTTGCCATTTAAAGTGGGGACATCTACTGAGAAGCTAGCGGAGATGTATATGCAGCAGATTGTCAAGATACACAGAGTTCCGGTGAGCATTTTGGATAGGGATAGTCGCTTTACTTCTCATTTCTGGCAGAGTCTGTAGACTAGTTTGGGCACTCAGCTCAAATTCAGTACTGCATACCACCCTCAGACGAACGGACAGTCAGAGAGGACTATTCAGACTCTCGAAGACATGCTGCAGACTTGTGTTCTAGATTTTAGAGGTTCTTGGGAGGACCACTTGCACCTAGTAGAGTTTGCATACAACAGTTACCAGGCCAGCATTGGTATGTCACCATTCGAGGTGTTGTACGGGCGTAGATGTCGTACTCCCTTGTCTTGGGATGATGTTGGAGAGCGAGCTTTATTGGGACCTGAGATGGTTGTTGACGCAGCCGAGAAGGTAAAGCTCATCAGAGATCGACTTCGCATGGCGCAGGACAGACAACGGCTTTGGGTCGATAGCCACCGAAGACCCTTAGAGTTTGAGGTACGACTTAGACTTAGGATTAGGATTTTGTTGTTTGTGATTTTGTTGATCATGTGATTGTTTTTAGTTAAATTGAAACCATGCTTGTGCTAGGTTGGAGATATGGTATTCTTGAAGATTTTACCGACTCGAGGCACTATTCGTTTCGGTGGAGGAGGGAAGCTTAGCCCACGCTATGTCAGACCTTTTGTTATCAGCGGAAGGGTCGGTGACGTGTCATACAGACTGGACTTTCCCCCTTCTTTAGCGGGAGTCTACAATGTATTTCACGTGATCGCAGCTGAGACGGTATGTGGTAGATCCTAGCCATGTACTGGACCATTCCGAGATTGTGGTGGGCCCTACTCTCAGTTATCCAGAGCAGCCTGTAGAGATTCTGGATCGACGGGAGAAGGTGTTGCAGAACCAGTCGATACCCTTAGTTCCCATAACTTGGAGGCATCACTCTCTAGGAGAGTCCACCTGGGAGAGAGAGGATGAGATGCACGAGCGATACCCCTATCTTTTCCAGTCTTGAGGTATGATTATGTCCATTTTAATCATGCAGTTTGTCTTTAATTTCGAGGACGAAATTATTTTAAGGGGGGTAGACTTGTAGCATCCACTTTTTCTTAGAAAGGGTATTTTAGTCATTTTAGCCATTTTGACCATTTTATGATTTTTCTAGATATTTTGACTTGTGTTGTGCTAGCAACTGGTTTAACCTTAGTGGACTTTCTATAGGAGCCTAACTATTTCTTAGAATTTATTTTTTACCTATTAGAATTTAGTTACGGCTTGAGTCCAATTTGGAAGGATTTTGGATGATTTTAAGCCTTTTTGCATATAGCCTTTTTGAGCCTTTGTGACTTGGGCCTTATTACAACTTGAGGGAGTTGGCCCATATGAAACCCTAACCCTAGAAACTGTAGCTTCCCTTCCCGGAAATGCTTTTCGAAATATTTTTTTAGTTATTTAATTGTTTTAGATAAGTGTACGAATATTTTTAAAGCCAAATGAAAAGGGGGTATGAATAGATTCACCAAGAACTCTTAGTAGACATTTTAGTTGGTTATTATTATCACTATTATTTGTTGTTATTATTATATTATTCTTATGATTATTATTATTGGTATTATTATATTATTCTCAAATAATATAAATGGTATTCGTTTATTCCTAAAATGAATTGTATATATATTTTTGACTAGGAATATTCATAGGGATTATATATATATATGATTGTATATAGATATATGTATATTAAATATATAAGTATTTATATAAATGTTTGTGTATATATATAGGCATTTATATATATATATATATATATATATATATATATATATATATATATATATATATATATATATATATATATATATATATATATATATATATATATATATAATCGTATATTAATACATATAGGTGTTTAGATAAATAATTGTGTAAATATATGACGGTATATAGGTAACTATATATAAATATATAAATGTGTACTGAGGTTATTAAGAGAAATAGAATAAAGAAAAAGAAAAGAATAAGAAACAGAAGTAGTGTCCATACTCTGCTGACATAACCTCAGGCAATTATTAAATAATAGACTATTTAACCTCAGGCAAGTATTTGTATGTATTAATACTGTACCTATTATCGGCCCACCCCATGCCCCAGGAATGAGCCCACACCCAGTTAACATAGCCGAGCCCAGCTTGGGTTCCTCCCACCCCGCACAGGGAATAACCCGAACTTCCTTTCCTACACAGGAATTCCTCAAACCAACAGTAGAGCAAACCCGATCAATTAATAGCAGTAACATTATTTCTACATTCATAATAGTTAAATATTTCAAGCCCCATCCGAACTTGACCTCCCCAACCGAGAGTAGCTGAAAGCTTACTCTTAGATACCCTTCCGTGGTCATAATGACCATTATGACCATTAGTGCACCCCAACCCAGTAGCTGTGAGACCCCCCACCAACCGAGAGCTGCTAAGCTCTGATTCATCCCAGCCCATACCCAAGGCCAACCCCAACTGAACCCCTCACAGCCCGAGCGAATTAGCCCAGACCCAAGCCAACAGAGAGAGACTCTGTTCGCTCACCCCACGCGGATTATAAGAGAGAGAGAGATCGAGAGGTAACAAAAACCCTAAACTCTCAACTATCGCCGCACCACCTGCGCTTCCCCCACACACGCGAGCGCCGCCGTGGCTGACGCACAGACCGTCGGAGCCACGGCCAACCGGCCGACCACAGTCGGGATCAGCGCGCGCGTACGAAAGAAGGCAGCAGCGACACGTGCGGGGCTGTTTTCGTAACGCTGCTGCGTCGCGCTCGATCGATCATTTTCCGATTTTTCCTCCTCAGGTACGAAGCCGATATATACATCTTTAAGTTCCTTTAATTGTTTTACATTTAGATGCCATAAATCGCTGGGGAAATCGACTGAAAGTCGACGACGAATCTGTCCTAAAACAGAACGCGTATTCTGTCCCAAACACCCAACTTCACATAGAAATTCCCACCAATCTATCCTTCGAATCAGGAAATTTTCTAAACAGAAGTTAAACCCAACATATAGGGCTAGAAGATTCCAGTAGGAAGTTTGTAGAAATTTGCTTTGTACAGAGAATTATCCACATGTAAACTTCAGGAAAAACCTGTTTTCAAAAACTAGAAATCGCTCCACACGACGTCCGTCCCGCCATTTCGGGCGACGTGGTCGCGCACCGAAGACATCGAAAGCTGCGTAACAGCTTCGTGGTCGTGTGGGCTTTGACGGAATTCAAATTGGTCGCGTGTGCGCGACGAATTCGACGCGTATCCGTCGGAATCGCCCCGTATCCGTCCAATGTAAATTCAGTCATAACTTTGTGCACACTCGTCAGATCGAGACGAAACTTGCGCCAACAGGACCGTATCATTTTTCTGGTCCTGTATGACAAGTTTGGTCCGATTCTGAGACCGTTGATAAAATTACCGTTTTGCGGGCCCCACGGTCCCACTCAACGGGCGATTTTGTGCACGGCCCGCCGGAATCCAACTTTGGACATACGGTTGGGTTCGTATCAGAAAATTGGATCCGTAGACATGTAGTTTGACGACTTTAGAGACCGTTGACTCTGACACGCTTTTCGGTGCAAAGCGGGTCCAACGACGGACATCATTTTTGCCCGAAATTACCGTTTTGCCCCTGTGTCCAGAATTAGACTTAAGGATAGGCAATCCTAGCTAATTTGACTATTCTGAGAACGTTAGTACTGTTTATTTCAGTATCCGGAGACTTCTACATGTGTTGACTGATTGTGGCTCATTGAGTGGTATGGTATTATTGGTTTCTCCAGCTAAGGACCTCAGGCAAGTGCACTTTCTGATTGCTTTCCGATTCATAGTAGTCTTTTCATTTCATGTCTATACATATATCTTGCTGCTTGTTGACACGCTCGTCACACGGAGTAGTCGGGAGGGGAAATATCTTAGTAGACATGTGGACTACCCAGAATTATCCCAGTGTCTCTCGTGAATGATAGCCGCTGCACACGACACGTGCAGTGAGCCTGATTTACCCCATAGCCGTTCACATGTCGAAACAGATATTTCACACCACCTAGATAGATGTCTTTTATTAGTTTTTCCTTGTTTACTTCTCTATCGTGTTATGTCATCAGTTTTCTTACAGCTTTCATATCTCATATGCTATTTTCATGTCTTGTTAATTCTATTGTGTTTTGCATTGCCGTCGGTTTGTGTACTTGTTCCAATCCTGACTGGATAACCAATATTTTTCAGGTTTAGCCGCGATCATTCTTAGCACTGGGAGACTTGGGTATGCTGAAGATGACCTAGAAATAGAAAACAGTTGTATCATTTTCATTAATTGTAAAGTCTTATATTTCCTTTAATTCTAAAGGTTGTAAATATTGTAATAAATTAGAAATGTGAATGAGCAGCAAATGTTTATTTTGAGCATTTATTTTCTTGCGGGCTTGACAGCGTTCTACCGCCGACTCTGCGGCGTAGGCTGGCTTGGACACGTCTCGTATCCGAAAAAGCGGGTGCGGGTCGTGACAAATTTTTGTGGTGGCCCACGCAGGTCAGTTTTCGCAAAAGATTGCGAACTCGTGATGGTACGTTAGTCGTACTATTGCGAGCCTGCGCTCAGGAAATGCTCATTCACAAATAGGATTAAAATGATTTAAGACAATGACTAGGACTAGGAGTCCCTTGTTCAAATTGACCGTTGGGTAGTTAAGGATGCTAGATAGGCCATACAATTTAGAAATTTTTGATTGCTTGCTAGAACCCTGTAGGTACACTCTTACTTTGATATGACGATATGACCCCATATGGATATACTATTCGCTTGCTATGTTAGGCTTACCTAGAATTAAAGCTTTAACCTTGATGAACTGTTTAAATTTCTTTTGCTTTATTAGATATAAATCTTATATCATAAGTTAGAATTACCTATTTTAAAATTCTTTTTTGCTGTAAGGAGTTAGTTTATAATTTTGATTCTATTATTTGTGTATAAATTTCGAGTTAGATTTTGATTCTCACAAAACTCGAACTACTTGTACCTCCTTTCCAAAAATCTCGCGTATTTATATTTTGACTCTCTTGACCAATGCTGCTATTACAGCCTAGTTTTGCAAGCTTACTCTTTTATCGAGCTTGATTCAAGACATATGCTTATTGGGGACGCCCGCTAACATATTGTCTAATCAGAATCATTGTATCACGGTCTGATCAACCATGATGCATTTGGTTCGCTCTTCATCTAATTACTCTACGTGGATTGAGATATAGCTGTCTTTAGGATCTCATCCGCGACTGCTTTGACAATCCCTCTTGAAATAATATCTTCGCCTTTAAATCACGTAATTATACTCAGTGACCCCTCTCTTGAACTCTTTATTTGTTTTGTCTTTCACTGATTTGGGAAGACAAAAGCTCGTAACTGGTGGAAAGATACAAAGTATCTCCATGGCTATGATAGTTGTATACACAAGTATAGCTATCCACGGCCAGCCAGTGACTGGAACCTTGCCTTGAATTACTCGTCCTCCCTTCGACAATAAACCTACTATCTTGATCTTCTAGTCATTGGAGCCCGAGAATGACTAGGATCTTCCCTAGATCAAATGCCAACCTGGGAGACTATCTATCCTCAAGAGATCGATTGTTGTGAGCCTCAAGTTATTTGTTTGAAGCTTGCTTTAATTAGAACCCTTGTGACAATAGCCCGGCAGGTTTGACCCCAATAGAAATTCAAGACCCAGTTGTTAGGAATCTTTTCATATGATGTGCCTTAGAGTTGATTACCCCGTCGACAACTCAAGAATATTGTGGACGAGTAGGTCGTCCTATTTGATCGACCATGTGTCATTGCACACGCACTCATCTTCTACTTATTGAGGAACGACCCGTGACTTGACTTATATCTATCGTATTCCGATACGCTGTGCCTTGTTCTTTATTGACCAGGGTCGAGGTACAATATCCGGACTTTGGAATTTTTCCAACCCCATTATTCCTAAAACCACATCCTAGCCTCTAAGGTGGGTAGAAGTCCTCGGAGTTTTCGGAGTTACAAAATGACAAGAAAGAGGATACAACTATTTTGAGAAATTAAATTTGAGGAGGTTAAGGGAATACTAGACTTCGAATTTTAAGAAATAGTTATGAATTTGAATTTCGAGGACGAAATTATTTTTTAGGTGGGTAGATTTGTAGCTTCCCTTCCCGGAAATGCTTTTCGAAATATTTTTTTAGTTATTTAATTGTTTTAGATAAGTGTACGAATATTTTTAAAGCCAAATGAAAAGGGGGTATGAATAGATTCACCAAGAACTCTTAGTAGACATTTTAGTTGGTTATTATTATCACTATTATTTATTGTTATTATTATATTATTCTTATGATTATTATTATTGGTATTATTATATTATTCTCAAATAATATAAATGGTATTCGTTTATTCCTAAAATGAATTGTATATATATTTTTGACTAGGAATATTCATAGGGATTATATATATATATGATTGTATATAGATATATGTATATTAAATATATAAGTATTTATATAAATGTTTGTGTATATATATAGGCATTTATATATATATATATATATATATATATATATATATATATATATATATATATATATATATATATATATATATATATATATATATATATATATAATCGTATATTAATACATATAGGTGTTTAGATAAATAATTGTGTAAATATATGAAGGTATATAGGTAACTATATATAAATATATAAATGTGTACTGAGGTTATTAAGAGAAATAGAATAAAGAAAAAGAAAAGAATAAGAAACAGAAGTAGTGTCCATACTCTGCTAACATAACCTCAGGCAATTATTAAATAATAGACTATTTAACCTCAGGCAAGTATTTGTATGTATTAATACTGTACCTATTATCGGCCCACCCCATGCCCCAGGAATGAGCCCACACCCAGTTAACATAGCCGAGCCCAGCTTGGGTTCCTCCCACCCCGCACAGGGAATAACCCGAACTTCCTTTCCTACACAGGAATTCCTCAAACCAACAGTAGAGCAAACCCGATCAATTAATAGCAGTAACATTATTTCTACATTCATAATAGTTAAATATTTCAAGCCCCATCCGAACTTGACCTCCCCAACCGAGAGTAGCTGAAAGCTTACTCTTAGATACCCTTCCGTGGTCATAATGACCATTATGACCATTAGTGCACCCCAACCCAGTAGCTGTGAGACCCCCCACCAACCGAGAGCTGCTAAGCTCTGATTCATCCCAGCCCATACCCAAGGCCGACCCCAACTGAACCCCTCACAGCCCGAGCGAATTAGCCCAGACCCAAGCCAACAGAGAGAGACTCTGTTCGCTCACCCCACGCGGATTATAAGAGAGAGAGAGATCGAGAGGTAACAAAAACCCTAAACTCTCAACTATCGCCGCACCACCTGCGCTTCCCCCACACACGCGAGCGCCGCCGTGGCTGACGCACAGACCGCCGGAGCCACGGCCAACCGGCCGACCACAGTCGGGATCAGCGCGCGCGTACGAAAGAAGGCAGCAGCGACACGTGCGGGGCTGTTTTCGTAACGCTGCTGCGTCGCGCTCGATCGATCATTTTCCGATTTTTCCTCCTCAGGTACGAAGCCGATATATACATCTTTAAGTTCCTTTAATTGTTTTACATTTAGATGCCATAAATCGCTGGGGAAATCGACTGAAAGTCGACGACGAATCTGTCCTAAAACAGAACGCGTATTCTGTCCCAAACACCCAACTTCACATAGAAATTCCCACCAATCTATCCTTCGAATCAGGAAATTTTCTAAACAGAAGTTAAACCCAACATATAGGGCTAGAAGATTCTAGTAGGAAGTTTGTAGAAATTTGCTTTGTACAGAGAATTATCCACATGTAAACTTCAGGAAAAACCTGTTTTCAAAAACTAGAAATCGCTCCACACGACGTCCGTCCCGCCATTTCGGGCGACGTGGTCGCGCACCGAAGACATCGAAAGCTGCGTAACAGCTTCGTGGTCGTGTGGGCTTTGACGGAATTCAAATTGGTCGCGTGTGCGCGACGAATTCGACGCGTATCCGTCGGAATCGCCCCGTATCCGTCCAATGCAAATTCAGTCATAACTTTGTGCACACTCGTCAGATCGAGACGAAACTTGCGCCAACAGGACCGTATCATTTTTCTGGTCCTGTATGACAAGTTTGGTCCGATTCTGAGACCGTTGATAAAATTACCGTTTTGCGGGCCCCACGGTCCCACTCAACGGGCGATTTTGTGCACGGCCCGCCGGAATCCAACTTTGGACATACGGTTGGGTTCGTATCGAAAAACTGGATCCGTAGACATGTAGTTTGACGACTTTAGAGACCGTTGACTCTGACACGCTTTTCGGTGCAAAGCGGGTCCAACGACGGACATCATTTTTGCCCGAAATTACCGTTTTGCCCCTGTGTCCAGAATTAGACTTAAGGATAGGCAATCCTAGCTAATTTGACTATTCTGAGAACGTTAGTACTGTTTATTTCAGTATCCGGAGACTTCTACATGTGTTGACTGATTGTGGCTCATTGAGTGGTATGGTATTATTGGTTTCTCCAGCTAAGGACCTCAGGCAAGTGCACTTTCTGATTGCTTTCCGATTCATAGTAGTCTTTTCATTTCATGTCTATACATATATCTTGCTGCTTGTTGACACGCTCGTCACACGGAGTAGTCGGGAGGGGAAATATCTTAGTAGACATGTGGACTACCCAGAATTATCCCAGTGTCTCTCGTGAATGATAGCCGCTGCACACGACACGTGCAGTGAGCCTGATTTACCCCATAGCCGTTCACATGTCGAAACAGATATTTCACACCACCTAGATAGATGTCTTTTATTAGTTTTTCCTTGTTTACTTCTCTATCGTGTTATGTCATCAGTTTTCTTACAGCTTTCATATCTCATATGCTATTTTCATGTCTTGTTAATTCTATTGTGTTTTGCATTGCCGTCGGTTTGTGTACTTGTTCCAATCCTGACTGGATAACCAACATTTTTCAGGTTTAGCCGCGATCATTCTTAGCACTGGGAGACTTGGGTATGCTGAAGACGACCTAGAAATAGAAAACAGTTGTATCATTTTCATTAATTGTAAAGTCTTATATTTCCTTTAATTCTAAAGGTTGTAAATATTGTAATAAATTAGAAATGTGAATGAGCAGCAAATGTTTATTTTGAGCATTTATTTTCTTGCGGGCTTGACAGCGTTCTATCGCCGACTCTGCGGCGTAGGCTGGCTTGGACACGTCTCGTATCCGGAAAAGCGGATGCGGATCGTGACAGAAACCCCCCATATGGCCGGCCACAGCAGTACCCTCCCCCTCTCTCATTCATTTGTGAAGCATAGCCTCCACAAGTGAACCCTAAAAGTTCTCCTCCTCCAAAAATTCTAGTTTCTTCATCCGTAGTCTGTTTCTCCCCAAACGAACTCTGTTGCACTCATCTAGAAGAGGAGGATTTTTTGGATTATTACTAACGAGAAGGCGGAGGCATTTTTTGAGGGGAATTGACCGACACGACGATCGAGGGACTCTATTTATTGAGTTTTCGACACTCAATAGGTAAACCCTTTTCTACCATAGTTATTCTGAATTTTCTTTCATATTTGCATCCATATAGGTGCCCTAGACTTGCCCATAAAGTTTGGTTACGTTTTGAGTTCGTTTGGTAGCGGTATCGGACATGTGTCAGCCCGTCAAGACACGTTCGACGAAATGCCGCTAAGAAATGAAACTTGCTATTTTTCGATTCTGTCTTCATGAACGTTTAGATAATATTAATTTAAGAAACTTACGTAAAGACATATCGGAAATCGATGACATTTCAGCGGCATTTCGGGCATCGGATGCACGTGCACCGATCCCGTGCACGAGGCCGTGCATGCCCTGCCGTCAGCGTATTGTATCTCGATGAACAGATAATATTTTTGCCTAAAATTTCTTGAGCACGTGGGGGCAACCTCTGCACACATGCTCTGAAAATTTCACAGCTTTTCGTTGAGCGAGCACGGAGAAATCCGGCGTGCATCGTTCAGCCCGTACAGTGTACTGTGCTAAAATTGTCGCTGAAATGGACTTCGTACGCGCTCTCGATGCGACGAGGACCCGTTCTAGGACCTTGGACGCGTAGAACTAAACCTGGACTACCCTGGGAATCAACCCCAAGTCGTGGCGTTGCCCGACGAGGGAGCCACGAGGACCGAACCGCGCGAAAAAGGGACACGCGCGGGCGCACATGCGCAGTAGGCCGCACGTGGTGTGGGGCTGCGTATGTCGCCTCGGTGCGACATGTCGCCGGGTTTTTGTGTCCTAGACCTAACCCAGGACCCCCTAGCTACATGCATGAGCACGGGGCTTCTCGTTGTGTGTGTGGCGCTCAATCGAGCGAGAACGCACGCATACGTGCACGTTGACACGCGGTATCGGGATATTCCGATACGCATTCTGTGGACACAACATGGACACAATTTTGAACCCGGGAGTACCCAAACGCATCACGTTGGTTGATACCAAAGTGTATGCCAAGTTTCGCGAGTTGATTTGGTGTATTTTGCGTTTTGAGTCATTTTGTCGAAATTGGGTTCTTCGGGTTCAAGTTTTTGAATGGAAATGTGTTTTTTTGACTCTTTGACTTTTAACCCGTGTTTTCTGATTTGTTAGTTCATATATGATAATTAGAACTTGCGGGAAGAGATCCGCGAAATTTTTACCTATTTAATTGCTATTTTCAAGCATATATGAGTTTCTACTTGTAGGTTTAAATATATGTAAGTAGTATATATATCTTTCAAATGAATATGGTTATATATGTTTGTAAGCACTGTTTTGAAGCAAGGTTCAGTTTTTTCTAGATTTGTGAGTCTCTTGGATTTGCGTAATCGATCCGTTTCTCACAAGTGCATCTCTATACATGTATATATAATATATATATCTTTGCATAGCCTATATATATATATATATATATATATATATATATATATATATATATATATATATATATATATATATATATATATATATATATATATGTAAGTTTATATATATAAATACTTGTGTAATATAATTTTGGGTAGGAATGAACTTGGACTGATTTATTTCCAGAATTCTGGAGTTGATAACAGTTCGTATTCTTCGCACCACCATTCTTTCATATATGGGTTATGTATATATGTATGTGCTTAGAGGGAAGTCTATATATGTATGTATATATATATATATATATATATATATATATATATATATATATATATATATATGCTAGAGGTTGATGGACTATAGTTTTATGTGATGGTAGGTTAGTGTTTGTGACCATTGGAGTATTGGGACAAATTAGGATCGACCCAAAGACCTTAGTTTAGTCGAGTTGACCGACAAGTTGACCAAGTTGACAAAAGTCAATTTTGGGTCAAACTTGATCCAATTCAACTCAAACGAACTTAGAATGACCTAGAAACTTGTGTGTGACCTAAAAATTAGTAAGTGGACTAGTTGACCAATTTTCGACTAGGTTTGACCATCGGTGACCAGGTTTGGCCAGAGTTGACCAAGGGTTGACTTTGACCAAAAGGGACCTAGAAGCATGAAGTCTTGCATTGTATCTATTTCTTTTGATATTGTAGACTTGGTTGTGACATGTGTATACTTTAAATAGGTTTATATTGCCCCAGTTTAGCTACACTTCATCATCAGCAGTTCGGTTTGCCAGGCGAGTACATTCTCTGACCTTTTCATACTTGTTTGGATATGTTCTCTTGTTATAGACTAGTATACTTGATGCTGACACGATGTTCACACGGATTAGTATCCTATGGATCTTTTCATGCGATGTTATCCCCTCGGATACATCGAGTATATCATGTTCATGTACTTTATCGTGTTCATCATGTACTCCATGTATTCATATTTATCCATGTACACTCATATGTTATTCATGTACACTGATGACCATATGAGCTCCATGTATAAAAGTAGTTGTTATTCATATGCAATAACATATCATGACTCGATCCTTGTGTATTAACTGGGGGCAGGGTGAGTGTAGCTGGTTATGTGATCATTATCCCCAGTAGGTATTCATGTGCAACTCCATAGTTTGTCCATGTGCAACCCAACCTGTTTATATAACCAAATTATGCTCTAAATCACGTAGATAGTTACATTTCTCTATTTATCATATTTATATCTCGTCTCGATATTCTTTCTCTTGTTGTTTCTTTGCAGCGTTTCATGTATAATTTTCTATAGCTTGCTTTATATGTCTAATCCTGATATGATCTGTTGTGAGAGATATATGCTTGTTCCGTCCTGATTGAACATGTTAAAAATTTTACAGGTGATGATGAGGAGTTCTGCCCTACTTATTATGGCACTGGCTTAGGTGACACTGGTGACGTGGACCCTCAGGAGGATCCAGCATTTGCTGAGGACTTGCCCATAGTCTAGCTGAGACTTTAGTATCTTATTGTCTATTTATTTGAGACATTATGAGTTGTACTTTGAGATTTTGTTCTGGTGGTTTTACACCAAGACTTTTATTATATCTGTGACTCTCTTGAGATTATTCTTCTATTCCATCTTAGTTTATGATTGAGTTACTTATTATTTATTCTCCATTCGGAGCATATCATAGACTGTGTTAGATACTGTAACCTAGGACAACGTTCTACCACCGACACTACGACGTAGGCTGGACGTACTTCACTTCTCGTGCCCTTTCACTGGGTGCGGGTCGTGACAGGTAGAGAGATATGGAGTATCCCCATGCCTATGATAGTTGTATACATAAGTGTAGCTACCATCGGCCAGCCATGTAACTAGAACCTTGCCTTGAGTTACTCGTTCTCCTCTCGACCCCCAAACTACTATTGTGACCTTCTAGCCATCTGGGTTTGATAATGATTAGGGTTTTACCCTTAGTCAAAATGCCAACCTAGGAGACTATCTATTCTCAAGGAACCAATTATTGAGAGCCTCTAATTATTTGCTTGAAGCTTGCTTTAACTAAAAACCCCTAAGCCTTAACCCAACCCTTCATCAACCAAAGCACACAGTTAGACATGAGATGGATAGACAAAGGCAATCATTTACCATAGCTATGGCAGACACTCATTCCGAGATTAGGGATCCAACAGGTAATATTCTAGTTACACAACTTATTTTGAGACGTGATTTATTATTAGAATATCACCCTCACTAGTTTGGCCAATATCCATAGCATAATACCATGTCATATTATGATCTACCAGTTGATAACAGCAATACATGGCCAACTACAGCCCATACCACTAGAACCCTTGTGACAATAGTCTGACAGGCTTGACACAAATAGAAATTCATGACTCAATTGCTAAAAATCTTTTCGTATGATGTGCCTTAGAGTTGGTTACCCCGTCGATAACTCTTGTATACTGTGGACGAGTAGGTCATTCTATTTTATCGACCATGTGTCATTGTACACACTCGTTTTCCATTTATTGAGGAACGATCCAAGACTTGACTTATATATACCGTATCACGTTACGCCGTGCCTTATTCTTTATTAACAAGAGTCGAGGTACAATACCCGGACTTGAAATTCTTCAAACCTTATTATTCCTAAAACCATGTCCTAGCTTCTAAGGTGAGTAGACTGTAAGCCTTTTAAAATTTTGAGGTATGCGAGGATTACCGATTGATTAGAATAATTTCCATTAGGATGATAACTAGTACCCCCTGGACTCCCACTTCCATTTAGATCATTTTGTGTCCCCGGCCGTGTCATTAATATTTGGAGCACGAGACCAGCTGTTAACTTTCAACAAATTTTACATGCAAAAACTAAACGAGTCCACCTTCATCTAGGTATATCATGTTGTAACGCCCTAGTCCCAAAATACGTGGGACCAGGTATACGAATACATGCCAGCAGCACTTCACCAATGGGCCAAGCTATACAACAAGCCCATTAGCGAAATACTTAAGCTATAAATCATGATAACACCAAGAAATACAACACAATCCACAGGTATATACATCTAATCACATCCACAGAGTCCACAAAGAGGTCAAGAATAAATAAAGAAATGTCTCAAATACCCAACAATAAAAGTAATGAAGTCTATGCGGGTAAAACATCCCGAAACCACAGAAATAGAAAGAAAGTACAATCAACTACAAGTCTGATGAAAAGAAAAGGAAATAATGTAGCAAGACTAAATATGATTATAACATGATCACGAAAAATCCTTTGGCACTATCTCGTCCTCCTGTGTCGGTACGCCTCCGGTCTCAGCTTCCGAACCGTAAACCTCTAGGTAGTCTTCAGCTTCGTCTAAGCCTGGAAAATAGCCAGGTCCTCAGAGGACTAGCAAGGTGCATAATATACATGCCAAGGTACAGAAATAAAAAAAATATGAACTAGGGCAATCTACTATATCCGTCTATGTGCTATGCAAGTGAGATACTTTTCCAGAATACCAGACCCCTTCCACTAAGGATCACTAGCACCTCAGCAGGGTATTGTCCCCAGTACCTGTGTCGTGGCACCAAGGACAATCAATTTTCGACAATGATAATCCCTTACTCTGCTACAGAGATAAAGGTCACTAAACAACGGACCACACGATAATAGGTCTGATATTGTAGTCAAGTTCTTCCCAATCCCCAAGTCTAGAATCTAGCAATGTCAAGTCTGTACAGTCATCTCGAAAGTAAAAGCAATAGTGATAAAGAAATCTAGAATACAAATACGAGGTCAATACCACGAATAGTCATGTAAATCTCGCATCATGAATGTGTCGGTGTCCTGTGGTCAATCGTGTCAATGGACACATCAGTATGTACGTAATGCCTAATGTCAATACTCGATGTCGCTATCATGATATCGGTATCCGTCTATAAATGGACACTAAGTATCAACGTCCTACGTCATGCAATGCTAATCAAAAAGAACAAAAACAAAAAAAAAGATAATCTGTAACGAAGGCAAGGCACGCTTGCCTGTAACTGCTATCTGCGGGTAGGCCTGTCCAACTCCGGTGTCCTTGTCGATCCTCCCAAGCTCACCTATAATAATATACTATATTTAATATTTTATATCAACACATCATATATAAATTATATGAGTATCTACGCCTCCTAGTTGCCATAACGTTGTTACGACACTGCATCTATTATATAAGTACATATAGGTAACAACCTCTCGTAAATACTTTACAATTATAACAAAATAATATATTTAAATTCTGAAATTTATCTATAAATATTTATATATTGATATAATTCTATTTTCAATAGAAAAACCCTTTCACAAGAGGTCTTATGTCAATGCCACATATGACTTTCTCAAATCGACCCATTAATTTAGTTCCGAAACAATGATAAAATAAAAATAATAAATTTTGTAAAAATTACAAAAATTAGTTAAAATAGTATTTATAATGATAAACCTTGCACAACATAAATTATAATATGGATTCATGGAGTTTTGACAATTTTGGACACAATGAAAACAGAATTTTTCGGAGTTCGGTGACATGACAAATGTCATAAATTTTTAAAAATAGCAAACGGATGCAAAACCTAACTTTTAGATATGCATCGGAAAGGTATAGATGTCTAGATTATGAATAAAAATATTAAAAGATTATAAACTGAACTTAGATAGGCAAAAAGTGGCCCTCGACAGAATTTGTCAATTTTAGATACCCTGTCGTAGAATCAACGCCACGGACAAACTGCTCGGAACTAGGGGATCCGGCAATCAGTTGTTGTACTAGACACACAAAGGTAACTCTCAGATTTGGTTTAAGGAGAAAAAGATGAGAAAAAGTGGGTGAAACATCATCTACAATTCGACTAACTTGCTGTGACGTTTCAGACTTCGATTCGACGGAGTTTCGGCCCAAGTAGCGCATCGTGCACCTCTCTAACGGCCGCAAGGTTGCTCCTATAGTTGCTAAGGTGGAAGAGGATGTTGAGAGAGACGTCCGAGCGGTAGTGGTTGGCACAAAAATCGAGAAAAAATTATATTTTGTGAAGAAAGGGGGTTCGGCTAGGGTTTCGGGTTTGGAGTGGTGGCCGCTAGGTTTGGGGGAGGATTTGTGGAGTAGTGGGTGGTTATGAGAGAGGGGGATGATTAGGGTTTGATAGGTATATATATATATATATATATATAGTGCATGGGCTTTGGTTTGATCTAATTTGGATAGGATTTGGTTCTCCAAATCATACTATTATTAATAGGTTTCCTATTTTGATTAGATGTTTGACCAAGCTAAATATATAAGGGAATATTGCATATGGCTGCAATTAAACCTCTAAAATTCTCTTAAATATATATATACTTGGTTTTGGTACTCCTAATTAGGCTATAACTAGTAGGGTTGACTAGGTTAGGGTCCGAGTAGCATTACTAGTCAAATTGGACCCGAAAAATTAATTTAATGAGTCTCATGTGCCATTTGCAAATAAGTAGCACATGAAAACTTGATTGGATGGTGCACCCTAGGCATATGAATTGTAGACTCAACATGGGTCAAAACCATATATTGGGTCATACAGTTTCGATCCATGTCAAGTCCCAAAAGCAAATTGGAAGTTGGCTTAAAATTATGCCAACGACTCAAATTGGCCAAAGTTGGCCCAAAATTGTGCGAAGTCAAAGAAATGTTGAAAAGCATAATTGGATGAGATATGATATATCAAACTCAAGGTGGACGAGTCTAGAATTCAAATATGGAACTGGATTTGAGAAAACAATATTTGTTATGCTTCCAAAATCAAAGTTACAGCAAACTACTAACATAGTCATTATTGAATTTAATAAATTAAAATATCTATATAAAATAATTAAAAATAAGATCCAAAAATGAGGAGGCTTACAACCTACCCACATTAGAAAATTTTGTCCTCGAAATTAAAAATAACACAATTATAAAAAGAAAACTTATCATAAGAATAATTAAGCTAAGATTTACCGGCATCTTCGAATAAGTGGGGATAACGCTCACGAATAGAATCTTTACGCTCTCAAGTTAATTCTTCCGGAGAATGGTACCTCCATGCAACTCGAACCAGTCTAATTGTCTTCCCTCTAAGCGTATTCTCACTCGTATCCAAGATACCTACCGTGATCTCAGAGTAATCTACCACATGACTGGAATCAATCACATACCTCCTCAACTGTGAGACATGGAACACATCATGCACTCCCTCTAGTGATGGGGGTAATGCAAGACGATATGCCACCTCTCCTACATGCTCAATAATATCGAACGGTCTAATATACCTTGGAGTCAACTTTCCTCTACTCTCGAATCTAATGGTGCCCCGCGTCGGTGGAATCCTCAGAAATACATGCTCTTCCTCCTTGAATTCCAGTAGTCGACTATGCGTATCGGCCCAATGCTTCTACCGGCCTTGAGCTGCCTGAAGATGACTCTGAATCTGCTTTACTTTTTCGACTGTCTGTGTTACAAGCTCTGGTCCAGGTATTTGTCGCTCTCCAGCCTCTGTCCTCTCGCGAAGTCTTTAAAATCTTATATCAGTAGATAATGTTGCCTTGATTCTATCCATAAGCGACGATTGCACTTCTAAATTGGCAAGTACTCCTTGATGTCTCGGCATAATGACTTCTATTCCAAGCTCCTGAAGATCCTCTACTAACTGTGGCTGGGCTGTCAAAAAAATATGCAGTAGGCTTCCTACTCAAAGCGTCCGCCACTGCGTTCGCTTTGCCAGGATGTTATTGTAAGTCTATATCATAGTCTGTCATAAGTTCCAACCACCGCCTCTGTCTCATATTTAGCTCCTTTTGCGTGAAGACATAATTCAAGCTCTTATGATCCGTAAATATCTCCATACGTTCTCCATACAAATAATGACTCCACAACTTCAGTGCAAAGATCACAACTGCTAACTCCAAATTATAAGTAGGGTAATTCTTCTCTTGTACCCTCAAATGCCTCGATGTGTAGGCTATGATCTTTCTGTGTTGCATCAAAACACATCCAAGTCCACTACCCGACGCATCACTATAAACCACGAATTCTCCCGATCCAAAAGGATGCGTCAATATAGGTGCTTAGGTCAATCTCTTCTTCAATTCCTCAAAAACCTTCTGACAGCCTTCTTTCTACTGGACTCATGATTCTTACGTGTCAACCATGTCATCGATTATGCTATCGTAAGAAATTCTTTACGAACCTTCGGCAATACCCAACAAGTTCGAGAAAACTCCTAGCTTCTACAACCGATGTTGGTGTCGGCCAAGATTCTACGTTAGCTATCTTTTCCTGATCAACTGAAAGTCCTTCTCTCGAGATAATATATCCAGGGAAAGGAACTCTGTCAAAGCAAAATTCATACTTAGTAATCTTAGCATACAATCTCTTCTTCCTTAATACTCCCAACACAACTCTAAGATGCTTCTCGAAAATAAGCTAGGAAAAAATAGATTAAAGTGTTTTACTACAAAAGAATTCTAATACCACTAGTCGTACCATTCTATCGTAGGTATAGTATTATAACCTATTCAATGATACTCGTCAGATCACTCCTAGCAATTCCTCCTAATGGGCTCTACGCATCCGATATCCAGGCATTCATACTCGACTCATAATCTCACTAGGATCCTTCTATAAGAAACTTACCCGTTTCTAGCTATCCAACATCACAATCACACCAATATCTAGCTTAATTATATTCTATAATATAACTATAAGGTTTGTCTATTTTAGTCATCTAATAAGTAGAAGGTAATGAGAACCTAAAGCTGGGTCAAAAAAAACCTATATACCAATTTCAAACAATGATAGGGTCAAGCAAAGCAGGAAGGTTTGTCGAATTATTTCCAAGAACGATGTGAAGCCAAATAAGATGCATATGACATAGTCTACGTAAGACTCGAGAACCATATATCTCCGTGGTTATGTCACATAAAGTTACTGCCACGCCAGTGTGCATCTGGCTGCAAATAACTTTCTTATTTCATAATACGACGGATGGCTGTAGTGCACATCTACCATGCCAAGTAATACAGGTTCTTGAGCTTATCTTGGCCAAATCCATAAAAGATTTCTGAATTGACTTTTTACATAAAGGGTAAGAGATCAACATGCATAGGTTATAGGTCAAGTAGAATTCGAGAAACATATGTAGCCATGATACCGTTATCTGAAGTCCTGCCTCGCCAGTATTTCTTTGGCTGCAAAAACTTTGATTCCGTAATACAAGGATAAATATAATTTCTCAAACTTTTTCTTAGACCAATCCATAATACACTTTCCAACAACTTAGCACAAAAGAACAGGAAGAATTACTCAAGAAGTCAACATAGAAGGGTTTAGTCAAATGAGTAGGAAAGAACACAAAAGCAATCATGTTAAAAAAGAAGATAACATGGAAAATTCATGCTGAAGAGTCGGAGAGAAGTCTATAATCATGTTTTTGGATGTATCCTCAAGTCCTATTCCTTAATTGGTTGCAGGCTCGTAGTAGTACGACTATCCTAGGTATCACTACGACTTTACAAAATTCACGAAGACTCTACCTGCACCTATGACTTCTAGTGTCTATGTCTCTGCTTTCCTAATGTGATAGTAAGGGAAAATACAACCATTATGAAGATTTGTTTTACTAGCATGAATAAATAAGGACTACGGTAGAAAATAATCAAACTGGATGCAAATCAAGAAGTCAAGTGAGAGTTCAAAACGAAGTCAATGAAGGTATCAAGCATGTGGATGTAATCCTATGGGTCTTTCATATTCTAATTGCAGGCTCACGTCGGTACAGAAACGTTACCGAAGTGATTAACGTAGACCTGTATGGGCCACCACAAAAATATGTAACGCCCAAATCCCAAAATACGTGGGACCAGGTATACGAATACATGCCAGCAGCACTTCACCAATGGGCCAAGCTATACAACAAGCCCATTAGCGAAATACTTAAGCTGTAAATCATGATAACACCAAAAAATACAACATAGTCCACAGGTATATACATCTAATCACATCCACAGAGTCCACAAAGAGATCAAGAATAAATAAGAAAATGTCTCAAATACCCAACAATATAAGTATTAAAGTATGTGCGGGTAAAACATCCTGAAACCACAAAAATAGAAAGAAAGTACAAATCAACTACAAGTCTGATGAAAAGAAAAGAAAATAATGTAGCAAGACTAAATATGATTATAACATGATCACGAAAAATCCTCTGGCACTATCTCGTCCTCCTGTGCCGGTACGCCTCCGGTCTCAGCTCCCAAACCGTAAACCTCTGGGTATTCTTCAGCTTCGTCTAAGCCTGGGAAATAGCCAGGTCCTCAGAGGACTAGCAAGGTGCATAATATACATGCCAAGGTACAGAACTAAAAAATATGAAAAAGGGAAATCTACTATATCCGTCTATGTACTATGCAAGTGAGATACTTTTCCAGAATACCAGACCCCTTCCACTAAGGCTTACTAGCACCTCAGCAGGGTATTGTCCCCAGTACCTGTGTCGTGGCACCAAGGACAATCAATTCTCGACAGTGATAATTCCTTACTCTGCTATATAGATAAATGTCACTAAACAACGGGCCACACGACAATAGGTCTGATATTGTAGTCAAGTTCTCCCCAATCCCTATGTCTAGAATCTAGCAATGTCAAGTCTGTACAGTCATCTCGAAAGTAAAAGCAATACTGATAAAAAAATCTAGAATGCAAATACGAGGTCAATACCACGAATAGTCATATAAACCTCGCATCATGAATGTGTCGGTGTCATGTGGTCAATCGTATCAATGGACACATCAGTATGTACGTAATGCCTAATGTCAATACTCGATGTCGCTATCATGACATCGGTACCCGTCTATAAACGGACACTAAGTATCAACGTCCTACGTCATGCAATGCTAATCAAAAAGAACAAAAACAAAAAAAAAAAGATAATCTATAACGAAGGCAAGGCACGCTTGCATGTAACTGCTATCTGCGGGTAGGCCTGTCCAACTTCGGTGTCCTTGTCGATCCTCCCAAGCTCACCTATAATAATACACTATATTTAATATTTTATATCAACACATCATATATAAATTATATGAGTATCTACGCCTCCTAGTTGCCATAACGTTGTTACGATACTGCATCTATTATATAAGTACATATAGGTAACAACCTCTCGTAAATACTTTACAATTATAACAAAATAATATATTTAAATTCTAAAATTTATCTATAAATATTTATATATTGCTATAATTCTATTTTCAATAGAAAAACCCTTTCACAAGAGGTCTTATGTCAATGCCACATATGACTTTCTCAAATCGATTCATTAATTTAGTTCCGAAACAATGATAAAATAAAAATAATAAATTCTGTAAAAATTACAAAAATTAGTTAAAATAGTATTTATAATGATAAATCTTGCACAACATAAAGTATAATATGGATTCATGGAGTTTTGACACTTTTGGACACAATGAAAACAGAATTTTTCGGAGTTCGGTGACATGACAAATGTCATAAATTTTTAAAAATAGCAAACGGATGCATAACCTAACTTTTAGATATGTGTCGAAAAGGTATAGATGTCTAAATTCTGAATAAAAATATTAAAAGATTATAAACTGAACATAGATAGGCGAAAAGTGGCCCGTAACAGAATTTGTCAGTTCTGGATACCCTGTCGTAGAATCAACGCCACGGACAAACCGCTTGGAACTAGGGGATCCGGCGATCAGTGGTTGTACTAGACACACAAAGGTAACTCTCAGATTTGGTTTGAGGAGAAAAAGATGAAAAAAAGTGGGTGAAACATCATCTACAATTCGACTAACCTGTTGTGACGTTTCAGACTTCGATTTGACGGAGTTTTGGCCCAAGTAGCGCATCGTGCACCTCTCTAACGGACGCAAGGTTGCTCCTATAGTTGGTAGGGTGGAAGAGGATGTTGAGAGGGATGTCCAAGTGGTGGTGGTTGGCACAAAAATTGAGAAAAAATTATATTTTGTGAAGAAAGGGAGGTCGGCTAGGGTTTCGAGTTTGGAGTGGTGGCCGCTAGGTTTGGGGGAGGATTTGTGGAGTAGTGGATGGTTATGAGAGAGGGGGGACAGTTAGAGTTTGATAGGTATATATATATAGTGCATGGGCTTTGGTTTGATCTAATTTGGATAGGATTTGGTTCTCCAAATCATACTATTATTAATAGGTTTCCTATTTTGGTTAGATGTTTGACCAAGCTAAATATATAAGGGAATATTACATATGGCTGCAATTAAACCTCTAAAATTCTCTTATATATATACTTGGTTTTGGTACTCCTAATTAGGCTCTAACTAGTAGGGTTGACTAGGTTAGGGTCCGAGTAGCATTACTAGTCAAATTGGACCCGAAAAATTAATTTAATGAGTCTCATGTGCCATTTGCAAATAAGTAGCACATGAAAACTCGATTGGATGGTGCACCCTAGGCATATGAATTGTAGACTCAACATGGGTCAAAACTATATATTGGGTCATACGATTTCGATCTATGTCAAGTCCCAAAAGCAAATTGGAAGTTGGCTTAAAATTATGCCAACGGCTCAAATTGGCCTAAGTTGGCCCAAAATTGTGCGAAGTCAAAGAAATGTTGAAAAGCAAAATTGAATGGGATATGATATATCAAACTCAAGGTGGACGAGTCTAGAATTCAAATATGGAACTGGATTTGAGAAAACAATATTTGTTGTGCTTCCAAAATCAAAGTTACAGCAAACTACTAACATAGTCATTATTGACTTTAATAAATTAAAATATCTATATAAAATAATTTAAAATAAGATCCAAAAATGAGGAGGCTTACACATGTCCCACTCAAACACGTCCCCTTATACTATATTTTTATGGTACGACTTTCAGGTCAAAAGGACTAGCTATAACCCTTACCATGATACCAGTATACTTCCCGACTACAATTAGAGACTCGACTTTGACTCGAATCTTTCGACCCAATATATGGTTGTGATCGACTCGAAGTCCACTACGCACATGCCACTAGTGTGCCACGCAATTGCGTCTTCTTGTGCTACTTAAACACAAAAGTCATGGAAGACGCACCTTCAAGGCTTGCAGAACCTGTTTAACCAATCCGACTGCCCAACTAGCTCAACCACTTGGGAGAAATCCTATTCTAGGTTACCCTAACCTAGTAAAAATAGTTTTATCATTGGGATCTGGTCCAGTCAATATAGATTGAAATCCAAGGTTCTTCCATCCAACGATTGATGTCCAATCAAGGAACCCATTAAGACCCTGTAAAATCCATCCATACATGCCACCATATTTGGACTATAAAACTGAACTACTTAAAATAGGTCCCTATACCTATTATGTATAGTCTCCCCTCTTAGAATGTGAAGTCGTTCGTAACCCTCATTCCATATACCTGGAAGTCGCGATACGATCTTGTATTATATTTTATTCCTTGCTCGTGTATTTAAATAACCACGGAAAAGATCACAATCTTGATTTCCCAAATTTCGTTCTATTATGGGATCTCGTTTAGATTAAACTTCGAGAACGGAACTTATGTATTTCACGGATTGCAAGCTCCTATAAGAAACGAAGGGTTCTTCTATTTAGCAAGTGACTGGACTAGAGTAGCCCAATCTAGAAAATAAGACAATGGTTCATAAACTTTCTTTCTATCTGCATCATTGGATACTCCCTACCGCTCTTGAAACTTCATTTGCCTCTCGATTGTTCTTCCTTATCTTCATGTCCTTCCTATTTCGGAGTGACGAAGGTCATGCTTATTAGAATTTACCAATATTTCTTGGCTACTTGTATAAATTTGTTGCTTGTAAAATTTTTAGGTTGCTTGATAGATAGGAGATTATTATAGATACCATAAGCAGTAGATATTCATTGGTAGAAATTTTAGCAAGTAGTTGGATGATTATAAAGTTTTAGTGACATAAGATTTGAGGGAGTAGTGTGACCAAAGGTGGGTAGAAGTCCTCGAGGTTTCGTAGTACAAAATGGCAAGGAGGAGGATATAAACTATTTTTTTTTTGAGGAATCAAAATTAAGGAGATTAAGGTAATATTAGATCTTTTTTTTAATTTAAGGAATAGTTGTGAATTAGAATTTCGATGACGAAATTATTTTTAAGGTGGGTAGATTTGTAGCCCCTCTTCCCGAAATTTTGATAATATATTTTAATTATTTATTTATTTGAATTAAGCGGTGTTTTTTTAGAATTTTTATAAATAATTATTTAGTTAATTACTACGGCAGATGACCTTAGCTATGGTGGAGTTTTGGAGTACAAGGTAACTAGAAATCGTGGCATGGATAGTACAATGGCGTGCTTTGACTAGTGTATTAGCCCTGGTAGGAATGGTCGAGCCATAGTGATGTCCTAACTAGGAAAACCAAGCCAAGTCGTGACTTAACCCTTACCGAAGATTTATTTATTTATTATTATATTATTGAGTTTTAGGAAAAATTGGTTATACCATTTTAGCCCGGACTGGACCCGAACTGAGCCCAAGCCCATGTAGTCATGCAGCACGTCCAATGACATTCGTGTTGATGGAATTTGGTATGAGGATGTTGTATTTCATTTTAATGATTTAATGAATATTTTCTAGTATTCGTAATTAAATATTGTAAATATTATAATTAGTGATATTCAGTGACTTTTGTATAAAATAGGTCCTCGTATATTTTAGGATTTTTAAACTGTACATATTGGTATATACGCCTTTAATTGGTTTATTGAATTTTGTTATTATTATTATTATTATTATTATTATTATTATTATTATTATTATTATTAAATTTTAGTATTCATATTAATTACTAGCTTTATCTTTCATTTAATATTTTATCTAATAGCCTTGTTATAATCATATTAGGTAAAATTGTGAAAAATATTTATTTAAATATCTTAGAAATATTTTGGGGATTTCCTACGATTTTTATAAATGTATTTAGAATATATTAGTGTATATACATATGTATATCTTTATATAAAGAGATATATACTAATAAAAAAAGAAAAAAAAGAAAAGAAATAAACAAACAATGTGATGGAACCAAGCAGAGCAGGCCACAACCGAGTATCCCGAGCCCAACAGTGGACCCAAGCCCGCGTATTCACCCAACCCGAGCGGAAACACCCCGATCTCTTTCTATTAAATCCGCTAGAGAGAGGGAGATCTCTTGTCACGACCCGCACCCACTGTTAGGGTACGAGACGTAACAACACCCAGCCTACGCCGCAGTGTCGGCGGTAGAACGCTGTCCTAGGTCAATCATCTATCAATACCAAGTACCTGTACAGTTTATACTCTCCGAATGGAGGTGACATAACAATATACATCTCAATCACATCTAGGGTAGAAGAACGAAAGACAGATAGATAGATAGTAACTCAAGAGAACAGTATCATAGATGAATAAGTCTAAGTGTCTAGTACAACATAATATCCAGAACTGTCAACTCATAATACAAAAGTCTAAGAGTCTATACATCTCCACATCTCAAAATATAACTCAGAAAGTGAGACAAAAGTAAATATAGAAAAGACTGTCTAGACTAAACTGGTCTAGACTACCGGAACAACATCCTCAGCTGCAGGTGGATCCTGCTGGGGGTCCACAACATAAGTATCATCTAGTCCTGCTCCATAATAGGTAGACACCAGGGCCTCCTCCTCATCCTCTGTAATATTTTCAACAGGTCCAATCAGGACGGGAACGAGCACAATACATCTCACGCAGTGCATAGAATGATAGGAGATATAAAGCATGCAATAGAGTAAAAAACAGGAACTGCTGAAGGAAGATACATATAGCAAAAGAGATAGCTGTAAAGGAAATATCTACTGTATATAGAGAACTAGCAGTGTCTAGTGAGTCAGAGTAAAATATAGACATGTGAAATGGCATAGGAGATTCATGATTACAGCTAGAAGTGATTCATGACTACAGCTACTGGGATAATATCCACATGACTATTTCCACTCCCCCATCCCCAATCAATACACAAGGATCCGTTCAAGTTATGTTAAGATTCGTGATAAGCCCATAACTGGGTGATACGTGAGTGATTCATGAAGATTCATGGAGGCTCGGTGATCATGAGAGTACATGAGTCACTAGCTGATACATGAAGATACATGAAAATAGAAGCATGAGATACATGATGTAAGTGAAACACACATGACAAAAGTACCTGATGCTGCCGAGGGGGATAACATCTCATGAAAAGATCCATATAGTACCAATCCGTGATAACAATCGTGTCAGCATCAAGTAAAGTAAGCTAGAGCAAGAATATAAATCCTGGCAAATATGAAACGGTCAGAGAATGTACTCGCCTGATAAATGAATGTCTGAAGAAGATATACTGTCTGAGGAGAGGTGTATGGCTCCTAATCAGAGCAATACAAGTCACAATGTATCCACAATGGTAAAAATAAAGTATACAATGCATACTACATGATTCTAGGTCAATCTGGTCAAAAGTCAACTCTGGGTCAACTCTAATAGTCAAACTAGGTCACAGGAAGTCATACTAGATCATAGGGAATCAAACTAAGTCAAATAGAGTCAAACAAGGTCAAACAAGTCAAATACTAGTCAACATGATCAATCTGGGTCAAGTCTAGGTCAAACTTAGACCAACTAAGGTATTGGTCAAACAAAGACCAGTCAGTCAGGTAACTAGGTCAAACAAGGACTAGTCAACAAGGTGATTAGGTCAAACATGGTCAGACTAGTTGAACTAGTCATTCTTAGGTTAATTAGGTCATGGTTTGACCTAAGGTTGACTTTGGTCAACCTTTAGTCAACAAAGGTTAACAAGTTGGATTTTGGGCCATTAGGTCAAATTGAGTTAGCCCCCAAGCCATAGGCTAGTAGCCTAGGCCATAGGCTATTCTTAGGGTTCCATAGGCTAGTGATTATAGGTTTCTATATAAACCTAGACTTAGCAAGTTATACATATATATATCTATATATATAAATATATATATACACATCAATCTACTATCTATATACCTATATGGGAATACCATATATACCATACCCAAAAACCTACATACATATGATACACTATATATGTGACCTAAAATAAATATATATATATATATCAATATATATACATATATATATATATCTATATATATATAACTTATATATATACTATACATATATAAAGAGAGGAAAGTGAGGGACATAGAGAGAGAGACTGAGAATGAGAGAGAGACAGTGAGAGGGAGAGTCACTGCTGGACAGTAGGGAAGGGGGGTTTCAGTATTCTGGAACCAAGAATACAGTCCCAAACACACACACACACAGCCTACATATATACATACATATGTATATATATATACAACTACCTATTCACTCACCCAAATACCCTCAAAATTCACCCACACTCACACATACATATATACTACATAATTATATACTAAAAACATATAAATACATGTATAAAAATGCATAAAATGGCAATTGAAATTGGTTTTGGAAAAACTGGAATAAATTCCAGAAA
This sequence comes from Iris pallida, assembly GCA_029216955.1. Classification (NCBI taxonomy): domain Eukaryota; kingdom Viridiplantae; phylum Streptophyta; class Magnoliopsida; order Asparagales; family Iridaceae; genus Iris; species Iris pallida. The sequence goes on from JANAVB010000600.1 coordinate 3,048,721, forward strand.
TCTGGAATTGGGTTTTACCCAGGTTTTGGGGGTAATTCGATTTCGAACCATAAAATCGAACTAAGGTTAGTGTCCATTGGTTGGTAATGGTAGGGTAGGGTCTATACTAGTGTCCTAGGTGCCTGAGACACGACCACGACACGTTTTGGTGTGTCGGACACGCAAAAATCAAAATCAGGTAAAATCTAGGGCACGCGAAGGGCTGATGTTTGTGTGTCTCGTACTCACGACACAAGACACGTCGTGTCTCGTGCTCATAGAGGAAGGTTCGCCTAGGGGTCCCCTAGGTGTCCACGGTCCTGATTTGTGTCCACGTGTGTCCGTGTCCGAGATACGAGCACGTATCAGTAGCTCTGATACGTGTGTGCGCAGTATAGTGTAGGGTCATTGCGAGTGTGATTTCTCACTCGACACGACACCAACGTGTCTGAAACTTTGGGAGGGGTGTGTCAGACACTGCCCCAACCCTCAGGCCAAGTTTTGTGTGTCCACGTCGCGTGTCGTGTCCGCACGAGAAGTCTGGTAGCAGGGGAGGCTGCACAGTCTCGTGCGTGCGTGTCGAGGGGTCGTGTGCTCCACACGGGGCACGTGGGGCCACGTGCTCGTGTCAGGGGGTCGGCCTAGGGTCTAGGTTTGTGTCCTCGTGTCTGTATTGTGTCCACAATGGGTGTGGACACAATACACAGCATCAAACAGTTAGGTTTTACAGTGTGTCAGTGTGTGCTGAAATCAGTGATTTCGTGTCCAATTTGGACACGAAACGTGTCCTGTTTTGTGCTCAGTCAAGTGGAAAAGTGACCTAGGGATCTAGGGCTACCCAAATATCAATTTTGTTTTGAAAAACATTAACAAAATGTTCTATGTGGCATTTCACCAAACACCTAGTTTCAAACATAGATACGTGTCCGATACGGACACCAAACCACATAAAAATCCTACCAAACTTGACCTACATGACCATGGTATCCTAATGCATGCAACCATGAAGAGAAATCACTATTTTGATAGGGTTTAGAACACTTTACCTATATGTGCAAAATCATGAAAATCAACCTTCTAGGGGGGTTTCCTCTTCACTTTGGGGTGTCCAAATCCTTGTGCAACCTTGCTACTAAGCCTCCTTTAGCATCCTCAAGTGTAGGGGTTCCAACGCAACAAACGGGGCTCAATTTGGTGAAGGAATGAAGAAGTTATGGCTTTGTGAAGTTGAGGGAAAAATGGGTTTTCAATACATTGAAAATGAGGCTCTTTGTGAAGATGGGGGTGTTCATATAGGGGGGGCATGCTTGGCCGGCCATGGGGGTTGTTTTAGGGTTAGGATCAATGGTTGTGGGCTCTCCAACAAGTTTCAAAGCTATCCTATGGCTAGGATTCATTCTACATAACTTTATGTAAAATATCTAAATAAAATATCTAATATAAATATCTAACATGAAATATCTAGATATTTAGCTCTAACATTACTTTAGTTAAACCCATCTAACTTAGTCTCTAGGTCATGACTAACATCTAGATTAGGGCTAAACTAGGTTAGTAACTAACATGACACTAATCAATTAATTAAATAATAATAAATCACATAAATCCAAATAATTCCAAATAAATCCTAGAAAATTACCAAAATACCCTTTAGGCTAAAAATCACTAATTTGGTGTTCTAAGCCTATGGCTAAGCTCTCATGGGCATGGCAACTTCTAGGTTAGAGAAAACTAGGGTTTACACTAAGTTATATTAACCAAAATCACAAAGTCATAAGTCATGACTTAGCATGACTTTAGAAATGGTTTAACTTAACTGAAATCACCAGAAAATCATACCATGACTAAAATACCACTAATAAATAATAAAAATAATAAATTTTCAAAAATCCCCAATTTCAGAAAACAGGGTGTTACAAGTCTACCCACCTTAAAATAATTTCGTCCTCGAAATTTAGATGGTCGTACTCCTCCTAGGTCAAACCTCCAACAATCAGGGACGAAGCCACTACCTAGGCAACATACAAGGTCAATAAGCAAAATATGGGTAGTAGACCTATACTGGGTCATGTCCAAAAATTGGTTGGTAGTTTTAGGTCATAGGGTGTCCTTAATTCAAATCGAAGCCAAAAGTAACTCCATGGGGTAAATCAGGGTAGAGTCTCGGGTCAGGAAAATCGTACTAAGCAAATGAAGCACACAATGGTATGCTTGAGTGGCACACTAAGGTCATGGGTGTAGTATGTCATGTCTAGGTCACGTATGTGAAATCAGTTTTAGGAAAACAACTAGTCTTGTGCTTCAAATTTAAAAGTCACGGTAATATGTCTACGATGATCATATTTTAGAGTGGGAAGAGTCTATGGCCTGATTGAACCAGAAATTGTGATACAATAGTGGTACCAGGGGGACAGGTTAAATGGGACAGTCTGCGGTCTCATCTAAGTGCACTAGTCATTCTAGATCAAGACTGTCCTATGGTATCAAAACGTACAAGCAATCTAGGGTGTCCTAATTGGGAAGGGTAAAGGAACAACAATCATCACGGCTGTAGGGCCGTCTACCATCCTATATGAAAAATTGTCATCAACAAGTAACTGAGAAACCATAAAAAGTTACTATTCCATAAAGTGGAAAAAGAAAATTGAAAAATTTAGGCACAACAATCACAAATAGATTTTAGTCTTGGCACGATCTAAGTTGATCAATTTCAGGATAATCGAGATTTGGGCAAGATGGGAAATCAATGAAATCGAGTATGAGCACGAGCATCCAATGATGAAGATCCAGGTCATGATTAAATTTTAATTCAACTGGATACGAATACGAGGTTCATAGGCGATAAAATAATTCCAAGAAGAATTGTCAAGGCTGTTGCGGATAAGATTCTAGGGCAAGTTTAACTGTCTCCATCCACGTAGATTAAATATATGAAAAAGCGAACCAAAACGCAATAGGTTGATCAGACCATCATGCGCCGGTTCTGATTAGATAATATGTTAGTGGGTGTACACCCAATAAATATATCATGATCAAGCTCGAAAAGGATAAGCTTGTAAAACTTAAGGCTAAATTTATGGCATAAGATATAAGTAAGGGTGGAAATGATGAAAGAAGATACATAGTCCAAGATTCTTAACCAATCGGGTCAAGCATTCAAGGTAAGGTACAAGGTTAAGTATTTAAGGATTCAAGCAGAACACCATCACATGCCAGGTCGAAAGAATTTAGCCAAGGTGGATCTCTAATTGAAATAAGAATTAATTTAGTATCATGGTAGAGGTTATAGTTTAGCCATTTGACCAGAAAATTATGTCAAGAAAATAGAGTACAAGGAGACAGATTTTAGTGGGACATGGAATACCTATATGAAGGTAGGCTAGTAGATGAATATAGTTAGAGTTCGATCAATCAAGGGTCAAGGTTAGAAGGTCTCAATAAAGTCTTGATTTGAGGAAATGTCGAGTAAGTCAGGTTTGGGATACAGTTACATAGACTGGTAGAAAGAGTCTAAGCAAGGTGCAAAATAGAGAGGACAGTTCATTTCAATGAAAGGCAATTAGCAAGAGGATTAGATGGCAAGAAACAGATAAGAGTTTTCTCATAATTGTGATTGAGTACCCAAAAAAATAAAAGATATTAATCTAACACTAAGAAATTAAAATCAACAACTACAAAATTTTTAAAATCATCAACTAATACCAGGATTCAAAGTTCTACAGTGAATCCTCCAAAACCAAATTCAATCAAGGGAAAAGGAGTTTAAATCGTAATTTCAAATGAGATTCTCAAGGGTCATCCCAGGAATCTCTCAGGGTATCCTAACAATGATTGAGCATCCTCTCTTACTAAGCCTATTCCTCAAATCCTATCGCAGGCTGTAGTGATACTCTAGTTCGAATACCACTACATAAACTCGAGACCTGCATGGGCCACCACTAAAAACGTGTCACGACCCGCACCCACTGTTAGGGTACGAGACGTAACAACGCCCAGCCTACGCCGCAGTGTCGACGGTAGAACGCTGTCCTAGGTCAATCATCTATCAATACCAAGTACCTGTACAATTTATACTCTCCGAATGGAGGTGACATAACAATATACATCTCAATCACATCTAGGGTAGAAGAACGAAAGACAGATAGATAGATAGTAACTCAAGAGAACAGTATCATAGATGAATAAGTCTAAGTGTCTAGTACAACATAATATCCAGAACTGTCAACTCATAATACAAAAGTCTAAGAGTCTATACATCTCCACATCTCAAAATATAACTCAGAAAGTGAGACAAAAGTAAATATAGAAAAGACTGTCTAGACTAAACTGGTCTAGACTACCGGAACAACATCCTCAGCTGCAGGTGGATCCTGCTGGGGGTCCACAACATAAGTATCATCTAGTCCTGCTCCATAATAGGTAGACACCAGGGCCTCCTCCTCATCCTCTGTAATATTTTCAACAGGTCCAATCAGGACGGAAACGAGCACAATACATCTCACGTAGTGCATAGAATGATAGGAGATATAAAGCATGTAATAGAGTAAAATACAGGAACTGCTGAAGGAAGAAACATATAGCAAAAGAGATAGCTGTAAAGGAAATATCTACTGTATATAGAGAACTAGCAGTGTCTAGTGAGTCAGAGTAAAATATAGACATGTGAAATGGCATAGGAGATTCATGATTACAGCTAGAAGTGATTCATGACTACAGCTACTGGGGTAATATCCACATGACTATTTCCACTCCCCCATCCCCAATCAATACACAAGGATCCGTTCAAGTTATGTTAAGATTCGTGATAAGCCCATAACTGGGTGATACGTGAGTGATTCATGAAGATTCATGGAGGCTCGGTGATCATGAGAGTACATGAGTCACTAGCTGATACATGAAGATACATGAAAATAGAAGCATGAGATACATGATGTAAGTGAAACACACATGACAAAAGTACCTGATGCTCCCGAGGGGGATAACATCTCATGAAAAGATCCATATAGTACCAATCCGTGATAACAATCATGTCAGCATCAAGTAAAGTAAGCTAGAGCAAGAATATAAATCCTGGCAAATATGAAACGGTCAGAGAATGTACTCGCCTGATAACTGAATGTCTGAAGAAGATATATTGTCTGAGGAGAGGTGTATGGCTCCTAATCAGAGCAATACAAGTCACAATGTATCCACAATGGTAAAAATAAAGTATACAATGCATACTACATGATTCTAGGTCAATCTGGTAAAAAGTCAACTCTGGGTCAACTCTAATAGTCAAACTAGGTCACAGGAAGTCATACTAGATCATAGGGAATCAAACTAAGTCAAATAGAGTCAAACAAGGTCAAACAAGTCAAATACTAGTCAACATGATCAATCTGGGTCAAGTCTAGGTCAAACTTAGACCAACTAAGGTATTGGTCAAACAAAGACCAGTCAGTCAGGTAACTAGGTCAAACAAGGACTAGTCAACAAGGTGATTAGGTCAAACATGGTCAGACTAGTTGAACTAGTCATTCTTAGGTTAATTAGGTCATGGTTTGACCTAAGGTTGACTTTGGTCAACCTTTAGTCAACAAAGGTTAACAAGTTGGGTTTTGGGCCATTAGGTCAAATTGAGTTAGCCTCCAAGCCATAGGCTAGTAGCCTAGGCCATAGGCTATTCTTAGGGTTCCATAGGCTAGTGATTATAGGTTTCTATATAAACCTAGACTTAGCAAGTTATACATATATATATCTATATATATAAATATATATATATACACATCAATCTACTATCTATATACCTATATGGGAATACCATATATACCATACCCAAAAACCTACATACATATGATACACTATATATGTTACCTAAAATAAATATATATATATATATATCAATATATATATATATACATATATATATATCTATATATATAAAACTTATATATATACTATACATATATAAAGAGAGGAAAGTGAGGGACATAGAGAGAGAGACTGAGAATGAGAGAGAGACAGTGAGAGGGAGAGTCACTGCTGGACAGTAGGGAAGGGGGGTTTCAGTATTCTGGAACCAAGAATACAGTCCCAAACACACACACACACAGCCTACATATATACATACATATGTATATATATACAACTACCTATTCACTCACCCAAATACCCTCAAAATTCACCCACACTCACACATACATATATACTACATAATTATATACTAAAAACATATAAATACATGTATAAAAATGCATAAAATGGCAATTGAAATTGGTTTTGGAAAAACTGGAATAAATTCCAGAAATCTGGAATTGGGCTTTACCCAGGTTTTGGGGGTAATTCGATTTCGAACCATAAAATTGAACTAAGGTTAGTGTCCATTGGTTGGTAATGGTAGGGTAGGGTCTATACTAGTGTCCTAGGTGCCTGAGACACGACCACGACACGTTTTGGTGTGTCGGACACGCAAAAATCAAAATCAGGTAAAATCTAGGGCACGCGAAGGGCTGATGTTTGTGTGTCTCGTACTCACGACACAAGACACGTCGTGTCTCGTGCTCATGGGGAAAGGTTCGCCTAGGGGTCCCCTAGGTGTCCACGGTCCTGATTTGTGTCCACGTGTGTCCGTGTCCGAGATACGAGCACGTATCAGTAGCTCTGATACGTGTGTGCGCAGTATAGTGTAGGGTCATTGCGAGTGTGATTTCTCACTCGACACGACACCAACGTGTCTGAAACTTTGGGAGGGGTGTGTCAGACACTGCCCCAACCCTCAGGCCAAGTTTCGTGTGTCCACGTCGCGTGTCGTGTCCGTACGAGAAGTCTGGTAGCAGGGGAGGCTGCACAGTCTCGTGCGCGCGTGTCGAGGGGTCGTGTGCTCCACACGGGGCACGTGGGGCCACATGCTCGTGTCAGAGGATCGGCCTAGGGTCTAGGTTTGTGTCCTCGTGTCTGTATTGTGTCCACAATGGGTGTGGACACAATACACAGTATCAAACAGTTAGGTTTTACAGTGTGTCAGTGTGTGCTGAAATCAGTGATTTCGTGTCCAATTTGGACACGAAACGTGTCCTGTTTTGTGCTCAGTCAAGTGGAAAAGTGACCTAGGGATCTAGGGCTACCCAAATATCAATTTTGTTTTGAAAAACATTAACAAAATGTTCTATGTGGCATTTCACCAAACACCTAGTTTCAAACATAGATACGTGTCCGATACGGACACCAAACCACATAAAAATCCTACCAAACTTGACCTACATGACCATGGTATCCTAATGCATGCAACCATGAAGAGAAATCACTATTTTGATAGGGTTTAGAACACTTTACCTATATGTGCAAAATCATGAAAATCAACCTTCTAGGGGGGTTTCCTCTTCACTTTGGGGTGTCCAAATCCTTGTGCAACCTTGCTACTAAGCCTCCTTTAGCATCCTCAAGTGTAGGGGTTCCAACGCAACAAACGGGGCTCAATTTGGTGAAGGAATGAAGAAGTTATGGCTTTGTGAAGTTGAGGGAAAAATGGGTTTTCAATACATTGAAAATGAGGCTCTTTGTGAAGATGGGGGTGTTCATATGGGGGGGCATGCTTGGCCGGCCATGGGGGTTGGTTTAGGGTTAGGATCAATGGTTGTGGGCTCTCCAACAAGTTTCAAAGCTATCCTATGGCTAGGATTCATTCTACATAACTTTATGTAAAATATCTAAATAAAATATCTAATATAAATATCTAACATGAAATATCTAGATATTTAGCTCTAACATTACTTTAGTTAAACCCATCTAACTTAGTCTCTAGGTCATGACTAACATCTAGATTAGGGCTAAACTAGGTTAGTAACTAACATGACACTAATCAATTAATTAAATAATAATAAATCACATAAATCCAAATAATTCCAAATAAATCCTAGAAAATTACCAAAATATCCTTTAGGCTAAAAATCACTAATTTGGTGTTCTAAGCCTATGGCTAAGCTCTCATGGGCATGGCAACTTCTAGGTTAGAGAAAACTAGGGTTTACACTAAGTTATATTAACCAAAATCACAAAGTCATAAGTCATGACTTAGCATGACTTTAGAAATGGTTTAACTTAACTGAAATCACCAGAAAATCATACCATGACTAAAATACCACTAATAAATAATAAAAATAATAAATTTTCAAAAATCCCCAATTTCAGAAAACAGGGTGTTACATCTCTCGACGATAACTCAAAACCCTAAGCCCCGCGACCCCTGGCCTCAGGCGCGTGCCACCACTGCGCCGCCGCTGGCTGATCAGCCGCCACGAGCTGCCGTCGGCCAGTCAGAACCGTGCGGGACAGCGACAGGACGGCAGTATATGCGCAGTCAGGTATGTCCCTTCCATCACAGTTTTCTCCGCATATACTAGATCAAATTCGGTTCCGTAAAATCTTGTACGAAGCCTAGTTGACCCTCTCGAGACCCCAGTAGATAGAATCAGGAATGGCTAACCTGATCGTCTAGAGTTTTGAGATAAAAAAATCGACAAAAATCTGTTAAAAACAGGACAGTAAGACTGCCCCAAACCCCGAGTTTGAAGGGGGATTCAGAACCAACCATTAAGAGTTTCAGAAATATAATTTATGACAGTCCTAGACAACCTATAGTAGTCTGCAACCCAACTTACGGAGTTTGATTTCGTCGACTGTACGTCGAGAAATCGGATTCCAAAGATTGGCGAAAACCTATTTTCAAAATATTAAAATATTGAAAAACTCTTCGACACGACGTGCGTTCCGCCAATCCGGATGATGTGGTCGCGAACCGAAAGCATCAAAAGGTGCGTATCGGCTTCGTGGACGTGTGGGCTTTGACGAAATTCAAATTGGTTGCGTGTGCGCGACGAATTTGTTGCATATCCGTCGAAATTTATCGTATCGGCCTCTGTGCAAATTTCTCAATTACTTTGTGTATGTTCGTCAGATCGAGACGAAACTTGCACCAACAGGACCGTATCATTTTTCTGGTCATGTATGGCAAGTTTGGTCCAATTCTGAGACAGTTGATCGGATCGCCATTTTGCGGACCCCACGGTCCGATTCAATGGACAATTTTATGCACGGCTCGTCGAAATCCAACTTTGGACATACGGTTGGGTTCATATCATCAAAACAAATTTGTAGACATTTAGTTAGTAGACTTTAGAGACCACTGACTCTGGCACGCTTTTCAGTGCAAAGCGGGTCCAACGACGGACACCGTTTTGACCCAAAATTATCGTTTTGCTCCTCTGTCCAGAGTTGGACTTAAGGACAGGAAATTTTAGCTAATTTGACTATTCTAAGAACATTGGTAATGTCTATTTCAGCATTCGGAGACAGTTGTTCGAGGTTTGACTATTGTGGCACACTGAATGCTTCGGATTGTCGGTTTCACCAGTAAAGGACTACAAGCGAGTACAGCTTATTGTTTGTTTTCAGTATTGATCTTTACTATGTATCATTGTTAGTCGATAGAGATGTGTTTTCAGTCTTTATGTTGATTTTATTCTTTGTGTCGGGGTAGGTGAAGTACCAACGATGTGTGATCTGACTTTATACCGTGTATACCGTGTAGACCGTAATTTGTTCTTGCATTATACCGTGTAGACCGTGATTTATTATTGCTTTATACAGTGTAGACAGTGTTTCATTATTGTTTTATATAGTGTAGATCGTGTACATTATACAGTGTAGACCGTGTAACTTTATACAGCGTAGACCGTATAACTTTATACCGTGTAGATAGTGTAGTCTGTGTCGCATAATTGTCCCGAGACCGGTCACATATCAAAGGTACTTCAGTCGGTGAGTATTTTATTGTATTTCATTTACTGTTTTTGGTATTTAATTTTATTCTATTTTCTTCATTTATTTATATATCATATGTCAAAAGGCTAACCTCTGTTGTACAGTCATTTTCAATTATTGAAACTGTATTCAGTGAATTGTACTCATTCCATTCCTGACTGGAAACTAATATTTTTCAGGTTAGTCGTGGATTCACTTAGCATTGGTAGTTACGGGCGTACTTGCAGACAAAAGCCTAGAGACTAGCTAGATAGATGAGTTGTAGTCATTCCAATATTTGTAAGAGTTTATATTTTCTGTAAATGTAAAATTTGTGAATATTATAAATTAAATTAATTCTATAAATGAGCATTATTTGTGACTTGAGCATTGTGGCTACATCATTCTACCGCCAACCATGCGAGTAGTCACCAGGTTTGGAGCTAAAGGCAAGTTGAGTCCAAGATCTGTGGGTCCCTTCGAAATACTCAGGTGAGTCACCCTAGAAGCTTATCAAATTGTAATGCAGGCATTGCAGCCAGCACTATCAAATGTATACGATGTCTTCTACGTCGCTCAGTTACGAAAGTACTTGCACGATCCGAGGCACATGGTAGATCTTGGTCAGCTGAATCTGAAAGAGGACTAATCGTATGTGGAGGAAGCAGTCCAAGTCTTGGAGCATAAAGATAAATTGCTCCGAAATCATGTGATCCTTCTCGTTCGCGTGCTCTGGAGGAACCATTTTGTCGAGGAGTCAACCTGGGAACTCGAGTCAGAAATGAAGACAAAGTTTTCTTCATTGTTTTCTTAAAGGAAGGTTCTATCCTTAACTTTCGAGGACGAAACTTTTTCTTAGTTGGTTATAATATAGTGCTCTATCCCAACATTATGCCCCATTTCTCGTTGCGGATCGAGGAACGCGGTTAAGAAACACTGTCATTATCGATTGGTTGGGACCTGTTAAATTAAGATTATTTTCTTGTTATGGAATGGTATTTTCGGAATTAAGTCCCATATTCAGCGGATTGCGCTTCGAGAATGGACTCTGCGGCTGAGTCGAGAGGGACCTCCCATTGTCCTACTTTTTCATGCCGCACTTGCTTCTTTAGCTTTGGCGTTGGTTTTCTGAATACGTTTTTGTGAATGTTTTCGAGGGATTTTATTGTATTCGTTCTTCAAACTTCGTATTTCATATCAAACTCAGAATAGAAGGGTAGAGTGTTGATGCGTTGTTGCAATTTTAGGTGATTGCGTAATAGGCATCTAGCGCAACAAGACCTTCTTCTCTCTCATCTCAAACAATCAAGATAAGTAGCTGGATCGCTTCTCTCCCTTTGGCCCTCTTGTTCTCCAATCAATCAATAGAATGTTAGTTGAATATGCAAAGTACAAAAATGCTTAATTTTAATAAATTGTTGCATGATTTCTCACGTACGCTCGCTATAGAACTGTTATGCCATAAAACTGTCATATACTTTCTTATGTACATCTACTATAGAACTGCCATATCATAAACTGCTACATGCTTGATATGTTATGCCTGTTATAGAACTACGATAAGCAAAATTTGAGCCATTGAATAACTGTTGCCACAATACGAAAAAATAGCGATGAAAATGGTTAAGTTGCTCACGAATTAAATATCATGCTTGAATAGCTAGTCTAGCCTTGCATAGTCATGAACAACTTGTGCACAAAAAATGGCTTCTTCGAACGATACCCTGATCCCAGGGTATCGATTCGGCCTAGGAGGAAGCAAAAGATAGTTGTGCAAGATAAAAGCAAAAACTGGCCATTTTGCAAACTTTTAGCGGAGCTCGCTACTCGCGCTGAAAGATGCACCGTCTAAACCAGCTATAGTCCAAGATGGCTTATGATGCCAGTGTCCTTACTTATACAAATCGCACACACTATACTATTTAATGATAACAATTGAGATAGAAGAACATGGTAAGCTTCATATTGTACGATACTCTTTCGTGGATAAGTTCTAGCGTAATTATGTTTTTATGCCTATCAAATGCTTGCATAAAATTCACTATGATGGCTAGGAAGATCACTGAATATAAATAATATGTTTCACATAACTTCTTGAACCAAATGAGAGCGTGGAATTTAATTAATCATGCACTAGTACACGACAATGTACTGATCCTCGCTCTCCACAGGTGCTCCAAATCAACAAAGAAGTGCCTCTTAGATGAAGACGACGCTCATGTGTTCTGAAGTCTCGTCCGTGTGCCAAAGGCTTATTTCAAATCCTTTTTGAAGGCTCTACATTCAATCCAAAAGAAGATGGCTCGACTCTTGACTATAGCAGGTGTTTTAAAGTGTTTTGGTTGTATAAATAGGGATTTAACGTATGGAATGGCTATTTTATCAGCGTTTATTTTATAATCGAGTCAAGTTGTACGCCCGCGCAGAACATTGTAATAAAGTCTTGTAAGTGATGTTTATTATTAATGAAAAGAAAAGAAAAGTTCCTTCTGTTTCAAATGTGTTGTTCAATTTCTCTGCGTACTCTACTAGATATTGTATTTTGGATAACATTATGACTATGTCTTGTGCGAGCGCAACTTAGGTACGCACGGCATCACGTCCGGGGGACGAATATCGATTCTTCAGAATCGGGACGTAACAGTCATAAGTGTGAACTAAAAGCAATATGCAAACATATAAAGACAGTTAAGAAATAGCAGTAAAGGAAAGACATAAATTAAGCAAAAAAGTATGACAATATGTAAACATGAACACATGAATATGTAAGAAAGCAGGAACATGAATCCTGACAGCAGGTAAGTATAGGATGATTTTGGCAAAAAAAGAAAGATTCTTCAAGAAAACGTCATGAACTTGTTTATGAACTCAAAATTGATTTACAAGGATAGGTAAATACAAAACTTTAAGACAAGTTTGATATTCTGAAGAAATGGGGCAATGGAGGTCGAATCAGAATAATTCTTTGCTTCATTTACGATCTAAAGGAGTTACGAGAATACGATGAGTGCAAGAACACCAGGCAAGTAAGAATCTACTGTAGAAGCTAATATCTGATGTCTTAGGACTGCTATCGATATTGTAAAAGAACCAACTCCTTATAAAAAAAAAGTGGCTACATGGGTTATCTTGACTTCCTATAGCGATAAGTTATCTGGTGGGAAGAAGCTACTGAGTGGATCACATTCAGAGGAAGTAGTTTCCTGAATGGAGGTGGTGTGTCCCCACGTCTAAGCAGTAATCGAACGTTTTTGTGGCATTCCCCTTACACACGAAGTGAACCTTGTTTTCTCAAAATAAGGTGAGGTCGCCATGTGGCTTCTACGATTATAACTGCACAAGCCATGTTGCATGGAAGAAGTAATAGATTGACGGTTGCACAGGACACCATGTCAGTGGAAGTTTAGAGCTTTTGGCACAGAATCAAATGATCATGGGTTAGTGATTATATCGATCCCTTCATGTAAGCAATGAATATGTGAAGCAAAATCCTTCTCACTCATGAATCTATAGTATTTTACTGTAGCTTAGGAGTTGCAGCCTTTTTTGCTGGTGGATGATCAGCGGAAGGCACTTTTCCCTTTAAGGGGATCTGCATCCTTGATTTGTCTTGATTTGATTACATATTTGACATTTACCTTATATCATGTGTTGCTAACAGCTATAGCATGTCAGCTTCTGATTGTGATGACAGTTTAGTCAGGTCAAGGCATTAATGGCATCTCGAAGGCAGTCTTCCGCTAGTTGCTTTTTCGGGAGTCTTATAGGTGTCCTCCTCCTTTGAAGGTAGAGAGAAGAAGCTTGTTCCTTGTATCTCATGCCATGTTGCTGCTTTAAGTCCTGAGGCCATGATGGTTGTCCCTGCTACTGGGGCCATTCGACTGCTATGATGTCTTATTTTTGCTGGGCATGTTATTCTATTTTATTTGTGTTTTTCATACTTCTACAAGATCTCCTTTACTGTTTTCGAAATCTATATTTACATCAAAATACTTTGGATAGTAGAAGCTTTTCCATTCTGAAAGTGACTTTACTAAGGGAGGGTCAGGAAATAATAAGGGGCTTGCAGCAAGGTTCTTCTTATTACGTGAAGAAGATGACCAATGGCCCGACTCTCGTGCCCGAAGTAGCTTTCTTAGGAAGGGAAGCCGACTCTGAAGTAGCTATCACGATTTCTACGAAGAGTTATAAAACTTGGATTTCTAAGTTGATTTTCTATTCAATTGTTGTTTGAAGTCGGAAAGCCATTCGCATCAAAGCTTGTGGTTGTAAGAAGTCGACGAGCTCTTCGTATCAAATCTCAAGGTGTATTGATATTTATGAATAGTGGATTAAAGCTGGACAAGTGTTTTTGGGACTAGATTGCCTTTTCAGAAGGATACCAGTATACATCAATGTGTTTGCATTCTTGAACTCAATTCCTTTAATTCATTACTTGTTGTTTTTGTTTATTATTGTTTTGTATTGGTATTCATTGTCTACAGTAGTCTATTCCCCCCTCTCTAGAGTTGCCATCACCAAGCAAACTCCAAGCTTGAGTAAGAAGAATAGAAGTAAAAAGAGAAATAAGAAAGAGTAAAAAAAAGAGGAGAGAAAATAAAATGGTTTATATATAAAAGGGAAATAAATCGTGACCGTCCTGATCCGTCACGTCAGCGATTCAAGTCACCAATCAATCTATCTCAACCGTCTGAAGTAAACCAAGAAACCATTAGACAAAAAGGGCAAACCGGATAAAGGACCGAACGTGAGTCATCATCAATCATGCGGTATACCGACAATATACCAGTATGACTCTCAATTATCAATTTCAGGAAATTTTAGAAATTCGATCTACGTGTAGGTCCTAGTACGGATCTATGGCAATGTCAATAGGTACTATACAAGTCTTTGGCAGTCTCATGATCAATACAGTTGTCACAAACATAGAAAATTACTAAGTTGCATAAGTCATTAAGAGATTTACGAGAAAGCAGGAGTATCGTACGATACTGGTTACACGATCCTCGATAATCAGGAAATCACTAATACAGGAAAACCACTAGTACAAGAATAATATCATGGCATGATAAAGGAATCATAAAAAAAACCAAAAAATATAATACACTGTACACAAATCTGTATCCATATACGTATACCTATATAGTGATACGTCTTACAATGATGATGATATGCATAGCCTAATTCAAGATGATATCTAGGATTGGAAGATGCAATTTGGGCAATGGTGATGTATTATGCAATATCCATTATTTGTTTAGTGCAATATACTCCTACATTGACAATTTGAGGCATGATTTGTTCACGTGTGTAATGTAAATTCAAATTCACAAGAAGCATATGAATCAACACTGCATATCTGAGAATTATTTGTTGCATTCAATTATAGAGATTTGAATTACTCAAGAGAGGAATCCATCAATGTACTATCAGTTTGATGAATATATAACTAATTATCAATCTTGTGAATATATGTATAATTAAGATACACATGTATATTCATATCTGAATGAAATATTTCTTCTCCAAAAAATTTTATTTTATACATTTTATTATTTCGATGTTATAATAATCATCATATAAACATTCTTCATTATTTCAAGTTCATAAACACTTGGACAATGACAATTACAACAAACATACATATCGCACAACAACTAGTCCATATATACAACTCTTGGCATATATCTCTTGTTATTATAACTTACTCCTATCAACCAAGTTATTCATCTTGAAAAAAAATCATATTTGTTCCTACTCTAAGCAAAGAATCTCCTCCTAGGATTGATAGAAGTTTTGCTTTGATTTTCTT
This sequence comes from Iris pallida, assembly GCA_029216955.1. Taxonomy (NCBI): domain Eukaryota; kingdom Viridiplantae; phylum Streptophyta; class Magnoliopsida; order Asparagales; family Iridaceae; genus Iris; species Iris pallida. The sequence goes on from JANAVB010000600.1 coordinate 3,064,292, forward strand.
CTTGTAGTAACAATATGAGACTGTTAGCGTTTTTGCTTGTTGTTGTTGGTGTTTTGCTTTAGAAACTAGAAATATAGTCCCACATTGGAAAAACCAAATGGATGGTATCTCTATATAAAGCTTTGCCTGTGTTGAGAGATAACATGAAGTGTGGAGAGGCACATAGGTGCCATGTGGGGGCATTTTTCTAGTGGAAGGCTAAACCAAAAAACAAGCATTAATGCTTTTTGTCATGTTCATGGGATAATTCCTATATGGAGCTAAGCCCCCAAGGGGCTTAGCGACTCGAACTCGAACTCGGGCTCAAGGGCGCAAAGTGGCGCTTTGTTGGCATACTTTGCACTTAGCACGTCAGCGTCGGCGCATAGCGCCTTGTGCATAGTTGATGCACTCATCTTCTGTACGAGTCGCATGCGCAGGGGCCGCGTAGGTGCACGCACAGGAGCTGCGTAGGAGCCGCGGGGCTGCGGCTCAGCTGCACGCTGTGCGCCTGCGCGTTTGTGGTGCTGCGCTGCACACTACGATGTTGTGTTGTGCTTCTGTGCAGCTGTGCACAGGCACACGGGTTGACGTACTGGGTGGACATTGGGGCACAGGTGGCATATGATGTGGATGATTGAAAGATTTGAGCGATTATAGAAAAATTTGAGTCAATTAATCAGCTTCATCTTTTGTGGGATTTAAATTTAATTCATTCAAATCTTTCTATTATTCGCTTCTATCTTTTCCCAATCAGTTACGGCCAGGATTAGGATTAGGTTTCCGCCCTTCTCTATAAATAATCTCTTCGTGCCTTCATTGAGGACTTACGATAAAATAAAGAGATGAAGAGAGTTGTGCTGCCGTTGCCACTGGAGTTCTTTGAGTTCGTGAAAGGAGGTGACAGCGAGCGTTCCAGAAGTTCTTTCGAACTTGCTGGTTCCTGGGAGCAGATCACAAGAGGATGAATCTTGCTTTGAGCAACGATGATCTTTATCACCCCAGCAAAGTCGTTGCATCAACTCCATTAGAGAACGAGTATTCATCTTCGTTGCATCAACTCCGGTTGAGAACGATTATTCATCTTCGTTGCATCAACTCCGGTTGAGAACGATCAGTAAAATTATGGTGATCTTTTTTTGCCTGCTAAGTTGCTTTTATCCATCTCACTCTTTTTAAGAGATTGTCACGACCCGCACCCTGATTAGGGGCACGAGTACGTGGTTACGTCCAGCCTACGCCGCAGAATCGGCGGTAGAATGCTGTATAGGTCGTCTACAAATACTACAACTAAACAGTATAAAGGTACCTGTACAGTATATACACTTCGAATGGAGGTGACATAGCAAATACAGTCTCAATCACAAGATAAAACTAAGGTAGATAGCACGGAAAGGAAATATAATAGATATGAAAACAGGAAATAAGTTCAACATCCAACACAGCTAGAGAGAAACAAACAACATCACAGAGTCACAAAATATAAATATAAGCTACTACAGTCTAAAACAAAAGCTGGATCGCAGTCCAGGCAAACCTAACTAAGCTATACTACTCTGGGTATGCAAAGTCTAGTGGCTCAACTAACAGGCCACAGTCCTGGCCTAAGTCTCCATCTGTCTTGACCCCATAGTAGGTCGAGCAGCCTGTCTCAGAAATATCTGTAATATGTCAACGGTATCCTGTCAGAAAAATGAGCAAGTACAAACACTAACAGCAGTTCCATATGAATTGACAAATTCTATAAGAGACAGTATAATAAAATACAAGACAAAGATATGGGATGACTTGGGAGCCATTCGAAAGCCGAGCTACAACCCGTAAACCAAACAAGGACCGAGGTTGTAACCCTTCTCCCGAATAGAACCTAGCCTCCAATCAAAGTATAGCATAAGAGCATGTAGAATATGTGAAATATGAGACAAAATCAACAGGAAATATATATCAAGATGTGAGTACTGAATAGGACGACAATATATATATATATATATATATATATATATATATATATATATATATATATATTTATATATATATATATATATATATATATGATGACTTGGGAACTATTCGGAAACCGAGTAACAACCCGTAAACCAAACAAGGACCGGGGTTGTAACCCTTCTCTCGAACAAAACTTAGCCTCCTATGATAAATAAATATAAAAATATGACTTGAATTATTAGAGCGTTATGTGGTCGGCTTGGGAAATGTTACGGGACAGGCTATCCACTTGGCCCGACAATCACATAAAAATCTGGAAAGGGTCATGCCGGCCAACCTGGATAACGAGCACATGAATAAGATCTCGCTACACCCTTCGTGAGGTGAGAGTGGCGTAAGCACATGAATATAGTGACATGAGGCTTTGATCACATAGCCCTTAATAATTCTCCACCCCCGAATAGTATAATGGATCTGGACATGACACATCATGGCACGGGATTCAAAAGCAAGGGGCCAGCCCACTCCCAAATTGATGTCTATACAGTACAGAAAATAAGAAATAACACGTACCAATATACCAAGAAAGTCCAGGAATAACATCTCATGTCATGATCCAACATATACTAGTCCGTGAACTATCGTGACTGAAAATCGAGTAAGATACTACAACTGAATCGGATATAGCAGATATCAAGATAATAAAAACTATCAGTGAATGTACTCGCCTATGGTCCTGAGCTGATAAGGTGAACAGACGCTAAGAGTAATCACAGACCTAAATATGAGATACTATAAGTCAAACAGGGTTTTATAATGAAAGAAAAAAACTAATTTAAGTCATGATATGCAAGTCTAAGTCAAACTAGGTCAAACTTGGTCATACTGTGTCATACTAGATCATACTAGAAAACTGGGAGTCAATCCAAGTCAAACTAGGTCAAACGGGGTCAAAGGTTGACTTACAATTGACTTTTGGTCAACTGGTCAACTGGTCAACTCTGGTCAACTCTAGGTCAACCCTAGATCAAACTAGTCTAATATTGACCAACTGTTGACTTTCAGTCAACTGGTCAACTCTGGTTTGGTTTCGGTCAATTCTAGTTACTTATAGGCTAAGTTTGACTCTCGGTTGACTTTTGTTGACTTTTGGTCAAATTGGTCAACCGAAGTCAAAACTAGTCTAGGAGCACTATTTCTGACCATTACCAACCAAGGGAACCCAATCCTAACCATATCTTAAACCCTAAATCACTTACCTTAGCTATAGGCAAATACCTACATTTATCCTTCACAAGGTAAATACCAATACCTTGCACATACCAAGATAAACCACTCTAATCCTTGGAATACTAACCTAGGCTTCCTAGGATAGCTAGACACTAACCTATACTAACATTACCAACCATAAAATCCTAGTACCTAGCTCATCTAACCCAACTTATGACACATGTTGGTTATCCTCACATTACCTTATCCTTATAATATTCTAACATTAGCTAACCACTCACACAACCACCTAAGGGTTTTTGGGACTGAATTTGGTATAGAAATTTATGGAATGAATGAAGTGTGAATAGATGGATGCATGGATGAGTGAGTGTATGCCTAAATGAATGGATATGAGTGAATGAATGAATTGAGTGTATGTATGAATGGTGGAATGAATGAGTATATGTGTGACTAAATAAGTGAAAGGATGGATAGATGAATGTATGTGGATGGATGAATTGATGGAATGAATGAAAGAATGAATGGATGAGTGATTTGGAGTGAATGAATGAATGTTTGGAAGGGTGAATGAATAGATGATTTTTGAGTGAACGAATGAGTGATACCAAGGGGTTGATATGGGCTGTCCATGGGGCTGATTCCCTCCCCCCCCAGCCATATAGCTGCTACTGTACTGCTAAAATCAGCAGCCTATGGGCTGATTCCCCCACTCACTGCTACACAAGTAGCAGTCTAAACTGCTACTGTCACTGAATATCAGTCCCCTATGGGGACTGATACTGTACTGCTGTTGCTGTTTTCGAAACCAGCAGTGCACCCCCCTCCCCCCCATTCTCTCGTCTCCCCTCTCTCTCTATCACTCTATATACTCCCTCCATCACCCTCTCAATCTCACTCTCAATCTCAATCCTCTCTAACATTCTCTACTCCACCTATCTCTCAATCACATTCTCAAATCCCCCCTCTCTCAGTCGAAATCTCTACGCACACCAATAAACACATATAGACACAAAAACACACCAATATATATATATATATATATATATATATATATATATATATATATATATACATATATAAATAGAATATGATACTATAAGATACCATGAAGAACACATCCTAACAAGTCTAAAATCTGAAATTAAAATCACTAATAAAATCATTCACACAAAGACAAAAACACTAGGTGTGTCCAAATTGGGGGTTTCCTACTAGGACACAAACACAACACAAGGACACACCTAGAAGTCTCCAAATGGACACGAAACGGACAAAAATGGAGATACAACCATGGGGGTTATTCCTATGGGTTCAAAATAATCCTATATGCATGTAGGGATGAAATAGAGAAGAGATTATACCTCCCGGTTGATCGAATCTAGGAAAACTTCTCCCGATACGACACCGACACGTAGAGATCTCCAAATGGACACGAACGAGTCCCGAAGTTCCCCAAATCTAGCTAGCTCCTCCTCTTGATGGAAATAGAGAAGAAAAGAAAGGGATTGATGAAGGAATAGATTGATTTGATGGAGGAATGAATGGATTGTTCTCTCTAATTTTTGGGGAAGAACAAGAGAGATAAAATGGAGTGGATAATGACAAGAGGTTCATTCCTATCCCCCCTTAGAGTGGCCGGCCATAAAGTGCATAGGTGTCCCCTATTGCAATGACTAAAAAGCCTCCACTAGTCTTATTTAAATAATATTAGGAAAAGGGTTTAAGGTTGAGGCTATTTTAGTCATGGTTTAAGCCTCTAATCAAACTAAACCTACCCATGAATAATTAGTCTAACCCACTAACTAAAAATAATGTCATGTGGGCTACGCCTAACTAATGAGTGGATCCTACTAGAGTCAAAACTATCCCGGGTCCCCGATACAAGTCGGATTGAGATAAAATTCGAACCCGACTCAAATAACCCCAAAATAATATCATAAATAATAAAATAAATTTCAAAAATATTCAAAAATGAAAATGACAAAAATATCCCTGTTTTTGAAAATTGGGGGTGAGAAATCTATCCACCTTAAAAAAAAATTCGTCCTCGAAATTAAAATAAAGCAATCACAGAAAAACACATGCAGAAAACAATCCCTCTCAAATACTTCCAAAAAAAAAATTTCAACAAAATAAAAATCTCTTAAGGCACAACAACACTTGCAAATAAAAACTGTTACGTGTCCGACACGGACACGAAACCAACACAAAATCTCACCTATCAAAAGCCAAATAAACAATCACCAATGCAATAATATCAAAAATAAATCAAAGAGGTCCAATGACCAAAATACCCTTGGGCCAGAAATAATACTGAAAATATCCTAATCACATGGTTAGGCTCTAGGTCAAACAGTCCTTAGGGTTTCACTAGCAAAATATCGAAATCACAAGTCATGGCTTAAAATTTTAAAATGATTAAAATCTCCAAAATCAAAGCATAAATTAATTGACAATAATTAAATGACTAAAATTATAACATGTAAAATTACTCTCAATTAGAAACTGGGTGCTACAAGTCTACCCACCTTAAAAAATTCATCCTCAAAAATTAAGGTGGTATTGCTCCTTAAAGGTAAAAGATCCCACAAACAAAATCTCAAAATTATGCAGTTCGATAATCGTATGCGTCTGTCCAAAATTATGATACTCAGAATCTCCGTCATGCTAGTGAGCAAGGCTACGATAATCACAGAGTCCTCGACTAGGGTACATACCTCTAGAATCATGGTATTTAAAATTTTTGTATTACCGCATGCTTGGCAGCGAAAATCTTAAATTCCCACACCCGAGAAATACGTCCATAATCCGACTATATGTTCTCACGATGCCTGCTAGCATGACCCTAGAGGATTCTAAAATCTCATAATCGAGGCGACCTAGCCCATACGACTTATCTCAGAAGAAAATCACATCACAAGAACAAAATTTTTATCAAACGATCAAGGAAAAGATGGAATTGAATTTCAAAACAGTTATAAGAGGCAATGCGAAAATGAGATCGAAAGATTGGAACCTGCAATCTGCCTTGCTACTGCCTGAGTGCCCTCAACTGTCATGGCGAAAGCACGCCCCTGCTGGCCTCCTTTAGCCTGCTGCACTCTGTCCTGGCCTCTTCAGATTTTACTAGCATGGCAATCCCTCAGTTGGTGGTCGGGCGCCCCACAGTATAGACATACGCCCAACCTCTCGCTATAGGTCTCTCGACTGTGTCCCGGCTTTCTGCAGAAGTCGCACTGAATAGTCTACCTCTGGCCCTGTCCCTGGTGCTGGAAGGCATGTGCTGGTGCCTGCTGAATCTGTAACTGAGGCTGCTGTTGAATCTGTCTCTGCTAGAAGTGAGGACGCTTCGTCGGCCCCGCACTAGAGCTCGTACCAAGAACATCGCTGCCCTTCTTCGGCTTGAGGCCGAAGTCCTCCTCTTCTATCTGTGCCTCCATCAGTATCTGCTCGAAGGTCGCATCGCATCGCCCGGAAGTACGAGTGCGAACCGCATGAATAAGGCCTCTTTGGAACTTGTGGGCCTTATACCCCTCATCCTGGATCAGATCTGGTACAAACCTACTCAGACAGAAAAACTCTACTGCATACTCGTCCACCGACGAGTTCGCCTGTACTAATCCGACGAACTGGGCCTCCAGAGCTGTTAGAGCCACATCAGGATAGAACTTCTTCTTGAAGAGCCGCCTGAAGTTCTTCCATGTCAAACCTCTCACTGACGCACGAGGATCCGTGTGAAACCACGTCAAGGCGATGTCGAAGAACTGACTCACCGCAGCTTTGACCAATAGTCCCCTCAGAACCTCTACTAACTCCAGGCTCCTCTGGACGTCCTCTAACCAGTTATCCGCATACAGGATACCCACGGTACCCTTGAAGCCCCTCGGGTTCATCTTCCTGAAATCCAGGCATGTGCCAGGCCTCCTCTGACCCTGCTGTTGAACTGGGGCACCCTGAACTATACCCGGTACAACCCTCTCTACTGCTACCATCGCCAGCTGGTGGGAGTTCTCCATGCTCTGTCATAACACCTCTGTCTGGCGGTGTTGTGCCTCAGCCTGGGCCCTCTGGGTCTGCAACATCTGCTGTAGAAAGGCCATCATCTGCTGTGCATCAGTCGGTAGCGGAGGTTGCGAAGGAAGAGTCTCATGAATGAATATGGACGGTCCCGCTGCTGGAGGTGGAAGATCTCCTGGAACTGCCGCTGCTACTCCCGCCTGAAGGGCAGGAACTGAGGCTGCTACTCTCTCGACTGTTACTCCCGTAGCTGGAGGTGAAGGTCCTACTGGATCGGACCTCTCTGGAACTGCACTAGGCCCTGCTGCCTGAGAACGAGTCACTGTCATCCTGAAGACGAATTGAACTCAAGAGATCAATATGGCACAAAATAAGATATTATCAAAGGAGGATAATTGAATTCAAATGCTAGAAGAGTTGTCATGGTAATCAAAAGATCAGAATTTTTTCCTAAAATGTGATTGAGTAACTCCTATCATATCCTAGATCCTATGTCATAGTCGCAGGCTCGTAATTAGTACTCTAAGTCGAGCACCATTACGAGATCGCACTAGTTGCGACACTGACCTGCATGGGCCACCACAAAAATGTGTCACGACCCGCAACCTGATTAGGGGCACGAGTACGTGGTTACGTCCAGCCTACGCCGCAGAATCGGTAGTAGAATACTGTATAGGTCGTCTACAAATACTACAACTAAACAGTATAAAGGTACCTGTACAGTATATACACTCCGAATGGCGGTGACATAGCAAATACAGTCTCAATCACAAGATAAAACTAAGGTAGATAGCATGGAAAGAAAATATGATAGATGTGAAAACAGGAAATGAGTTCAACATCCAACACAGCTAGAGAGAAATAAACAACATCACAGAGTCACAAAATATAAATATGAGCTACTACAGTCTAAAACAAAAGCTGGATCGCAGTCTAGGCAAACCTAACTAAGCTAGACTACTCTGGGTATGCAAAGTCTAGTGGCTCAACTAACAGGCCACAGTCCTGGCCTAAGTCCCCATCTGTCTCAACCCCATAGTAGGTCGAGCAGCCTGCCTCAGAAACATCTGTAATATGTCAACGGTATCCTGTCAGGAAAATGAGCAAGTACAAACACTAACAGCAGTTCCATATGAATTGACAAATTCTATAAGAGACAGTATAATGAAATATAAGACAAAGATACGGGATGACTTGGGAGCCATTCGAAAGCCGAGCTACAACCCGTAAACCAAACAAGGACCGGGGTTGTAACCCTTCTCCCGAACAGAACCTAGCCTCCAATCAAAGTATAGCATAAGAGCATGTAGAATATGTGAAATACGAGACAAAATCAACAGGAAATATATATCAAGATCTGAGTACTGAATAGGACGACAATATATATATATATATATATATATATATATATATATATAGGATGATTTGGGAACTATTCGGAAGTCGAGTTACAACCCGTAAACCAAACAAGGACCGGGATTGTAACCATTCTCCCGAACAGAACTTAGCCTCCTATGATAAATAAATATAAAAATGTGACTTGAATTATTAGAGCGTTATGTGATCGGCTTGGAAAATGTTACGGGACAGGCAATCCACTTGGCCCGACAATCACATGAAAATCTGGAAAGGGTCATGCCGGCCAACCTGGATAACGAGCTCATGAATAAGATCTCGCTACACCCTACGTGAGGTGAGAGTGGCTCAAGCACATGAATATAGTGATATGAGGCTTTGATCACATAGCCCCTAATAATTCTCCACCCCCGAATAGTATAATGGATCTGGACATGATACGTCATGACACGGGATACAAAAGCAGGGGGCCAGCCCACTGCCAAATCGATGTCTATACAGTACAGAAAATAAGAAATATCGCGTACCAATATACCAAGAAAGTCCAGGAATAATATCTCATGTCATGATCCAACATATACTAGTCCGTGAACTATCGTGACTGGAAATCGAGTAAGGCACTACAACTGAATCGGATATAGCAGATATCAAGACAATGAAAACTATCAGTGAATGTACTCGCCTGTGGTCCTGAGCTGATAAGGTGAACAAACGCTCCGGCAAAAGGCGTTAGAGGTCAGCGGCGGATCTCAGGTTGGGTCTCTCCCCCTCTCTATCTCTTGTGGTAGTTCCTATGGATGGTGTTGATGCTGTGGTGTGGATGATTTTTGTGATGGTTGGGATGTCCGTGTCGGCCTGTCGACACGGACACGATATTTGGATTGTAATAATGGAGTAAGATGGATTTGACACGGACACACGGGTCCGGACACGGTACAGGTTTTATGTGCTTGGCTCTGATGATGGTGGCGGTGAGGAAGATCTGTTGTGGTTGTTGGTTTGGTGGTGACGACAAGTCGGTGACGGGGTGGCTGCTTGACAGGTGATCAGTAGGGTTTATCGGGATCGGGTGGAGACGCGGTTGCGCTGGTGGTGTATATATGGCATTGGCAAGGGGGGTGACGTGAGGGTGAAAGGTGCAGAAGGGATTATATATTAGATGCGGGAGAGGAAGGGAGATATATATAAGATATATAGAGAAAATTTTGGCTCCGGATGAATCATATCTGGATTAGGACGAAACTAGTTTAATCTAATCCAAACCAAATAACTGATAATACCAATCTTTTAGATTAACAATTAGTATTATCAAATAGATTGAATTATATGTATTGAGATCTAGCTCGAATGAAAGATTCAGAATAATAGTTTAAAAAAGATACTTAGTATTTTAAATAATCCTTAAAATAAATTCTTATAAAATTAATTCTCAACGTATTCTTGAGAATAATTCAATTATTCGTATATAAAATAACCTAGATAAATTAAATCTAACTATAGCATTCGGTACAATAATAGTTCAAAATAATATTAATATTATCGAAAATAGCATTCTATAGTTATCAATCAAAATTAGATTATCAAATCTTAATCGCCATAATAGTTGCAAATATACTCAATAATATAAAATATTATTTAAAACAAGTTTTATAAATTCAAATCTTAAACGTAATCGCGGGTAATAAATCAAATAATTCTTAAAAGTATGTTTTCATAAATCTAAAAATCTATTTTTAAAATAATTGGACAAACTTTTAGAATCAATCCAATTAAACACCGAATCAAATAAATCCTAGATTTACTCAAAATCAATCTATCATGATTTTAAAACAAGACCATATATTATTAGTAACATTTAAAATACATTTAACCAAATCTAACTTAATACTTTGTAAATAATAATAATGGTTCCTTGAGTCAATATTCAAATATTAAAACGTATTTTTAAATAAAAAAATAATTAATAGATTTAATAATATCGTTTATAAGATAAAATCATATGAAAATAGATCTTCATTCGTCAAAATATCTTTTGTATGCTAACAACAGATTTTCTACTATAAATATTTAAATAACTAAAAATTTAAAAATCCGGGAAGAGGAGTTACAAATCTACCCACCTTAGAAATAAATTCGTCCTCGAATTTTAAGGGCACATTTAGGTATGACTAAGAACATAATCAAGAGACGAAGTCTAAATCAAAATTAAAAATTTTGGCCTAAGCATGAACACAATCAAAATAATCATGATCATAATGGAAATAAAATATGAGCATTAGAAATAATATAAACACGACTACAACTATAGTCAAATAGTTTTAGTCACGATCAAGGTCTTTTAGGAACGATAGAAATAGTTACACCAATAAATTTGGAAAATGAATAGTCTTATGCCAATAAGGATATAGCCTCTATAGTATCAAAACCGTAAGCGTATTCGAGTCATTTTACCGAAGGTTTATGCCTCGCCAGTGTACATCTGGCTGCAGTAAACCCTTTGGTCCCATGACGCAAGTAAGAATACCGTATTGAATACTCTATCAACTCTACCCAAATTGACATAATAACACAAAGGCGAAGATAGGACGACCAAGATATAGCTTTAACGACATTCGATAACTTATACTTACTCGAGATTACTTCAACTTAGGGATCATGCCTCGCCAGTGCGCTGCTGGCTGCAGTGAACCCACAGTCTCCATAAGTCAAATAAATGACGATAGTGCGCGGCTGTCTGCCATCGTAAGTCATCAAACTTATTCCAACTGTACCCTCCAAGGATATCAAAGGAGTTAAAATTATACAAATTGATAAAGATAGAAAAAATGCAAGCATCTGTTCTTTAAGTATAAGATTCAGCTCCTTGAAAAGAAAACAATTGATTTGGAAGGATGATGATCGAAGTCAAAATTTTGAATCTAAAAACTTAACTCGAGATTAGCAGACAATTGAGTGAGGTTATTCTAAAAAATAATTCTTTAGGTCCAAGAAAAAGAATATAAGTGATATGAACGTATGATATGACGATGTTTAGAAAAGACATAAGATAAAGTTGTACAATTGATCATGATTAGAGGAAAAATGGCCGAGGGCAAAAAGAATATAAACCTAGATTTATATTCTCTAATATTCAAAATCGAAGAAAAATATGTAAAAAGCACTATGTCTACCATTTATGAATATATTTATACACGAATATATATATATGTATAGCCTAAATAAATTCCAAAAATTTCAAAAATCAATCTAAGAGAAGATTATCTATTTTCGAGTAAAATATAAGTTTAAATAACAACAATACACATATTATATTAAATATACAATTTATAGAAATTATTCACAAGACCAAGAATGGACTACCAATATGTATACACATCTACATGTCTATATGGACGTTGTTGGTCGCACTACATGACTACCAGGGCTTAGGTTGCGTTCGGGTCCAGTCCGGGCTGAATTGGCACAACCAGATCTCATAATATTAATAAATAACTAATTAAATTCTTTATAGAGGTCAAGTTGCAACTTAGCCCGGTTTTCCTAGCTAGGATACACCTATGGCTCGGCCTTCTCTACCATGGCTAGAACATTAATCAAGGCACACGACCACACTATCCGTGCCACGATTTCTCGTCATCCTGTACTCTAAATCTTAACCATGACTAAACCCTTCTATAATTATAATAAAATTCCAAAAATCGTAATTGAAAATAAAAATTTTATTATAAAAATTCGGGAAAAGGGGTTACGATTAAGGCTTGGGTTCCAGGAGGCCTAAGTTGATGAGTAAATAGTCTACCCACCTTAGGTCACAATGTCGTATCAAAATGCAATAGTGTATCTATGGAATTTCTCAAATTATCTAAATCTCAGGAAGTCCTCACCTAAATTGCAGGGCCTATATAACAACCTTAACTACCCCATGGTAAATTGTGTAAGGGATTCCTAATCCTAGTCATTCTCCTAGAATCAATTCAATCCTATTTGTGAATGATCATTTTCTAGGCGCAGGCTCGCAGTAGTACGACTAATATGGTACTACCACGAGATCGCATAATCTGCGAAGACAGACCTGCATGGGCCACCACACGCTCAGAGTAATCATAGACCTAAAGATGAGATACTATAAGTCAAACAGGGTTTTATAATGAAAGAAAAAACTAATTTAAGTCATGATATGCAAGTCTAAGTCAAACTAGGTCAAACTTTGTCATACTGGGTCATACTAGATCATACTAGGTCACTGGGAGTCAATCCAAGTCAAACTAGGTCAAACGGGGTCAAAGATTGACTTACAGTTGACTTTTGGTCAAATAGTCAACTCTGGTTAACTCTGGTCAACTCTAGGTCAACTCTAGGTCAAACTAGTCTAATATTGACCAACTGTTGACTTTTAGTCAACTGGTCAACTCTGGTTTGGTTTCGGTCAATTCTAGTTACTTATAGGCTAAGTTTGACTCTCGGTTGACTTTTGTTGACTTTTGGTAAAAATGGTCAACCGAAGTCAAAACTAGTCTAGGAGCACCATTTCTGACCATTACCAACCAAGGGAACCCAATCCTAACCATATCTTAAACCCTAAATCACTTACCTTAGCTATAGGCAAATACCTACATTTATCCTTCACAAGGTAAATACCAATACCTTGCACATACCAAGGTAAACCACTCTAATCCTTGGAATACTAACCTAGGCTTCCTAGGATAGCTAGACACTAACCTATACTAACGTTACCTACCATAAAATCCTAGTACCTAGCTCATCTAATCCAACTTATGACACATGTTGGTTATCCTCACATTACCTTATCCTTATAATATTCTAACATTAGCTAACCACTTACACAACCACCTAAGGGTTTTTGGGACTGAATTTGGTATAGGAATTTGTGGAATGAATGAAGTGTGAATAGATGGATGCATGGATGAGTGAGTGTATGCCTAAGTGAATGAATATGAGTGAATGAATGAATTGAGTGGATGAGTGTATGTATGAATGGTGGAATGAATGAGTATATGTGTGACTAAATGAGTGAAAGGATGGATAGATGAATGTATGTGGATAGATGAATTAATGGAATGAATGAAAGAATGAATGGATGAGTGATTTGGAGTGAATGAATGAATGTTTGGAAGGGTGAATGAATAGATGATTTTTGAGTAAATGAATAAGTGATACCAAGGGGCTGATATGGGCTGTCCATGGGGCTGATTCCCCCCCCCCCCCCCCCCATTACCTGCTGCATAGCAGCAGTCATATAGCTGTTACTGCACTGCTAAAATTAGCAGCCTATGGGCTGATTCCCCCACTCACTGTAACACAAGTAGCAGTCTAAACTGCTACTGCCACTGAATATCAGTCCCCTGTGGGGACTGATACTGTGCTGCTGCTGCTGGTTTCGAAACCAGCAGTGCACCCCCCCCCCCCCAATTCTCTAATCTCCCCACTCTCTCTATCACTCTATATACTCCCTCCATCACCCTCTCAATCTCACTCTCAATCTCAATCCTCTCTAACATTCTCTACTCCACCTATCTCTCAATCACATTCTCAAATCCCCCCTCTCTCACTCGAAATCTCTACACACACCAATAAACACATATAGACACAAAAACACACCAATATATATATCACACAAATATATATATATATATATATATATATATATATATATATATATATATATATATATATTATAAATATATATATATATATATATATATATATATATATATATATATATATATATATATATATATATATATATATATATATATTTATATATATATTAAAAAAAATATATATATATATATATATATATATATATATATATATATATATATAAATATATATTTATATATATATATATATATATATATATATATATATATATATATATATATAAATAGAATATTATACTATAAGATACCATGAAGAACACATCCTAACAAATCTAAAATCTGAAATTAAAATCACTAATAAAATCATTCACACAAACACTAGGTGTGTCCAAATTGGGGGTTTTCCACTAGGACACAAACACAACACAAGGACACACCTAGAAGTCTCCAAATGGACACGAAATGGACACAAATGGAGATACAACCATGGAAATCATTCCTATGGGTTCAAAATAATCCTATATGCATGTAGGGATGAAATAGAGAAGAGATTATACCTCCCGGTTGATCGAATCTAGGAAAACTCCTTCCAATACGACACCGACACGTAGAGATCTCCAAATGGACACGAACGAGTCCCGAAGCTCCCCAAATCTAGCTAGCTCCTCCTCTTAATGGAAATAGAGAAGAAAAGAAAGGGATCGATGAAGGAATAGATTAATTTGATGGAGGAATGAATGGATTGTTCTCTCTAATTTTTGGGGAAGAATAAGAGAGAGAAAATGGAGTGGATAATGACAAGAGGTTCATTCCTATCCCCCCCTTAGAGTGGCCGGCCATAAAGTGCATAGGTGTCCTATTGCAATGACTAAAAAGCCCCCACTAGTCTTATTTAATTAATATTAGGAAAAGGGTTTAAGGTTGAGGCTATTTTAGTCATGGTTTAAGTCTCTAATCAAACTAAACCTACCCATGAATAATTAGTCTAACCCACTAACTAAAAATAATGTCATGTGGACCATGCCTAACTAATGAGTGGGTCCCACTAGAGTCAAAACTACCCCGGGTTCTCGATACAAGTCGGATTGAGTTAAAATTCGAACCCGACTCAAATAACCCCAAAACAATATCATAAATAATAAAATAAATTTCAAAAATATTCAAAAATGAAAAATGAAAAAAATACCCCTGTTTTTAAAAACTGGGGGTGACAGAGATCGAGATTTTTATCTAATGATCTGTTTCGAAAATAACAATCTCAAAGCAAGATTCATATTTGATGGAGAACAACCGTGCACAACTTTTCGATACAAGTTTTAAACTTGAGAAGTTTGACGAGGAGCATTACAACATCTGGAAGAGACAGGTTAGCCGTAATCTTCAACTCATGAGTGTCGACTATGTGTTGACAGATCCTGAGCCTTTGATTCCAGAGGGTAAAAATGTTCGAAGGGTTGCTGAAGCCATTGCTTTGTAGTCAAAGTGGAGGTAGAATAACAACCTCTGCAAGTTATCGATCCAGAACTCTATGGAGGACACTCTGGCGGAGTCATACAGCAAGACGGTCGATGTAAAGGACGTCTGGGAGTCTGTAGAGAACCTCTACAAGGCAGACGAGAAAAAAAATGATCCACATGACCGAAAAGGTCTGAAGGATGCGGTTTGAGGATGACAAAACCATGTTGCCTTAAGTCAAGGAGTTTCTCAAGTTACGTCAGAAGCTGGCGAATGACAGCATGTCCTTGGTCGATGCTTTTGTCATCAGGGGTATTGTCACCAAGCTCCCACTTGGGTGGAGCAACTTTATCGGAACATGCACCGTAAGAAGATGGAAGTGGATCTGGAATACATCTTGCACTGGATACATGTTAAAGACGAGTTGAGGGCTTAACTCAAAGTAGATGCCTTGTCCAAGCAGATGGCTAAGATAAACATAGTACAAGAAGAAAATTCTAAAGGGAAGCAGAAGGCTCCCTACCAAAAGAAGAAAGACGTTCACCTTCTGAAGGTGAAGTCGGCTCAATTCAAGTCCAAGTCAAAAGATCTTGGGACTTGTTTCAACTGTGGCAAGAAAGGCCACTGGAAGAGGGACTGCAAAG
Organism: Iris pallida; assembly: GCA_029216955.1. Taxonomy (NCBI): domain Eukaryota; kingdom Viridiplantae; phylum Streptophyta; class Magnoliopsida; order Asparagales; family Iridaceae; genus Iris; species Iris pallida. Next base: position 3,080,541 of record JANAVB010000600.1, read on the forward strand.
AAAAACCAAAAGAAAAGGAGCAAGGTGAGGCTAACTTTGTTGCTATGATTGCGCAGGTTGACTCAGCTGGAATTGACATGGACTGGTGGATAGATACTGGAGCCTTATGTCATGTTTGCTCAAAGAGGGAGTGGTTCACCACGTACCAACCTATTTCTGAGAAGGTTATGGTGGCGAACTAGACACAAACTGAAGTACTCGGGATCGGGACGGTGGTATTGCAACTGACTTTAGGGAAGTTACTGACACTTTAGAATGTGAAGCACGTACCTGCTATAGCAAAGAACCTGGTCTCCGAAAGCTTGCTCTGTACACAGGCTTAAGGATGGATATTAACGCTGGTCAAGTTGTTATGTCCTATAAAGAAACATACTTCGGGAAGGCCTTTTACCGAAGGGATGTTCAAATTTCAACTTGTAACTACTATGGAGATAGTGAATGCAGTCTCTCCTTCTGGTTATTCTCTTGAGTTGTGGCATAATAGACTAGGACATGTTTATTGTAAAAGAATAAATAAGATGTCTAGTCTAGGACTTATCTCCAAATGTAGGGGTAAGTAGTTGGAGAAGTGTGAGGTCTGTGCGCAGATAAGGATCACAAGAAAACTGTTCTAACGGGTGAACCGAAGTACAGATCTTCTGGAGTTGGTGCACTCAGATATCTGTGACTTCAAATAGTTTTCCACGAAGGCCGAAATGAAATATTTCATTACTTTCATCGACGACTTCTCAAAGTACGCGTTCGTTTATCTGCTCAAGTCTGGGAATGAAGCGTTTAAGAAGTTTAAGGACTTCAAGGCTGAAGCCGAGCGTCAAACCTAACAACAACTTAAGAGACTCAGAAGTAATTGAGGTGGCGAGTATAGGTCTCATGAATTCGTATTGTTCTACAGAGAACATAGAATTATCAATGAGACAACTGCTCCGTACTCTCCTCAATCAAATGGTATTGCAGAAAGAAAGAACAGAACGATAGCAGAGATGATGAACTCAATATTGTTGACTGCGGGTCTTCTAAATTACTTCTGGGGTGAAGCAGTGCTTACGACTACGCTCATATTGAACAGAGTGCCATATACAACTTTAAATGTTACCCCTTACGAACTCAGGTTCAAGGTCAGACCCAACTTGAATGTCATTCGAGTGTGGGGGTGTCTGGCGTATGTGAAGCTTCTGGATTTGAAGATTCAGAAGCTGGAAACAAGGACTACGAAGACTATATTCCTGGGTTATGCTGATAAGAGTGATGCTCGGAGGTTCCTTGATATTGAGTCAAATCATATCATTGAATCTCGCGATGCTAAATTCTTTGAAGATAAATTTGCAAGGCACAAGAATATTATTCTCGTGGACATTCCAGAGAATAATATAAGTGCGCAGGAGACTCAAGTTCCTTACGAAGAGGTAGTCTAAGAAGATATTGTTGTTGTAGAAATAACTATTAAAATAGAACTCACAGAACCTGTATCTAAGCGAGTGAGGACACAGAAGGACTTCGGAGAGGATTTTATCACCTATCATGTGGAAGCAGATCCGCTTACCTATGATGAGGCGATGAAGACCAAAGATGCTATCTTCTGGAAGGAGGCTATTAATGATCAGTACGACTCGATAACCTCCAACAATACGTAGGTGTTGTTCGATCTGCCTGAAGGAGTAAAACCAATCAGATGTAAATAGATCTTCAAGAAGAAGATGAAGGCCGATGGAACTGTTGACAAGTTCAAGGCAAGGTTAGTGTCCAAAGGGTTTTCTCAGAAGCAGGAGATCAATTATTTTGACACATATGCTCCAGTTGCATGAATGACGACCATCAGGATGTTGATTGCTCTAAGCGCAATTCACAAGCTGGTAATTCATCAGATAGATGTTAAGACTGGTTTTCTGAATGGTGAATTGATCGAAGAGATCTACATGCAACAGCCAGAAGGATTCGTCGTCAAGGGTCTCAAAGACAAAGTTTGCAAGTTGGTGAAATCTATGTATGGTCTGAAGCACGCTCCCAAGATGTGGCATGAGAAGTTTGATAAAGTCATACGATCAAACGACTACAGGATCAGTGAGACGGACAAGTGTGTGTACACAAAGTTCACTGATGGAAGAGGAGTTATCGTTTGTCTGTATGTGGATGACATGTTGATCTTGGGTACAGATCTAGCAAGTGTCACTGAGGCAAAGAAGTTTCTCTCATCTAAGTTCAGCATGAAGGACTTAGGAAAAGATGCTCACACGCTATGGGTATTAGGATCTTCCAGGGATCGATACACCTTATAGGTGTGATAAGAAACTGAAGCCAAATCCAAGGGAAAGCGTCAGACAGCTGGAGTACTCAAGCATCATCGAGAGTTTGATGTATGCGACTACTGCCACAAGGCCTGACATAGCTTTTGCCGTAGGAATGCTGAGTCAGTTCACGAGCAAGCCAGGGTTGGAGCATTGGAAAGCTGTGAAGAAGGTCATGAGATACCTCAAAATGACTCAGAAGTATACACTACACTACTGCGGAGATCCAAAAGTAGTGGAGGGCTTCAGTGATGCAAGCTGGTACTCAAAAATAGAGAGTAAAAGGTACACAAGAGGATATATTTTCTCCATGGGTGGAGCTGCTATATCGTGGAAGTCGAAGAAGCAAACTATATTATCTTACTCTTCTATGGAATCTGAGTTCTATGTACTAGAGGCTGTAGTGGATGTAGCAGAATGGCTTCGAGAGCTCATGTATGATCTTCCAATGATTGGTGCGCAGATATCGATGGTACCGATATACTGTGATAACTAGACGACTACAGCAGTGGCATCGAATGACCTCTTCAATGGCAAGAAAAGGACTGCGCGTCTAAGGCACAGGGCGGTAAATGATCATATTAAAATAGGAGTCATTTCCATAGTGGATGTTCGGAGTCAGAAAAATCTAGCAGATCCGTTCACCAAAGGTCTCAAGCGACAGCTAGTTGAAGACACAGCAGATAAGATGGGCTTGAAGATACTCTGATATTATGTCTTTGTAATTCTACTACAAAGCTTTATACTATTAGTTCAAAGAGAAATCTACTAGGCATCTAGCTTTTAGTTCAAAGAAGGACAGTTGACTGGAAGAATATCAAGAATAGTGGGCAGTCCTCTGGAATATTACGGGATTAAGAACCCAGAACCACTATTGTCTACTGATTGTTCTTTACAAAGAATAAAGTCATGTGGAAGGATGGCATGAAAACCTTAATGATTTCTCGGACATCTGGGATGGCGTGCTTTATAGGAAGCGCGAATAGCACAGCACTACAAAAGAGCGTAGTACTCCATACTACAGTCGGGTGACACCACATGAGGTACCTAGTGAGGATAATGCCTAGGCTTTGCAAGCTATGTCACGGCGGTGTAACACCGCAAGGAAACGAAAGGCTTCATGCTGGGTAGTTTGGCACTACAAAGAGGCTGGGCCTCATGCTACAGGTGGTATGATACCACATGAGTCAGTGCCTCGGTCTTGGGCTATGTCATAGCGGTGTAGCACCACAAGGAAGCAAAAGGCTTCATGCCAAAGACTCTTTAAAAGAACTCACCTAAAGTGTATGGATAGAGATATAGGCCGTCTCTTGAGGAAAATCTTTTAGACACCCAAGATACATATACCGAAACTAGGCTGGAACAAGGGCTTTAATGTGCAGCTAGAAGCATAGTTGATGTCATTATGTGAGTGGGAAGAATTACAGTTATGGTGCAGAATTCAAGGCTTAGTCCATTCTTATATCACGCTGTGATTTAACCCATGTGGGAAGATTCAAGTCGTAGCGACATCTATCCTAATGCATGATGGACAGTCACTATGGAGAACACTCAACCCATATATAGAGATATGTGGGAGATTGTTGGTGTTTTTGCTTATTATTGTTGGTGTTTTACTTTAGAAACTATAAAGATAGTCCCACATTGGAAAAACCAAATGGATGGTATCTCTATATAAAGCTTTGCTTGTGTTGAGAGATCACATGAAGTGTGGAGAGGCACATGGGTGCCATGTGGGAGCATTTTTCTAGTGGAAAGAAGGCTAAACTAACAAAGAAGCTTATGCTCATGAGATAATTCTCTTATGGAGCTAAGCCCCGAAGGGACTTAGCGACTCAGAATCGAACTCGGGCTCAAGGACGCAAAGTGAAGCTTTGTTGGCGCACTTTGCACTTAGCACGTCAGCATCGGCACAAGGCGCCTTGTGCGCAGTTGATGTGCTCATGCGCTCGTCTTCTACGTGAGTCGCATACGCAGGGGCTGCGCAGGTGCACGCACAGAAGCTGTACAGGAGACATAGGGTTACGGCGTAGCTGCGCGCTTGCAATGCTGCGTTATGCGCCTGCGCGTTTGCGGTACTGCGCTGTGCACCTGCACGTTGCTGCGCGCCTGTGTAGAGCTACTGTGTTGCGCTGCTGCATGCAGAGCTGCTACGATATTATGCTGTGCGTCTGTACAGCTGCGCGCAAGTGCACGGGTTGACATGCTGGGTGGGCATTAAGGCGCAGGTGACGTATGATGTGACTGATTAGAAGATTTGAGCGATTATCGAAAGATTGAGTCAATTAATCAGCTCCATCTTTTGCGGGATTTGAATTTAATTTATTCAAATCTTTCTATTTATTTGCTCCTATCTTTTTGCAATCTGTTACGGCCAGGATTAGGATTAGGGTTTCGGCCCTTCTCTATAAATACTCTCTTCGTGCCTTCATTGAGGACTTACGCTAAAATAAAGGGACGAAGAGAGTTATGTTGTCGCTGCCATTGGAGTTCTTCGAGTTTGTGAAAGGAGGTGACAGCGAGGATTCCAGAAGTTCTTTCGAACTTGCTGGTTCCTGGGAGCGGATCGCAATAGGACGAATCTTGCTTTGAGCAACGGTGATCTTTATCACCCTAGCAAAGTCGTTGCATCAATTCCGGCTGAGAACGAGTATTCATCTTCGTTGCATCAACTCCGGTTGAGAACGATCAGCAGAATTGTGGTGATCTTTTTTATCGCCTGCTAAGTTGCTTTTATCCATCTCACTCTTTTTAGGAGATCGAGATTTCCATCCAACGATCTATTTCGGAAATAACAGAGACTACATTCCCACCAACATAAGCACTGAGTCCTTGGAGCATGAAACTACGAGCTCTCATGGTAATACTAGCAGTGAAACTAGTAGAGGATATCGATATCACAACTGAAATAAGTAAATATAGGATTCCATATTCCTAATAGTAAGAGTAAGAAGAACATACTTTACTTAGGAATTAAGCAAAATTTAGTTAGGAATTAATAACTTTTTATAAAGTAAGATTTAACATAGGTAGGAATTAAGAAAATTTTAGTCTCTGTCAAAAATTCCTACAAGTTTTGTGTAGAATAAGAACATAATTTAGTTATGACTAACAAAAAAAATACAAAGTAACACTTAATTTATGTAAAAATAAGGAAAATTCAATCCCAGTCGATATTCCTACAACTTTCATATATAGTAAGAAAATAATTTGGTTAAAATTAAGAATATTTTACAAAGTAAATAGACATGTAAGTTCCCAAGTTAGAAAACCATAAAATAATTTTGGAGAAAATTATAGGGAGAAATTATTACCTAGAGAACATTTTGTTGTCATTGCAGTTAAAAGTAACATGAATGAGACTCACTCGACAATTGACATTGGAGAAGAGAGATGAAGATGATCAGTAAAGGAAACGAGAGAATAATTTTTACTCAATATTTTTCGTATATAATTAACTGATGGGCAATTAGGTCATTTAGGGCTCTTATGTTTCTCATGTATTCATTAAGTTGGAACTTGACGGTCAATTTAATGTGAGGGACCATTTCTTTTGGAATATCACACCAATATTTTTTAAAGTTTGCTTCCATTTTAGTAATGATGTAATAAAAACCAAAAAAATTGTCTATATTTTGCAAATAAATAAAAATAATCTTTGTTAAATCAAAAAGAGAAGTTGGACAATAAATGCCGCATGAAGTACATGTAATATTGTAAGACAATCCTAAAAATTCAATAATTGAAGTATCAATTATTGAATCAGTTCCACTCAGTAATTGGATTTACTTTATTATTGTGTAATAACATATTTATATTCAATACACGATTTCAACATCAAATTATATAGGTAAAATTACATATATGTGGTACATCCTTAGCAGACCTCCTAAATGTCAAACTATACTGTGTACATAACTTTTTAAACTCATTTTGTTTGCTTGGTGAAGTGTTTAATTAATTAGTTCTAATCTTTTCTAAATTCAAATGAAAATATTGAAAGCCTTCTTCTATAATTAAATTAAGTATATGGCAAGCACATATTATATAAAAAAGTTATCCTTCCAGTATAGGTTGAAGTTAGGTTTTCATAATATTAATATAGGAGTATTATTATTAGCATTATCAAAAGTAACTAAAAAAATTATTATGAATGTTAAGTTCACGTTAAAATTGTAAGATGGCTCCATTGATTGCACTTATAGTACGATCTAGAAACTTTTGTAAAATAAAGATTTAATATACTATTTGCATAGTCAAATAATCTCGATTGTGACCAAATAGTAAAGGTTGTTTTTGATAAATAATATATTTGGTTAAGTTGCTCTTTTAAGAACTTAAGAGTTAGTGAATAAGGAAATGTTATTAATAAGCAATACAAGAATTGATGCATAACCGTGTTTATCTAGTATCAATTATCCTTACCATAACAACTATCATAGTGTTTCTTTAAAAAAATCATGCCATTTTTCTTTTTCCATTATACTCTTTTTGTATTTATTGCATTGTGCAATTCTAGGTATTGGTTTTTATGTAAAGGGGTCTAAGATATTTTTTTTTCTTCTAATTTATCATTTGTAACACATATTTTAATAAAAGATTCAAAATATTATATTTTGTTTTAGTTGGAGCAGAAATATTAATACTTTGATTTTCAGGATGAGAAATTTGTGGTGTTTGTTCGTTTGCTACAAGAGGAACATAATAATTACTAAAAAACATTATAAACATTGTTGCACTCATGGAAAAGAAAAATAAAAATGTTGGTTAAAACCAATACTTGTAAGTAAAACCATAATAGACTTCTAAAAAAAATTAATTAAAAAATTAGTCAGTTTCAATAACAAAATTAACTACTTGTATTATATAATATCAAAACTAAATACTTAAACCTCAACTTAGTTTCCTCCAAACTTGGGTGTAGAATTATTGCAGTTTGGTGATTGATCAATTTGAAGCATCCAAAATCTAATTCTCGAACTCTTGCATTTTTTTGATAAAAGCAACTAATTTATCGAAGAAAAGATTTATTGGGAGTATCAGAAGAGGAAATAATTTTGTCGTGTTAAATTTGAGTGAACTAATCTATATTTATTAAAAATTAGAGTGCCAAATGACAACAAATATCCTTATAATGTTATAGGGGTATTTAATCATTTTTAGTGAAGAACAAAATACCCTTGAATAACATCTGTAAATGGCCAAAATATCTACACCTCCAAAGACTATATTACCCATGTAATAATATGGTAAATTTTACTAAAATATCCTCTCCCAAATGGTCATTTATTGTGTGTGTGTTGTGGACACACACAAAAAAAGAAGAAAAAAATGCTGTCTTTTCTTTTTATTGGCGTAAGGCACCACAAATCGAGTACGCCTGAGAGATCCTGCGCTGAGGATCCTCGAGTACAAAAAAAGAATTCTGGAGAATGGGACGATGGAGATCGAACGGCAGTTGATCCTTTACTCCGTTGACACTCCGATTACAAAAGTGGGAGAAAACCTAAGAAAATTGCTAACTCTCGGCTCACTGGCAAGAAGTGCAGCAATTTGGCTCTTGAAAATGCACTCCGTTCTGGCATTTGAAGAGGGATGAGGCCCCCCTTTAAAAGTCGTTCTCGAGCTGGAATGATGTTATGTGCCCACATAAAGAGACACGCTGGTTCTTATGTGGGCACATAGTCCTGATTTGGGCGCATAGGGTGTAGGCGCATATAGGCTGCGAGATCGTGGGTTGGTCGTGGTGTTAACGTGGCTGCATGCTTCGGTGCATGACTGCTCATGGAGACTGACGTGGCTATGCGCTTCGGTGCACGTTTTGATCGTGGCTTTGACTGAGTCAGGCTTGGGCGCATAGCCATGTCTCAGGCTATGTGCCCTCCTTTTGGGGGAGTTTGTCTTGGGCGCATGGAGTTGCACTTGAACTGGGCGCATGGGGCTTCATTCAGTGAGCGCATGGAGTCATACTGACTGGGTGCATGGAGCTTCTCTTGACTTGGGCGCATGGAGCTGTATTTGCTAAAAAAAATTCATGCTTCTACAGGACCCCCTTAAAAGTTTTCGACACTTTGAACAAATTCGAAATACTTTGAAAGAAGCATGGATCGTCTTCTCACGAGGCAATGGACGCATAGCACGGCCCTCTCCTTAGGTGCATAATCTTGGCCAGCCTGTTAGGGAGATACAACTGTTGAGATTTTCTTCGAAATTCGAACTGACAGGTTCATCGGAACAGAATTTGAAGCGGTCCATCCCTTATACATCGTCTACGTCAGCAAGAGACAGTTGCATAGTATGCAGAGAGCTGGTCCTTCACGTGGGTGCATAGGCTACAATAGGCGCATACACCATGGGCGCATACAGTTTGTGGGCGCATAGGCAGTCGCCCGTGCCTATAAATAGACCCTGGGGAAGAGAGAAAGTTCATTATTCCTTTCTCTTTGAATTTTTTAGAAAACTCTTCGTTTTCTTTGAGAATTATGTCTTCCAAGGCCGCCAAGAGATCCGCGAAGGGCAAGGGGGCTGCGTCGAGTGGCTCTCCTCCTGCGACAGACTCCTCGGCAGTCCAGGACCCGATTATGGGTGAGGGCATGCTTCAAAAAATGAAGTTTCGAGTGTTAATTTGCGACGCTCGGACTTCTCTTCTGCCCGGGTGCTTGCGTCTAGGACAATATACTTCTGTGGTCATTACTATGCGCTCACAGAAGTCATGTGCCAATACTATAGTGTGCTATGCGCCCACGTATTGCCATATTATGCGTCCCTTTAAGCTGTGGCACATTTATGCGCCCACTTATTATCTGTGTGTTTATGCGCCCACATGTCTTTGTTTTGGGCGCATATTCCTTCGGGCGCATAGCCTTTTGGGCGCATAGAAATTCTTCAGAGCTTAGTTTTTTTTTTCCCCTGTGGTTTTCTAAGAGTGACTATCTTTCTGCCCATGGCTCTTGCAGCATTCATGCCGAAGGCTGAGACTGTGGTGAAGGAGGAGATGCTGTCTATTTTCATAAAACAACAGTCGTCGTTCGTCAAGAAGGAGGTGGTGCCAAAAATAAGGAAAAAGAAGAGCCGGCGCCCGTCGGGGAAGGAATTACTCCCAAGAGTGAAGCTGTTGTAAAGGAGGAGCACCATCCTGAGGGTAGTAGGACTGGGGGCTCTGACCTTTCTGCTCCAGCTGAGGGATTTGATCAAATGGATCCCTCATATGCAAAATGGTTGAGGGAATGGTATATGCCTCACCACGGCTAGGAACCGCGGGTTCCCATAAATGTTCGTATTTCGTCTTGGTCTTTCTGTCTGTTTTTAGCTTTATGTTTCACTTCTTTCGGGCATCGGATGTAATCCTCTACTTCTTTGCCTGAGCGAAGAGATGAAGAACCTTTTGTTTTGCTCATGAGATGTAGTCCTGTGAATGTAACTAATTTTGAATAAACAGAATACATTCGCTCCACTCTTTTCTTGTGATATCTGTGGTGCTTGTATTTAGAAAGCCAAATACCGCATTTATGTAAAGGGTATCTCGATGGGGGACCACCCTCTCTCTCTTTTTTTCTTTTTTTTTTTGGCCGTCACGGCTCTTGTACCTTTTTTTCGTCTTTCGATAGACGTTTAAGTACTGAATAAAGAATATTTTCAGAAGTGAATGTGATTTTGTGAAATATCGATGCTAGAGGTAATATGGACGTAGCAAGGACATTTCTAATGGATATTCTGCTGGGGAAATTTTATGTGGACCTATTATCCGTTTTATATTCGGATGTTTTGAATATAGATAATAAGTTGAATGAAGCTGCTAGTAGAGGTAATGTGGACGTAATAGCAGAGGATGTTCTATATCTGACCAGAGGTAATATGGACGTGTAAAGATATATAGCATTAGGGAAGAGTGGATAGTTCAGAGGTAGTATGGACATGACTATCTTTGATGAATGCTCTGCTCAGAGGTTATGTGGACGTTGCAAAACATTTGATCATTCCGCTTGGGAAATAATTATCGAAAAACAACTCAGAGGTAATAGGGACGTGATTTGTTTTTGTCAAACCGAGTTTGGACGGAGTCAAAAACGGAAAGGATTCTACTGGGGAAATATTTTAGAGGACCTATTATCCAGGGCATATTCAAGACTCTTGAAATACGGATAATAGTTAGATAGTTTGAATCACATAAACATCGCACTGTACATTTATATGACTGAACATATGTTAACATTATATAAAAGAGGTTACACATAGTATTTCTTCAGGAACTTGCCATTGATAGGCATCATGAGCAAGTCACCGTCAGGCTTGGTCAGCCGGTACGCACCGTTAGAATACACTGATTCTATGACGAAAGGACCTTCCCATTTAGGCTAGAATTTCCCAATTGTTTTGTGCGTCATGACCATCGGTCTTCTCACTGCTAGGACCAAATCGCCGACTTGGAAGATCATTTCCTTCACCTTTTTGTTGAAAGCTCTGGAAAGGCATGCTTGGTATAGCTCAATACGCTGTTGAGCTAATAGGCATTTTTTGTCTAGCGCTTCGAGCTCTTGAAGTCGTAGACGGTAGCCCTCTTCAGTAGTCAGCTCGCTGGCTAGGGCTACCCGGAGAGAAAAAATCTGGATTTCTAGGGGAAGAACTGCTTCGCTCCCATAAACCAGAGAGAATGGCGTACTGCCTGTTGGAGTCCGGACCGTCGTGCGATAGGCCCATAGACATTCACCGAGCTTCTCGTTCCAATCGTGCTTGTTTGAAGACACGAACTTCTTGAGAAGTTTTATAATGGTTTTGTTGAAGGCTTCTGCTAGCCCGTTAGCCGCTGGATTGTAGGCAGTAGAGGCTATGTTCTGGATTCGATTCTTATCGCAGAACCGATAGAACGTATGGCTTGCGAACTGTGGACCATTATCATGGATGATCCTTCGAGGTAGGCCGAAGCGGTAGATGACGTGATGTTTGATGAAACTGATCACGTTTGATGTCTTCACTTTGGTGAGTGGTATAGCTTCCGTCCATTTGGAGAAGTAATCGGTTATAGCTAGGATGAATCGATGTCCTTTGGAGGATGGCGGGCTGATTGGTCCTATCACGTCCATGCCCCAGGCTTCAAATGGCCAAGATGCTACCGTCGGGTGTAAAAACTTCGAAGGTTGGTGAATAAAATCAGCGTGGAACTGGCAAGCTCTATACTTTTTTGTATATTCAACAGCATTCGCTATCATGGTGGGCCAGTAATAGCCCATTCTCTTGAGGCGGTCTTGTAATTTAGGGCCTGGTTGATGTGCACCACAAACTCCATTGTGAGCCTCCCATAGTGCATGCTTGGCTTCTGTATCTGATAAGCATCATAACGATAGCCCGTCATAAGAGCGTCGGTACAGCATCTTGGTAGTTGTGTCGTAGTAAAATCTGAGGGATCGCCTTTGGATGAATATTGCTTCCTTCGGGTCCTCGGGGAGGATTCCATAGACAGCGCAGTCTATGAAGAAAAATCTCCAGTCTTCGGCATCGATGTTTGTTTCTGCTGCATAACTGTGATGATTATGCAAGGCATCTTTCATACAGTAATTCTTGACCAAACACTGTGATCGACTGCTGAGTATTGGTAGGAACAGTCAAGGAAGCAGCAAGACCGGCTAGAGCATCTGCTTCTATATTCTGTAGTCGGGACACGTGCTCGATGAAGAATCCAGCAAAAGTAGATGCCAGCTCGATTGTTGCTCTGTGGTAGGGGATGAGATCTTCGTGGCGAACTTCGTAATCCCCTCGGACCTGACTAACTATTAGCTTGGAATCGCCGTAAGCCTCTAGATAGTCAACTCCCAGTTGCTTCGCCAATTGTAGGCCGATTAGTAGGACATTATATTCGGCCACATTGTTGGTACATGGTTCCACGAGAGAATATGCACGGTGTATGACCAGATGATCAGGTGACACAAGCACGACACCTACTCCAGCCACGATGTTTCCTTTAGGCCCTGTTCTTGATGCGCCGTCAAAGAACATTCGCCAAATAGGGATTTCTTCAGTTGCAGTGTTAGACTCCACCACTTCGTCGGAGATTTCATCGTAGAGTTTGGACGTCTCCGGCACCGGATGAGCTGCTAGAAAATCAGCTAATGTTTGACCTTTTACTGCCTTCTGAGGGACGAAGATCATATCAAATGGAGTCAACAGCATTGTCCGTGTAGCTAAACGAAAATTGAGAGAACCCGATTTAGTCATGAGTATTCTGAGAGGGTTGACTTTGGATATGATGTGGATAGTCTGCCCAGACACATAGTGGCGTATCTTTTAGATGGAAAATACTAGTACGAGACATTCTTTCTCTACCGGTGTGTATCTGTGCTCGGCACCCACCATTGTGCGGCTGAGGTATTAAATTGCTTGTTCATGGCCGCCTTCGTTCTTCTGAGCTAAGAGGGCGCCAAGGGAATGATCCATGGCGCGGACATATAGTAAGAAGGGCTTCCCTATTATTGGAGCAACAAATACTGGAGGGCTTGTGAGATACGCCTTGATGTCATCGAATGCGCATTGACATTGTTCAATCCAGACGAAAGATACGTCTTTCTTCATGAGCTGAGTGAATGGTTGATACCTTCCAGAGAGGTTCAAAATGAATCGTCTGATGTAGGCTAGCCTTCCTTGTAGTCCGCGTAGCTCTTTGAGGTTTCTTGGAGGATGCATGTCGAGAATAGCCTTCACTTTCTTCGGGTCCAGATGTATACCCTTTGAAGTGATGACGAAACCAAGTAACTTGCCGCTGGAGACTCCCAGGAAAGACTTGGTTGGATTCATCTTGAGTTGGTGTGCACGCATTAGTTCGAACACCATTCTCAAGTCTTGAAGGTGGTTGCCCTTGAGATGACTTTTGACTGCAATATCGTCTACGTAGCACTCCACAGTTTTGTGCAAATGATCGCAAAAAATTGTGTTCATGGCTCACTGGTATGTCATCCCTGCATCTTCAATCCGAAGGGCATCACCGTATAGCAGTATACCCCCAACGGTGTTTGAAAAGATGTGTGCTTCTCGTCGTCGGGGAACATCTTGATCTAGTTGTAGCCTGAGAACCCATCCATGAAGGACATTCGTTCGAAGTCGCAAGTGTTGTCGATTATTACGTCGGTAATCGGTAGAGGGAACTCGTCTTTCGGACATGCAGAGTTCAAATCACGGTAGTCGATATAGACTCGAACTTTACCGTTCTTTTTCTTGACTGGAACAATATTGGCAACCCAGTCTGGATGTTGTTCTTCGTGAATGAATCTACTGGCGATGAGCTTTTTGACTTCATTCTCGATGGCTTCCATGATGTCTGGTCGGAATCGTCGTTGTTGCTGCTTCACTAGCTTAGCTTTAGACGAAATTTTCAGGCGGTGCACAACGACTTTAGGGTCCAAGCCTGGCATGTCTTCATAGCTCCATGCGAAGACGTCGACGTATTCTCTTATAAGCTGTATAAGAGATTGGCGTTCGTCGCCAGATAGGCTTTTGCTGATGAAGATTAGTTTGAAGGATGCTTCATCTCCTAGATTAACTTGGATGACTTCGTCTTCGGTAGGTGGTTCACGTTGTTCGAAGCGCAGCTCCCACCTGGTGTCCATCTTTTGAGCCCATTGTTCGAGTCTGATTGATTGGACATCGTCTGTAATTTGGTCGACGAAAACCATGTTGACGGACAGAGTTGCTTTAAACATATCGCCGATGCTGGAGTCTGAGTCCCAGAGGGAGGAGTCAGAAGAATGAGAACAACGATCTGCTTCATCATTTGACCTTTCGAGAGTTGTTGGAGGAGAAACATAGCCCAAACCAATACCGCTTCGTTGATAGTAATTTTCGAGTTTGCCGGGAGGAGCAAAGTGTCGTATTGGCAACCGTCGTCCTCGGCCGTAATTTAGTCCTTCGTCGCTTTTGATGTCATATCCCATGTTCTGGATGATATTCTTGGCCTGCCAACTATACCAGAAAAGTTGCATTTTTCCAGAGTCATAGTCAGCTTCTGTGTTGTGCTTGGGAGAAGTAGAGTCTGGAACAAACTTTTTCTCGCCAATTATACGATCGAAGATGATTAGCTCTTAATCTTTCTTTCTAGCTGGAATGATGAAGTAGTGGATATCTTCTGGGTAAACATTTTCCCGTAGGTGAGGCATCGTGACCGGCATACAGAGGTGTGGTCCTATGCCGTTCTCTAGGTCGTATATCGTATCTATGTGATGGTTTACAGATTGATAGACATCGGAGTAATTCAAAGATAAAACTTTACTAAGGAAATATGCAAGTTCTTCTTCAGGGATAACATCATCCGATGAAGGTACATTATTCTGAGTATTGATATACTCATTGAGAGGGTCATCAACTGGAAGAGGAGCCACAGTCTTGGCCGAATTCACTACATAGGGTAATTCTTCAGGATTGGGAGGACGGGCATCAGTAGGTTCCCCCTGGGTGTTTTGCTGAGAGTGATGGTCAATGGTTTGACCTTGTCGGGTTTCTTCTTCTTCACCCAGATTGTGAGAGACTTCGGAGTACTTTTTGGAGTAGTACATCCTTTGACTCGGACAATCAGGAGACCATCGTTGGGGGATGGAGGTGCTTTAGCTTCATTGTCAGCTTCATTGCCATCATCCTTGGGAGGTTGAGATTGGTAAAGTACCGAATCTCCATAGTAAGCTTCGATGCCCTTGAAAGGATCGACGTCAGTAAACTCTGTCTTCATGACACCATCGCTGTTGACGTACTTGAAGCACTGGTAAAGTGTGGAAGGGACAATCATATTCTCATGTATCCATGGACGTCCCAACAAGACGTTGTAGGATACATTGACGTCGATCAGATAGCAGGAAACCTCCGTTCGGAGATCACCGATCTGGTACTTAAGACGGATCTTGTCCAGCGGATGGCTTCGACCAGCATTGAAAGCCATGATAGTTGTGTTGGTTACGGATAGCTTGTGCAGAGATATTCCCAGGATTTGAAGCAAACTTCTAGGAATGATGCTGAGGGAGGATCCTGGATCGATGTGCATACGGTCCACCTTGATCGCCCCGATATACCCTGTATAGTACAGGGGTCTATCATGACAATTATTTTTTAGTATCATGTCCTCCTGTGAGAAAGTGATGTTGGCCACCACTTCCATAGTGCTGTGGCAGTGGGGGCAAGAGACAGGATCTTCAGCGGGAGCTTTGACCTCAGCGAGGTAAGAGTCGACATGTAGCAATGTCTCACTTAAGGCCTTTCGTGTTTCTTTAGAGAGTCGCAATAGATCGAACAGAGACAACCTGGCGGGTGTATTGGCTAGCTGAGCCAGTATGTCAAAGTTGTAGGGTCGATCGATGCCTTCGGGAGCTGGCGCCTTTAGAGATTTGTCAAATCGCATCTCCTTCTGCTTAGCTTTGTCGGTAGTTGAGGACTTAGATGGACCAGCTTCTGAACTTGTGGGGGAAGCAGGAGCTTGAAAAGGTACTGTATCTTCTTGTACGGGGTCATAAGTCCGAAGATAATTCTTTCCTGATCGCGTCTCGCCAGATAGAACCTCGTAGATAGGGAAAGATACCATGTGGCATGGCTTGAATTCCTTGCCCCTTCTTGCTTTGGGAGGTGCTACCCCCTGCGTCACTTCTTGGACAAGGTTCTGGTGGACCCATATGATCTCACCACGCCCAGTTGTGAGTAGGACCAAGGTTGAGTTGCGAGCTGGTGGTAGGTTGACGACTTCCATCATTGCCTTGGGGATCGGGTCCACGCCGTCTGGGACTTCTGTAGGAGGAAAGTCGCCAAACTGAAGAGAGATCATGTTAGCAGATACGACCTTGTCTTCAGCTTCGAGGTTGATCACTTGGCTGTCGATAAGCTGTTGTATCTTCATCTTCAGGACGATGCAGTCCTTGGTGGAGTGATGCACATACTGATGGTAAAGACAGTACTTGGGATCATTGAGTTGGCTTACCTCTGCAGGACGTCGTGGTGGGGGCAATGTCAGCTTAATACCCTTCGTCAATGTGTGAAAGATGGTAATGACATCGTCTTCGTCGAAGGAGAATGTATCCTTAGGCTTGTCGGAGGCGCCTTGAGATTTGGAAGCTCCTTTGGATGTGTCGACTTTCAGAACTTCTTTCCCTTTACCCCCACGAACAGGGATAGTCTGAGGATGCTTGCTTTTGTCCTCAGATTTGGGTGTCTTTAGCCCAGTAGTTCCAAGTTAGAAATATCATTTTCAGCAGCATCAGCGGCCCCAATGAAAGCGGGCCATGTATCATACTTATGTATACCTAGATAAAACTTTATTGTAGGAAGGAAGTTATGTCGACAAGTATCCATAAGTTTTGAGTCTGGTATACCAAAGGGCATCTTCAGTGCTAGCCGTCTGAAGCGTTCGATGAATTGATACACCCGTCAGGCAGACTGCAGAACCATTCGAAGGCTACTCCCTGCAAGGTGCTAATAAACAGCTTCGACAGGAACGGATCATCTCAGGGCAAGTGTAGAATTTGTGTGTTAAAGTACGACATGTGCTGACGAGGAGAAGTCAAGCCGTCGAATGAGTTCAGCGTCAGTGGCTTGTAGTTATGAGGGCAAGTAGCATTCTCCCACTCAGGGGGATACGGTTGAGATATCCCTATCTTCTGCAGCTCGTCTTTGTGTGAAATGGTGTCGAGGCGAGCAACCAGGGAATCAATTGCATCCTGTTGATTGAACAGGTATTGGAAAACAGCTGCTGAGCGGTTGTCAGGTATTGTTGGCGAAGGACCACCCCCAGTATTTGCAAGGTTTAAAGGAGGTGCAACAGAATGATACTCCTTTTGTAGAGAAGGAGGGTTGTTGCTGTGAGCTGGACTAGCGTGGGCTGAGGGATTTTGCTGAGGTGGAGGAACAGCTCCAGCAGCTTGAACTGCCATGATACTAGTAAGCATATTAGTGATCTTGGCGAATGTTATTTCGAGACCCTCTAGCCGTTTACTAGTCTGATCACTGGCTTCTTCAGGTCTTTCTCCGTCCGTCATGTATGTAGATAGCATGCGAGGATGAACAGAGGAAGCAGTGCAACTGGTACTGATACTGTCTGTCTCCGAGTGGATAAGTCCTTCATCTTCAGGCAGAGGAGGTAGATAGTCGCCATCGAATTCGGAGGGATCATCGTCCTCTGGAAGGCTACCCCAGTGTGGGGGTCATCTGCTTCAGATTCTGAGGGAATGCTACCCCCGGCTTGGGAATCTTCGTCGTCCATACGGAATCTTGCCTTTGATCGAGTGCCCATATAGACTCCTTCAGATGTGACAGCCTGTTGGCCATCTGTTGGTAGACTTCGTCTTCTTCTTCTTGTGGAAGTGAGAGAGAAGGTTGGGTTGGTGTTCCACCGTCTTTGATTGGGGCTTCAATAAGGGGGACCCCATGAAGCCATGTTGGATGAAACATATAGTGGCTTCTCGTCGTCAGAGAAGTGCAGTCGTCAAAATACGGACTTTCTCAGAGGCACTCTTGTTACTTTGGAGCAACAACAGTTGATAACAATATTAGCGCACGAAAGTGCACTATGAATTGTTATGTTCTCCCTCGCTTTACGCTTATGATTTATCATGTCGCGCAAGTCAGCGGAAGGGAGTTTTGTCTTACAACCCATGTTGCATGCATCGTCGAGCTTTGCATGCGGGTTCGTAAGGAGAGTAGGCACATCCAGACTTAGCTCATGTGCAGGGGCAACCCCCACAACTAAGTTCTGTGATGTCCTTGAAGACAGCCCCGTGCTATACGCGTTGGGACCTGTCTTTTTGTTGTGGGCGCATAGGCCTTGGACACTGGGCTTGGACGCATGCTTCTTGACAGCATGTTTGAGTCGCCTTGATGTGGGCGCATAGTATGGATCCAGAGAGCCTGGGCGCACAGCCTTGGGCGCATGACTCTGAGTGCCCAGCCTGTTGAAGACAGAAGTGTTCTGGTTGGGGCTATGCGCCCAAACACTCCCTTGGGCGCATGGCTTTGGGCGCATGCTTGGTGGAGCAGCGTTGTTTTCTTCCAGTTTTGCCTCTTTCGTTTGTGAGCCTCGTCGGGTCTGGCCAGAGTGCCGTACACCCCGATCCTTGGCATCGTAGTATTTTTCTCTGCCAAGTCTCGAGTGTTGAACACTCTGTTGTTGGTTGTGGAGGGAAGAAGTCACTGGACTAGTAGAGCCCGGAATGGTGTGAGCCTTCTCCATTTGGGGGACTTTTGTGGCAGAGTCCTGTGCCCAGGTGACAGAGTCCTCCAGCTGCATATCCGCTATGACACTAGCAGGATATGCGCAGCGAGCCTTCGGAAGCCAAGTCTTGTGAGACTTGTTTGGCTTCGCTGATTTTGACGGAGTAGAGCCGTCCCTCGAGAGCATCTCTTCGAACGCCTGCTGATCGAATTTTACGATCAGCATCTTCTGAGTACTCCCCACTTTGTCGGTATCGAATTGCGTCACCACCTTCTCGTCAGAGGAAAAGGTAGTCCCCAGCAGAGTCGCCATTTTTGTGGACACGGAAAAAAAAAGAAGAAAAAAACGCTGTCTTTTCTTTTTATTGGCACAAAGCACCACAAATCAAGTACGCCTGAGAGATCCTGCGCCCAGGTGACAGAGTCCTCCAGCTGCATATCCGCTATGACACTAGCAGGATATGCGCAGCGAGCCTTCGGAAGCCAAGTCTTGCGAGACTTGTTTGGCTTCGCTGATTTTGAGGGAGTAGAGTCGTCCCTCGAGAGCATCTCTTCGAACGCCTGCTGATCGAATTTTACGATCAGCATCTTCTGAGTACTCCCCACTTTGTCGGTATCGGATTGCGTCACCACCTTCTCGTCAGAGAAAAAGGTAGTCCCCAGCAGAGTCGCCATTTTTGTGGACACACACAAAAAAAAGAAAAAGAAAATGCTGTCTTTTCTTTTTATTAGCGCAAGGTACCACAAATCGAGTACACCTGAGAGATCCTGTGCTGAGGATCCCCGAGTACAAAAAAAAAGAATTCTGGAGAATGGGACGATGGAGATCGAGCGGTAGTTGCTCCTTTACTCCGTTGACACTTCGATTATAAAAATGGGAGAAAACCTAAGAAAATTGCTAACTCTCGGCTCACTGGCAAGAAGTGCAGCAATTTGGCTCTTGAAAATGCTCTCCGTTCTGTCCTTTGAAGAGCGATGAGGCCCCCCTTTTATAGTCGTTCTCGATCTGGAATGATGTTATGCGCCCACATGAAGAGACACGCTGGTTCTTATGTGGGCGCATAGTCCTGCTTTGGGTGCATAGGGTGTAGGCGCATACAGGCTGCGAGATCGTGGGTTGGTCGTGGTGTTGACGTGGCCGCATACTTCGGTGCACGACTATCCGTGGAGACTGACGTGACCATGCGCTTCAGTGCACGTTTTGATCATGGCTTTGACTAAGTCAGGCTTGGGCGCATAGCCATGTCTCAGGCTATGCGCCCTCCTTTTGGGGGAGCTTGTCTTGGGCGCATGGAGTTGCACTTGAACTGGGCGCATGGGGCTTCATTCAGTGAGCGCATGGAGTCATACTGACTGGGCGCATGGAGCTTCTCTTGACTTGGACGCATGGAGCTGTGTTTGCTGGAAAATTTTCATGCTTCTACATGTGTGTGTGTGTGTGTGTGTGTGTGGGTGGGTGGGTGGGGGCGTGGGGGGGAGGGGGATAACAAATTGGTAAAACACCCCGCCCAAACGGCTCGGATCACATGAGGGTGGCCAAGTTGTGGGGCCTGCATCTGAGGATGAGGAGATCCAGGCTTTAAGGTTTGGGGGTAAAATCCGATAAGACCTGGAATTGGGTTGCTCTTGAGCATTGATCGGGCATGAACTAGTCCGACACACGTTTTACCGAGTTGGACCAAAGCCGACTTTCGGGCCATATCCGACCCATGCAATAAGGTCTAGGCTAGTCTTATAAAATGAAATAAAAACACAAACTAGCATCTTTCTTCCTAGTCTCTTAAATATTTCATATTGATAGAGATTATCACAAATCTTCTAGAAAATGCTTCAAATTTCATACAATGTGAGTTAAGAGACTTATATTTTTGCCCCTTAAGTGACTAATATTTTTGCCCCATCATTGGATACGAAACATGTCTCCAGAAAATAATCGAGTCATTGCATTAATAATGTAAAACTAATATTCTTGCCTTCTTCCTTCCTCTACCGCGAGTTCAAGAACACATGAACCTCCATTATCTACAATGAGTTTAATAAGAATCTATGAGCTTAAATAACCTGGACCACATTATCTACCATGAACCCAAGAAGAAAATACTTGCTACCCACTAATCCATTAATGCCTATCACGAGTTTAAATAGGAACCAATGAATAAATCCTCTCATGGCATTTGTCTATCGTGAGCTCCAAAATGAACCATTTTTAAGAGCATATGGAGCTCAAGAATGGATTTGAGGTCCAAATTTGTAATATAAATAAATAAATATAGAATAGGCTGATCCAAATTTGTAATAAAAAGATTAATATAGAATGAGTTGTATTTGGACGATAATAGTAAAAAGATAAATCTTGAGGTCCAAATAAGATGAGTGGATATAAACCCAGGTGTTCTTCTCACATTTTCAAAAAATAATATTAAATCTAGAATCTACAAAATTGGATTTCAAATTGAGGCTTACTATTCTACAAAATGAGTTCCTACATTTACATTTTGCATAAAAAAAATTTGAGGCCCATGCTAACACTCTTGTGGTCGGGACGATATCATCATGGAACTCCAATTGAACCTTACTATTCTACACAATGAGTTCCTACATTTTCATTATGCATGGAGTGGTCGGGACGAGGCCATCATGGAACTCCAATTAAGCATTACTATTATACAAAATGAGCTCCTACATTCTGGATCTAGAATCTAGAAATTGTAATGAACCTTATTGTTGATGTCTAAGAGCATCCACAATAGATGG
Source organism: Iris pallida (assembly GCA_029216955.1). NCBI lineage: Eukaryota > Viridiplantae > Streptophyta > Magnoliopsida > Asparagales > Iridaceae > Iris > Iris pallida. The sequence continues at coordinate 3,101,741 of JANAVB010000600.1, forward strand.
ACCTGAAGACTGCATCTTGAGGTCCAAATTTACAATAAAAATAAATAAATCTAGAATGGGTTGGGCGTGTATGAAAATAGTAGAAAATGATCCAGCAACATAAAATGACCTTTGGTGGCAAAGGTCAAAAACTTATGTGGTAAAAAATTAATGTAAAATCTAGAATCTAGAAATTGTGGCTCCAAATTGAGGCTTATTATTATACAAAATAAATTCCTATATTCTGAATGTTGAAATTTTCGGGCTCAAGTTATAGCACTTGTAGCTGGGACGGAAACATCATGGGACTCCAATTGAACCTTACTACTCTACACAATGAGCTCCTATTGATGCTCTAAGGGACACCAAGAAAGGAAGACAAGGGAGAAATATAATATTTTTCCTTAAAATTATTAATATATATTGTCTAATAAGTTAACTCCTTATCTCACGTAATTTGATAACATCTGAACAATTATCAACATTTACTCTAAATATGACACATTTAACAGGTAAGAGCATCATTAGTTAGCCCATCCCAATTTCTAACTTCTAGATTTAGAATGTATGAGCTCATTTTGTAGAATAATAAATCCCATCCAATTTATAGATTTTCAGACCTAACCCACCCACAGGAGTATAGGTTGGACCTGAGAATTTCTAGATTCAAAATATAGAAAATTATTTTATATAATTGTAAATCCCAACTTGGAGTCCAATTATACATTTATATTTTTGTCCACATTAATTTTTGACCAGAGTCTCTGGGACACTCATTTTATCATTTTCAACTATTCTTATACAATCCAACTCATTCTACATTTACTTTTATTTCAAAATTTTGGATCTCAAGATGAAATTTTGAGCACCATCTAGTAATGATGCTCTAAAGGACTATGTATCCAAACAAAAAAAGGGATTTTTAATTTAAGGAAAAGCAAATCCTTGGCACGGAGAAGAATAGTTTCTTCCAATTTTCTGCATATAGTCTGATCACATTCTTGACATTTCCAAACACGGAAATAAAAATTGATAAAGAATTACAATTTCACATACCCATGGAAAGAAAAAAATTAATTTCCTTCTCTTTTATTTCCTTTCTGCGAACCAAACGAGGCCATAGAGAGATGAGAACCGGGAACACACAAGAAATCAACCTTGTCTGGTAACTTACTAGTATCAAAAGGCCACAGCAGATCAAGATGTGAAGTGCCAAAAAGTTTCATTCACTGAAACGACCAAGGACGCCCAGAATCGCTCTTGTAAAAACTTTCATATCTACAAGCCCTCAGAAGAAGAAAAAATGGCATTGTACATACAAACTAACAAATGAGAACTAAATGGGCATTACTCAACAAATATTATAACCGGGGTGGAAGATCACTATAATAAGAATTAACTCTGGAAGTTCCTCATTCTCTCACAAAAGTTTCCCTAATCATGCACCAGGATTACATCTGTTTTTACATTCTCTGAGCTCAGGATCCTCACCATTGCGGCTATTGAATGGTATCTCACCTTGCATGGCTGACCTTGACAGCAAAGATGTACCGTCCTCTGCTTCGTTTATGAAATGATATATTGCATTTGTCCAGGATAGCATGGTGGTCTCGGAACAACCTTGCTTGTGAAGACAATGCATTACTTGTACAACAGAACGCACTAATTATGTGTAGGATTTACGGCAAAAGGGGCGTGAGCTGAGCCCTGAAGAGTTCACCGAGAGCTCCACGTACGTCCATCTGAAATACAAGGGGTATATTTTACTAGTCAATAAAAGAAAAGGTTGGATCCATGAAAATAAATAATATTCTTACAGAGTTTAACACGATAAACGTTCAAAAGAATATATATGAAAAGGATAAGTACATCGTATATGACATGGAATTGATCCCTTCAGAAGATTGGTGACCCCAAACACAGACATACAAGCCTTAACCAAAACAGAGTCGGCTATGGAGCATGAGAAAGCTCCACAAAAGAACTGATCATTTTTTATTTTGACCAGCTGCCAATCTGATGTCGACTCTATATGTCGGTGCCATATTCCTTGCAAAGGTTGATATGAGAAAAGGGAGGGCCTTGACACAAAAGAGAGGGTTAGGTAGCATGGAGATGGAACCAAAAACTCCACACGAGTCCGTAGATGGGCTGCCACATACATATTTTAAATCCCAAGGCCTGCGATTTGGTGCGACCATGTGATGCATGCAGCCCTTGAGATTTAAAACAGGTAAGAGGCAGCCCATCTTCAGACTTGCGAAAAAGACTTTGCTTCTACTTCTATCCTCAGCGACCTAACTCCTCTTCGTGCCACAAAACCTAGAAGACCAGTTGGAGGGCAGGTAGGCCTACCCTTTTGGTCATGCATTTTAAAATTGACTCCAAAAATAGGGATGTGAACACAGTCTACTTGGTTGATTAAGAATAGAAGTTTCTGCTTTATCCTCCATCAATTAAGAATATCTAGAAATCTGCATTCAATAGTAAGATTCATGGTATTTGATCCATAACAAAATTACATGTAGAATGGCCTAAGGCAAGGACAGCCTAGTAAACTAGTTGAATATTTATACTACTTTTACATTTTCAAATTACGATCCCAGAATATCAACAAAAAAATAACGACACATGTTAAAATTTAGTGATCCGTCAGCTGACAGCCAAATCAACACAGGTAATTATTAGTGAAGTCTTAACCCAAGAAAGGTCATCAGTAACTTCATATTTTATGTGTTCCAGAAAGTTTGATTATGAACCACACTCAATGGGAATCCCCCACCCCTCCTTTCTCTCTAGGATCCCCTTGCATCAATCGTTCTCTCTTTCCCAGCGCCAGGTTTTTTGTACAAAATTTCTGTTCTAGTCATATTGCGCCTATTTTTGGACGAATCTTGGCCGACACATAAACAAGAAAACATGTCCAATACAGGATGTTACCAGTCAAAACATATTTTTCTGTACATCTAGGATCGGTTATGCATAAACCTTACCTGAAAGAGCAATTACGTATTGGTATTGGCCGATTTTTGTATCTTGTTAAAATCTCATACAATTACTAGCAATCACAATACAACTTGATTCAAAAGGCTAACAAAACTTACATCTTTACATCGAATTCCTCATGGCTGTTTAAACTCGTCTGTGATAACTTGAATCACATCACAACTAATTTTAGAAAGATCTATATATATTCACTTTTATAACAAACTCACATTTCGCTTAGCATCTCTCTAATTTCAAATAAGAGGAAAGCGTAGCGTTGAGTAGTGCCTCCATTTTCAAGCCTTCCTCTTAGATAACTTAGTAGAAGCAAAATTGCACAAAGAACAGAATATGTATTGAAGCTTCAAACAATAGAAAGCAATCATAACTTCTACCAGCTACAGCTTACATCCAGCAAGCTAAAAAGAACAGACAATAAGTTTACCTGATCACAGCACACAAGTTTAGTGATTAAAGGATAGAAGTCTCTTAGATGCCTTCTAAATATCTGACTCTCCATACAGCACATTCCTTTGAGAACCTGAAGAGAAAAACAAAAATACTTCATCAAACCAGTAAAACAAACATGCCTAAAAGAAAGAGAACACTGCATATATAAGCTAGTTAATAGGAGGAAAGTACAGTAGACTGATATCATATATTTACTTCGTTGATTCTTCACGATACACTGAATTACAGGGAGAAGGAATGGTGGTGATGGGTTGGATAATACAACAGAAATCCTCAAAAAAATGCAAAACAACGAAAAACAGCTTGATTACCTATATAATGACTTCTGTTCTAGAAGTAACAAACGTACCTTCTAAGCATATACACGTGAATTGTTGAGAAATAGTTCAATAGTGTTTTTTTACTTTTCATTTTGGGATATGAGAGTACATATACAACTCCTCGGAAAACCCTAAGAGGGTCCAATAAGGAAGCCCAAAAGGTGGGCTAATGTCTAATTCTAACATTGCTCCCCAAGCTGGAACATATTTATCATACATGCCCGACTTGTTACACAACATAGAAAATGGGAAGATGCTAAATATCAATCATCTAGTCCTCGGATCGGGTAAAAGGAGCACAAATCAGTGTTGTCACGGCACATGACATGTGGCAAGGCCCTTAACGCCAAAGGTGCACCATGCGCGCCTCGTTGAAGCAAGGCACAAATTTTATATTTTTGTATAATAATCTAGAAACACTCTGGATTTTATATAGTATATATGACAGAACTTCTGTAAACACTCTCGGTGATGTAGAGAGTAATGTACACAATGTATAGAGCATATGTAAACGACATGGAATATATAAAAGATAGATAATACTAGTAAAAATGATGTAGAGAGTAATATGCAGACTATAAAGCATATATAAATGACAATACTACTTAAAAAACCCACAAGCATGAAAGAAACCACAGTTCAAAGCATAATCTGTACACTTACTACATTATCTAAATGACAAAATAACATAAACCAATAAAATAAAGACAAGAGTAATATAAATGTCTTACGACTCTCTTCACAAAGTTTGCCAAACCACCAAATTGCAGTAACTACTACAGTACTACACTAGTAAGTACTAACTAGTCTACTAGACTACTAATCGTCATTATCATCAAACGAAATTTCTTCATCATCATCAGAAAAGCATAAGGTGGAGGAGCCTCTGATGCGTCGAGCAGGAGGTGGAGGTGGAGGTGGAGGTCTCCTTTTCTCTTATGTGTTGAAGAAGAAGAGAGGTGGTTGTGATCGTTTAAAGAAAATAAAAACAAAAGTAGATGGCGTAGATCTGACTATTTGGGTTTGTGGGCAGGGGCGGACACACGTTGGGGCAAGTGGGGTCAACTAACCCAACTCAAAAAGGAAAAAAAAAAAAAAGGGAAAAAAAATTGTTACTATGAATGTTGTGTTTTTATTCATGCTCTTTCCTTCTTTCTCTTACTACCAACCTGTAGTTTTAGTGGATTGTAGTGGGGTACCAATTCTATTAATCATGACTAACATTAAAGTAGATCATCTTATGATAGTCTTATAAGCCATGAAATTAATACGAAATGATTTTATGGCACAATAGTCTGATTTATGGCTATGAAACTCTATAATTATGTAAGTTGAACTTGCCGATGAGCATGTGATATCCAAATTGTACCTATTTGGTTATTTCATCTCTATCATATTCCAATTCTGGCTCTTATTCTCCAATCATTGGCTATTTATTTTTTTATTTTTTCTTCTCATGTGGCTACTTGTTATAATATATCAATAATTTGAACATGATCTCTTATATTTTTTCCTTTTGTTATTATTTTTGCAGGAGGTTTTCTGTTTGTTACTTGTATCCTCCAATTTGTTTTTACGGCTGCTCTTTTGTACAATTTGTTTGTTAAATATCTGTTCTTATTTAGAGTTCATATATCATCAGCTCAGCTTGTATATTTTGTACTACCAGTTTTTAGCACACTTTTTATTATATTTTAGATTCTAAGTGTCACGTCCAAGATTTTGCGCCCCACCGAAACGGACTTGCATAATTCTCCACGGATCGGGGTTATGCTGGAAGCTTCCGGAATTCTCTAGAAGATGGTGGAATCCCCTAGAAGACCCAAGATCTTTCTAGAAAACGGTGGAATTCTCTTGAAAACTCAAGATCTTTCTAGATGACCCATGATCTTTTTAGATATACTAGAAGCTTCCTTATAAATATCTAGGCTCTAGAATAAGAATAATCCCTAGAATATGCCGATTCCAGAAGCTTCATGCAAGTCCCTTGAGGCACTATAAATAAATGGGAGGCTCATTTGTTCCTCACCACCCAAAAGTAGTAATCTCTCTCTAGTATAGTAAAGTATTAATCTTTCAATCTTTCTCTTTTGCTCCATATTGTTCCCATTTACGCCTTAGCGATTTAACTAAGCGTTTGGGATGGCCGAAATGTAGGAAAAATACTGTGTCTGTGACATGAGGCTTTAATATGTGATTTTATTTTTGGACTTTCTTTACATTTGAGGTTGACCCCCTCTTTTAAATTCATGTGTCTTCCCCTGTTTGTGGGCCTGGATTACTTGTAGGCCTGGATGGTCGGACTAGTTTAAGTAAAATAATAATAATAATAAAGCACGCTATTTCTAGAACTACTGCGCCATAGCATGCACGTCTATGCTCAGTCTAGCGCCTCCATTTGGTGACGAGGAGTAGCGCAACGGCATAGGCAAGGGCTCAATATATTGGATTATGCATACCGCGATTAGCCATCAGAGATTAATGCCACATCATCTTGCAAAGAGCCATTGCTTGGTACTCTGCCTCCGCACTCGATTTGGCTAAAATAGCTCGTCTCTTACTCATCTAAGTCTACCTTGTTCCTCTAAGCCATGAGACTTCCGACAGCGTAGGCAGACGTCATTCTCATATCGGTCTTTGATCCAACATTAATGGGCATCAAGGAACGATTTGATCTTTAGATGTCCTCGATCTAGCATTAGAAGGGACCAAAGCACAATTCAATTTTGAGATGTTTGTGACCTATACTCCACGAATACGGACAAGACATATGACAACACGATTACATATACGATATATGTACAAATTCAAATAGGTACATATCTAGTTTCGTATGTTGCATGAATACAGATACGGGTACAAACACGATCTGAATATGATGAACAACATGTTCACGTGTCCATGCAAAGTGGGTACAAGAGACTTAATGGCATCAAAGTCGTTTTTTTTTTTCATTTTCGACGAGTGAGTATATATACAACCAATAAGGAAGCACAATAAGAAAAAAGGAAGCACAACAGATGCACTTGACTTGGTTGGACTAACCTCTAACTCTAACAGGTTTGGAGTATAGACATAATTGGAACTTTGTTTTGTAACATATTAACCAAAATGCAAAGCATGTTTACACTACAGGCTGATATGACATCTTATAACCAATGTGGCAAGCCGCAACTACACTGTGAATTAATAAGGAGCATGTTACTTCTTTCTCTCTCTCTCTCTCTCTCTCTCTCTCATATATATATATATATATATATATATATATATATATATATATAGCAAATGACCTCTAGCCTAGTGGTTAAGAGAGATGCATGTGGCCCGAGTGGTCAGGAGTTCGAATCCTAGTGGGAGCGATTCCAGAAACAATTTACCTGGTTCCAAATATATATATATATATATATATATATATATATATATATAAATAATATATATATATATATATATATATATATATAGAGAGAGAGAGAGAGATTTTACCAATCGTACAATCAATGGAGTAGGGAGAGTGAAATTCAAATAGGAAGATAGAGAGAGTATTGTGGAATAGGTTGGGTGAGTGTTGCACAATGGAATCCATATAAGAAAAATAATGAGAATGGGTTCGGGATTGCTTCACTTAGTGTAGTTTGGTTCATTCATTTTTTTCGGCGGTCATCTTTTCAAAAATTAAAAGCAAAAAAAATGGTGTCTTGTGAGTATTGGGCTATTTGACCTTTTAATTATAACCTCACATACTCATCAACTAGGTCACTGTTTGGCTATTGTAAAGAATGTGAAGTAAACAATAAGACAAACAAATCATATAAAAGAAAGCTCAAAACTCAAGGGAAGCTACCTCTCCCCCTCTGCCTATGGTAGGTTTGCCACCATAATTAGGAATACGTTGAAAGTAATTACACTACTCAATCATATTAATTAACTAATATGTTTAATTAGTTAACTTAATAATATTAAATAACCAAACTTATTATATAATTAATAAATACTTAATAAAAATTTAACTAAACAGTCATGTAAATAATTTATAGTAGGTACTTACAATTAAGTTATTCACTTATATTAGCAAATTTTGATTTATAGTTAATAAATATAGACTAATTAATAATACATCATTGATATAAGGTAATTCAGCTATTTATTTGGTAATTATAATCAAATAAATATTTATCATTTATATTTAAATTTAAATTATACTTTATTACTATTTATTTCACTTGCTATTCATTACTACCAAGTAATATTATATTTAATTAATTATGTATTAGTTTTACCCTTTATTTATTTCACTTACCATTCACTTGCTATTCATATGGTGAGGGGAAGGGTGACTCCTCTTGAGTTCTCGACTTCCTTTTGTATGATATTTGTTTTTCTTATTATTTACTTTCCTTTACAAATTTAGCAATCATATCGTGGCCTAGTTGGTGAGTATATAAGGCTATAGGAGGTCTAATAGGTCAATATTCACTAGCTGCCACAATGTTTATTTTTCCTTTTTGAAAAAGTGGAAAATATGAATGAACCTAAACCATGCTCAAAAACTCGAGCAGAGCACTACCCAACTCATTCTCATTATTGTACTCCCTATATTGATTTCTTTATACAACACTCACCTGCCGCAACGTATTATGTCTCTCCCCAATCCGGATTTCACTCTTCCTCCATTGGTTGTACGTCCTGGTAGCACTCTCCTAGAAGCACTAACTCTTCTTATACCACTAATTTTTCTCTCTTCTTGTAGCACTATCGCTCTCCTTCTAGCACCAACTCTCTCTCTTTCTTGGGTTCCATCAATCACTAATCACTCTTATTTTCTCTGTTCATAGCAAATCAAACCCGAATGTCTGCTAATTTCCGGTGGATCTTAGATTTATGTTTTATTTCATTTGAGAACAAATGAAAAAAAAAAAAAAAAAAAAAATGGGAATTAGTGTGACCAGCTATAGCTAGTCAAATGATAAACAAGTATGTTACCTGTCCTTAGACGCACTGAAGCATGACTGAGACAATGCTATTAACACTTGAAGAGAGAGAACAATAATATATACAAATTATGTTTTATAGTCAACCGGGTAAATTTCAACTTGGAAGCCATAACTGACCAACTGTTAGAAAATTTGAAAAAAAAAAAAAAACTTAACCAAACCGACCAATCCTTGTGAGGCAACCAACCAAATAGATAGTAGGTTCGGTTAGGTCATTTTTTGGGGAATCTTGAACACTCCTAGTAGTAACCTTTTACTCGCAGCAAACCTCTAACTCCATTTTCTTAGCAAATTGTGGTCCAATACCTGTAGATGAACTCACAACAGCTTCCCCTGACCATGTTATTTTCACAAGACTACCATTTGTATTCTTTATGGACCATCTAAGATCCCAATTCATATTATTCAACTCGATTATATCCTCACACATCCAACAAAAAATAAAATAAACAATAAGTAAAAAGTTTTCCCTATAATTATCTTAGTCATTCTATATTTTGTTCATAATAGAATCAAGAGAAACATTAATTGAAATATCCTTTAAAAAGATTCTGTTTAAGAGCCAACAACATAGGCTCTGCCCCCCCCCCCCCCCCCCCCCCCCCCCCCACCTGTTGTTCTATTTCAAGCTTAAAGATACCAAAAGTTGCTTCCTTCCCTCTTTCAGCCAAAAAGAGTAGCTATTTTCCTTCTTACTGATGAATACCACCTCTTTAATCTTAAATATATCTAGGCCATAGCAGACTTGAAATTGCATTTGCTTTACGGCCAGTCATTCTGTTGATAATCTGCTTGCTTCCTCTGACTTACCGTCGTTGTTAGGACAGTCAGTTGATGAGTATTCCTCGTAATACTACCGTCATTACTTCATCTCTCACAAAAATAAGCTTACAACCTGTAGGGCCTTCTACATCCACGTGGCATTGCTCAGTCAGGCTTTCGCACATTGTCCCAAAAATAGCTATAAATAAATAGAAAGGGTTCTATTCTGTCCCTGCCGTGCTAGATACTCCTTTCATCACTCATTCTTGATCTTTCCTGAAGATCCTGCAGATAGTAGAGCCCCATGGGGTTCTGTTTTGGCTTAGAAGTATTTATAAGAAGAAAGGCCTTGAGAGGGAGAGGACTTGGGGAACACAAGCAGTGATAGGAAAATCTTCACACTGAATTTCAGGTCAGGCAGCTTCTTCCAATTGTTACAAAAATGGGAAATACAATGTCAAAATATTTTGTAAGAGAAGAGCAATTGTTCATTCAAAATAAGTCAAGAATCCATAAGTTTGCAATGCTAGGTTATGATATAGTTTTTATCATCGCGGTAATTTTATTGATATAAGCATGGTTCATATGATAGAATTATAAAAGGAAATAATATGAATATGGACAATGCTTCTTGAGGAAGCAGCAGCAGAAGCTATTGGTAAACAACAAATAGCACACATGAAATGCGTATAATGACCCTGAAGCATTAATTACCTTAACTATTATTGGAGCTCGTAAATCAAGGACCCGATGTATGTCTGCACTAGCAGCCTCCCCACTACTAGGCTGGAGGTCAGAAGCCTCTTTTAATATCTGTCCGCAAAAAGAGACAAATTTCTCTTCTGCTAAGCTTTTAACATTGTCTTCTGATTCAACCGCTATCTCCACAGGCCCATTAGTTTTATTATGTTCATCATTTTTTCTATCAAATGTTGAGGTGGACTTTTGTAAGATATCCAAATAAATGGACGTTCCTTCTATTTCTTGGCGGAGTAGATTCAAAGGAGGCCTACACAACAAAAAGTTACAATCATAGAATCTTTTTTGAGTTTTTCATTAGTAACAAATTGTAAAAGGTCTGTTTCCTGCATACCTTTCTGGAGGTATATGGTGCATTCGCATTCGAAGATTCGAAGATGAATTATATGAAGCAGCAAACTCTAAGAGGGATAACAAAATTTCCATTATTGCAATTTTCTGAGGAGATTTCAACTTATTCCAGTATTTCATCTGCAAGTTTCAGTTAAATATAACAATGTTACAGGTGGGCATGAGAATGCAATTCTAGGATGCATGGAACAGTAAATCACATCAGAGAACTATCCTTACCTGTATGCTGTTAAGAGCACCTAGCAGTAGAAGTTGAGTGATACATTTCCCCCTAACTGCTTCCAACAATGGGTTCTCCTCCTCCTCACTAGCAATAGATTCCAAGCTATCAGGCATCTGTAGAGAGAGATAGAACAAAAAAAGGAGAACGAATCATGTAACTGGATATCATATTCTGTCTCCCAGGATAAAAGGTAATCAATTATTTAAACTACGAAGCAAATTGATGAAGGAATCATGTCAAGAATAGGAAATGTTTAATTTTGGATGGTTGCTTAATGAAGCCGCAGAAAGATAAAATTAAACTAATGAAAGATTAAGGTTTAGTATTAGCCATAACAGGTAACACGTTGATCAAGTGAAAATTTTGCTATCTAATCAGAGACGTCAATAAAACTACAAAACAATCCCTTCAAATGTCAGCTCAAAAGGAATGGTCTACAAGAGTTATTTGCATACGCTATTTGATTATTCTTCAGAGAATTGACTATTTTAAAAACATTAAAATATGGAACAACTATTCAAGACCTCAGATGACATTTGTTAAGGGCATTTTTGGTAGCAGGAACTTGACATGGAAATTGAGGAACCGACTTAAATTTGCCATGGTTTTGGTGTTTGTTATGGAGAAAAAAGTCTCTCTCTCTCTCTCTCTCTCTCTCTCTCTCTCTCTCTCTCTCTCTCTCTCTCAGTGTGTGTGTGGGGTATGGTGTTTGCATGTGTTGGTTGGTTGTTTTTTTTTTTTTTTGGGTTGGGGGGTGGGGGGGGGGGGGGGGGGGGGGGAGGGGGGAGGGTGGGTGCTGCAAGAACTGTTATTTTGTGTCTCCATGACATCTTAATCTTCAAGTGCATACTTTAACTTCCAAGCAAAATGAGCAGCAGGAGAAAAAAAAAATGGAAGTCCTTGTCGCTTGTCCTCCTCCCTACAAGATTGGCTAGGGGGCAAGAACTGCCTGTAAAACAAATAGAAAGCAGCAGCAGGAGAAAACAAAATAGTACATGGCCGCAGTTCTTGTCGCTTGTCCTCCTCCCTAAAAAATTGGCTAGGGAGCAAGAACTGCCTGTAATACAAATAGAAAGCAGCAGCAGGAGAAAACAAACAGAACATGGCAGTTCCTGTCCCCTCTCCCCTACTCCATACAAAACAGGTGAACCCTGGAGCTTGCAAGAACTGTTATTTTGTGTCTCCATGACATCTTAATCTTCAAGTGCATACTTTAACTTCCAAGCAAAATGAGCAGCAGGAGGGAAAAAAAAAAAATGGAAGTCCTTGTCGCTTGTCCTCCTCCCTACAAGATTGGCTAGGGGGCAAGAACTGCCTGTAAAACAAATAGAAAACAGCAGCAAGAGAAAACAAAATAGTACATGGCAGTTCTCGTCCCCTAGACAATTTTGTAGAACAGCAGGAGGAGAAATAGAAGGAACTGCCTGTAAAACAAATAGAAAGAAGCAGCAGTTCTTGTCGCTTGTCCTCCTCCCTACAAAATTGGCTAGGGAGCAAGAACTGCCTGTAAAACAAATAGAAAGCAGCAGCAGGAGAAAACAAACAGAACATGGCAGTTCCTGTCCCCTCTCCCCTACTCCATACAAAACAGGTGAACCCTGGAGCTTGGCAATTTTTTAGCACACTAAGCAACAATAAAGAGTATCATCAAACATCCAAGTGACAATCATTATAAAGTCAACAACTAAAAGTGAAAGTAAAACAACAAAACTTAGACAACCATCTCAAGTTATTAACAATGATCAGTTTTTTCATTGACCGCTTCTTCTGGTATCAACCTTGTGGTATTCTTGTATCGATAAACTTAAAGCGGCGTCCCAGTGCCACGAGGCTCCCGCTTACGCAGGGTCTGGGGAGCGAAATACTTGACCGTCCCCAGATAGTGGCACTGGGACGCCCCTTTTAGCTTATTGATACAATAATACCATAAGGGCAATATCACAAGCAGTGGCCAATGAAAAATGTAAAAGAAAAGAAAAGAAAAGAAAAATTCAAAAAGAAAGGAGAAAAAGAAAGCTCACTAAAGAGAGAAACAAAATAGAGAAGGTACAGACATTGAATGAAATAACACAAAACCCTTATATAACGTATTGTAAGATTTATTTATTTTGTCCATCTGGTACACCGATATGATCAGTATTGAAAACCCTTTCTATCGTATCATAATATACCACTTGTATTATGTATTGTACAAGATTAACAACAGAGGTGAAAGTGACAAGGCTCCAGTTTAGACGAGTTGCATACTTTGCGACAAACAGACAATTTCACTGATGCTTGAATAATTCTTGGTGACTGATACTACAATGAACAAAAGCAATGGAACTGGCCAACAAGAAACTGATATATTACCTTGGCAGGTGAGGCTGGAACAAGAGCCTCTTCTGAGCGACTCTTAGATTTGGAAGTGAGAGTTCTAAGAAAAAGGTTGTCCATCATATTCCCCATAAATCGTTGACCAAATGTTTGACTTCTTTGCAAGCTCACATCATCAGCAGGTTTCTCTGCCCTTAGAGATGGAGATTGGAGACCTAGAAACATGCATAAAGCAATCCGTATTTAGTTTACTATGGAGCTTATTATATTTACTTTGTATATCTAAATTGTACTGAGAATACCGTAGGTTGGTCAATCGAGGTGATATTCGCTTACCTTCAGATTCGTCCAAGTTGGCCTGGGAAGTTTCTTGATAATCATCCTGCAAGTTTGCTGCATTGACATTTCTCCCGGAAGTTTCACTATCAATAGATACTCTATCAAAGGCTATTCCACCATTATCCTTAAAGGAAGGACTATCCCTTCTATTGGCATCTAAATCTTTCATCAGCATCTTTTGGTTCTTCGAATTTTCGAATCCTAATGAATTGAGAAGTTCTAGAGGCTGTGTTGTGTATGACGCATCTCTGATAAATGATAAGTATATAAGTACAAATTTAATAACTTGTAATAGGGAAATTTGATGATCCTTCAGCAAGTTCTCAACATGTATACCTGATGCTCTTCAGTAAAGTATCCCAGTCACTGTCACTGAATTGGTGGCCGCCAACCTCTATGAGATGTACCAAAGCACCAAGAGAAATTGAAACGACAGTTTGGTCTGTCTTTTTTGCACAATCCAGAAGTAGACCAAGTAGTGGTGGAAGCATGAAGGAAACCTCCTGCCAAAATTGAAGTGATATTAGAAGCTAACACTGATCAGATAGGTAGGACATCAGTTACAATAATGTCAGATCCAAACATCTACTATTGCTAAGTAGGTGCCCAACATAATAATGTGAAAAAACCATATTCATGCTTATTATTTCTTAATTGCAAAATTCTTTGAGGACGTATTATCCAACTGAGAAAACAATAAGTGGCCCTGGACAATTGGGGGGGGATCACATAAAAATGACATAAAATACGTCAGCGTGCAGCATAATTTAAAAATGGTTGGCAAGAACTGACCCGAAAGATTTAGTACCTTATAGAAAGTATTAAAGAGGTTGCATAATAGTTGAAGAGAGTGGATGCTGGTTTCACGAAGCCATTCATCCCCAGAAGATACAACACCATTCCTTCCAGCATGTCGCACATGATCAAAAATAGGAAAAAGGACGCGATGAAAAATATTCTCCCAGAATGCTGAAGAAAACTTGCGGCCCCTCTCATTCAGCAAATCAAATAGCACCTCAAGTGCACAGTTGCGGACTTCCAATCTAGAGTCCAATGTCAGATCAGATAGGCCCGCCAACATGGGAAACCAGTAATGCTCAGTTACATCAAGGTTCATCTCTACACTGACATCCACAGGTTTAAGGGCTCCACCAGGTATAAGACCCTGGTTGCCAAGCATTAGAGAAGTACTATCAAACAAACAATATGTAGATCTATGGACACAATCGGTTAGAAAATTCAGCACTATGGATAAATATCTGCACCGGATAGGAGATGAGATTATCATAAAATATCTTGAAAGGTAAATGTACTAAATTCCTTTATACTATGCATTTTGCTGATTTTCTAGGTATACTTGGCTTTATTTACTGCATTCTTAATCACAGTTTCTACAAATTTACATTTAAATTTGCACTATGATTACTAGTTCAAACAAAAACTTCAATAATGTTGAATTGTTTTATGTGGTACAGGTGGTGAGTATGTGGTTAACCCAAATAAATCAACTGAACATGTATCCAGTTGCAAGATGCATAAAAAATGCAAATGAAGTAAGCTGTATAGCAACACAATGAAATAACTGTCAAATCATAGGTGGCACAGACATGTTCTACTTATAAGGACTATATACATAACTAGATAACAAAATTTGATCTCTAATGGTATAAATTCTGCTTGTTATGCTGACGATACTTAAATTAGCACATATATAACTCCATTAACTAGCCTATGATGTTTCTCTTCAGAATGTAGGCAAATTGTGCATACTTTTTATTCCATAAATCAGTAATCATATTTTATTCGCAGAAAATTGAATTCACTCCTTTACTAGTTCGAACGTATTAGATTTAGAAATGTATGGTTCTGCCCAAGCCCATAGCAATAATGATCCTACAATTATACATTATTGTCTTGCTATACAGCTTGTTTGTATTTTATTTTATCATTTGATGGCTAAAAAATATTACGAGCATAGACCTCAACTATCTCAAGTATTACCCAATTGCAAGTGTTTTCCCATCCCATAAAGAGCAAATGCATTGACACCATACCTCTGCAGGCACTTACGAACAACATGATAGGACCAAACATAGAATATGAGCAAGATCAAGAATGTAATTTGTCGAGAGCCTTGAAATTGGCCCTAGCTACATTTTATGTTCTACAGTTTTAAGTAAACAAAGTGTACAGGTCAGAATAAACAATCTACAGAAGTTAACAAAAAGTAGGTTTTGCATTTACAATGTGAATACTTTCATTTTCTTATCTAAGTAGCATAACCGGAATAGAGTTGTTCATATGAACAAGTACCCATAAAACAGTAGAGTCAATTATTCCCTTGTCATCCTAGTCATTGTAATATGATTTAAATTATGACAGGCAAAGAGATTACTCTGACCGACCTCGGCAAGACGATCTTCACAAATACGAAGAAGAGCAATAGCCTTCAAACTTATACGTGGGGAGCATTTATTGTTGGCAAAACCAATGAGGCAATTGACACAGTCCATGAAGCAGTCACCAACAACCTGATCAAAGTGTTCCAAGATAACTGCAAATATGTGGTGGCATTAGCACAGCAGAAATTGCAGATAGCTATTAAATGAAGCAGCATTTTCTTTTTAACCCAAGGATAGGAAATAACCATGCAAATTAAAAATGAGTAAAACCTTCTAGGGAGAGAGAAGATGGTGCCTACCCTGTTCTACATTTTCGAATGCACTGTCAACAATCGGTTCTAGCTCATCATCAGCAGCTGCTGTGAAAATCATAAATACACTTCGCCAGCCTGATTTGATACTACCAACCTTCGATTTTATCATCTGCAGGCCCATCAGCAGCAGTTAATTTATGTTGCTGTCTGATGATATACTTTATGATCAAATAGTATTAGGTAGCTGATTTTGCATCCTAATGGAGAAATCCATGCAAGTAGCTATACCTGAACAATACAATCAACAATCAGACCACGAATTGTCTCATTCCGACTGTTTCGCATAAGAATAACAAATGGTTTCAATATGTCATTCTGAAAAGTGAAGTTGGTGAGCTCAGCACGTTCCAAATACTTCATACCAAGTTGCCTTAATGAATCAATTGCATACATAGCAATTTTCTCGTCATGGTGGCTCCCAGCAGTGATGAAATGCTGAGCCAACACAGACCATATTCTAGCCCATACCTAAGAAGCAAAGATACAGATTGAGAAGCAGAACAGCATAAATATTATACGGGCCACATATATTAAGGTCATGAATGCTAGTTGAGAAATAAGAAGATAAAAGGAATAATAAGAAGATAAAAAGGAATACAGACTACAAGAAATTAAATAGTTAGATACCAAGCGAATACGAGCCATGTTGTAATAGCTTATTTCAACAAGTTTCTGTAAGCTAAAGACACGAGCTGGTCCTTGTTTCAATTCTTCAGCAGATACACCACAGAGAGCAGTAAAGAACTCCACGATAGAATCACTCGGCAACTTTACACTATTTACAAATACTTGCTCAGAAGGTTTTCCAGCTAATTCTCTAAGAGACTGGAGAATTGAATCCCTAGATATCTGATTAGAACCCTGCATGACAGTTGAAGCAATGGCCGGGGATGATGTGATATATTCAAGTCTAGAAACACATTCCAGGACAGCATTCCATGTATCCTGTAAGGAATCCGTCTCAGTATCACATAAAGCAAGAAGTGTCCGTAGTGCCTCAACATTTTTACTGCGCATTTCTTTTGGAGCATGCAGGAATGTATATCTGGACAAATACATGAGACAAGAAATTTAAGTAACAATTAAACTATCCAATAAATTCTCTCATGCAATATAGAATATCACATTACATGTACTATACAATCAATGTGTGGAACTGATTAGGCAAAGAAAAAGACATACCGCACTAAAGAAGTCAAAAAGGCATAACGCATCGTATCCATCCCAAGAACACGTGTAAGGTGTATGCCAGCTTTGAATCCTTCCATACAAAGTAGAACCCTTGCTTTATTATCACCTTCCTCCATGGTAACAGAAAATGTTGCAAGCAAAGGCCAACCTACAGCTTCAAGCATTGGCCTAACCAGATCAACTTGTTCTGCTGTATAAAAAATTCCCCTCTTTGTCCCTTGGTTCTTGAAAAAAGTCCGCATTTCCTTAATTATTTGTCCACTCTCCGCCTTAGTATCAGATCCTGACTTTCTCCTAGGAAGGGCCAAATTAAGAATATCGACAAGCCGGCCTTTCTCTTCTGTTTCTGGCCTCTGTCTGCTACTTTTAGTTGAACCAGATATATCATCCTTCATCTTTATCTCTTCTTTGACAATAGAATCATAAATCTCCTCTAGGAGCTCCTTTGAGGCACACTCTTCTGCATCACCACTGGAGTTCATTCGAACAAAGTCAGGCTTGGACATTTTAGGCCACACCATTGGGTTGTGGGCATCCGTATTCAACATGATAACTGCATAAGCAAGAACATATGCAGTATCCGCATTCTTGAAGAGTCCTGGATTATCAGCACAGTAACTGCAAAAAATAACAATGTTCTCAACACAAAACCAAAGAAACAGGCAATAAAGATTGAAGAGTAAAGATCTATTGTTTGAATACACTTACCGTTCTGCAAACTTTTCCATGATGCGATCGATCTTTTGTGCTTCTCCAGGAAGCCGGAATCCTCTAAGAAATTCACGGATTGCAGTGTCAAACTTCAATCCTGAGAACTTCATGGAATCAACATAAGCATGCATAACAGCAAGAGGAAACTCCTCATACTGACCCAAATATTCACCAATCATAGCCTGCATGATTCAAGGGTTACACAGGTTCTTTTCGTACAAATGGTAAAGTGAGCACACATAAAGAAATAGCACCTTATCCAAACTAGGATTACTCTTCAGAAATTGGGCTACTGAGGAAGCTTTGCTTTCAACCAATTTATTCGACAACAAATAATCAATCCCCTTAGTTGGTTTACGGTTGAACTGCAATATTTAATAAATTATCAGTACTTTGGTAATGTTATATAAGCACAAAGTAATGCAACAGAAACCAACTATGGAATTAGAAAACTAAAAACATCCATTTTCTATAAGTAGTTTTCTATGACACAATTCATATTCATCTTTGGCAACCTCAGAGATTGCAGCCTCCATGGTCGACTTGTGAGCCTTAGCTTTCTCAAATTGATTTGGTACATCTTCTCGGCTAGCATGATGAGGCTCCCTTGCCAAGACCTCCTCTTCAAGTGACTTGATAATGCTCTCATGTTTTTCAGATTCCCTTTTAAGCTTCTCCCAATCAACCAATGACTTTAGCACATTTACCAGGCACTGGAAAAGGCATAATCCTTTAAATCGAAGAATAGATGTATCGAAGAGAGTAGAACAGAAAGAAATATATAACCATGCAAACATATAGGAAGATACCTGAAGAGAGGAACTTTTAATGGATGCAGTTTGAGATGCAGTAGCAGAATTGGGATCTGTATTTACAATTCCTTTCGATATATTTGATAGAGCATTGACCTTAGCGGCAGGAAATCAAAGTATAAAAGTATAAAATAAAATAAAATCAAGTTAGATAAGAAATATTGGTCATAAATTCCATACATTATTTGCCAAGTATTACCATGCGTTCAAAGAGATTCGGTGCGTCAAGATCACAGTCATAGTTAACAAATACGTCCACAAGCATTTGAGAATCCTTAGACACTCTCTCAAGCATCCTGCATACAATCATATTCAACATGACCAACTTAGATGGCAAAAATAGGAAGAAAAAAATTGACCAGGCTTGAAAATATTAATTAATCCAAAGGGACATTCAAATAAAACGAAAATAACATATTTACCTCAGAACACTTGTACGTTGACTAAGAGGACTGTCAGAGGTATCCAAGGACCTTAAAATTATTACAGGAAAGAAGACTCCAATTTCCCCCTGCAGCAAGACAAATATGTCACTCATATAGCTAAAATAAGTCTGTTGATTGAATGACTATATAATAGGTGTAAATATACCTTCAAACTTTCCCTAAATCGAAGCAAAAGCACAGTGAAGATTCCAGTAGCATGCTGTAAAATAAATAACAAACATTTGGAACTCCAATGCAAATAAATGAATGTAAGATTAAGCAACATCAGCCGTAGTTCCAGATTAAGGGAAAATCACCATAATCACCAATCATGTTGCAAATAACCTCCATAGAGAGAGTAAATAAAACACTACAGAATCAACTTGGAAGAAAAAAAAATTACTGGCAGAGAACATTTACCTGAAATACAGTTGGAGAGGAAGAAACTGAAGCTCGCAATAGTGCATAAGAAAGATATGCTTTAACTGAGTCAATGAAGTGGAAGTTTTTGGTAAAGGATTGTCCCACTCCTTCCAGCAAACCCTGCAAATTGCGGACAAGGAAGCAAAATACTATAACAAACAAAGACAAGATTCCTGATGTTGTTAAAATAAATATTTGAAAGCTATAAGAGGGCTTTCTCTCTTAGGTATTCTATAGATTTCATGATAATTATTTTGGTACCTCCTTTTTTCTACACACAAAAGCTAAGAGCACATGAACAAACAAAAGATGTAGACCGAACCTGCAAAAGCTCAAGGGACAATAGTCTTGACTTCGTAGTAATCTCATCGCTCTCTTCCTTCATACCCATCTGCAAACACATAGCATATCCTCAAGATTCATATTGAAAAATAAGAATAGAAGTAAACAACAAGAGAAACTAGTATGGTAGAAACCGTGACCTTGCAAAGGGTGCGGAACACCAAAAGAGCATCACGCATTCCTATACTCATACTCCCAAGATCAATCCCTCTAAAAGGAAAAGGACAAGAATCTTGTTACTAATCTTCAGCAGCGTTATCAGAACTAGTTAACTTTAGCAGCTTTCCTTACCGTGATACTTTCTTCCCATCCTCAATATGAACAGCATTGTCAAGTACAGCCTCTAGTCCCTGAAATAAATATTAAATCATGAGAAAGATCACAAAGGAACTAGATCACTGCTGAACAATTATAATCTTGATAAAATAAGAACCTTAATATCAGCACCGCCAGCCAAAGTCTGGAGTTCCTCAATAGATGCAGGAGAGGGGTCTTTTCCTCGGGACAAGGATAAGGCATCTCCGAGAGTGGTTCCTTTCTCATCTTGATCATCAACTGTTATTTCCCCATTATTGGTGTTCATGGAGCTAGCTGAAGCATTATCCGTCTGTGCATGAGTGGCTGACAATACCACAGGGACCTGAACCCATGAAAAGTTGCTGAAAGTATCAAGCCGCGATACTCATTCAACAATTACTTTAAATGTTGCAATGATCAAAATTATTCATTGGAGCTTACCTGGTCAGATTCCATTCGTCTAAATACAATACTAATCATTTGGGTCAACATTGCCTTTGAGGTTGCTTGATTTATAGGACTCTTGCTACAACATTCAGCAATGATATCAGGAGCGATTATAAAAGATTTTACCTATAAAGAGTAGAAGTTTAAAGTTTAAAGTAAACTACCTGTTCAGAGCAATGTTATAGCAAACTCTAATAACTCCCAGCAAAGGTTCTCCATGAACTATGAAGGACACGAGTACAATACTCAGTTATAAAACGGAAACAGGTTCATGCAATTAGTAGCTATGCAGTTAAAAACGGTTTTTTCATGATAACGGTCCAGTAGAGTTATTGATATATCACTGATATATCGGATTTTTAACAGTAAATATCGGTTTGCACTTTTATCACAATTTTTGTATATTAACAACAAACTTAGTAATTATCTATTATAAACATTAAAACTAAAAAGTTCATTCCCAAAGCAACATTACAATATAAAAAGTACCACTTCAAAACGGTTCAACTAATATGAAAACAAAAAAGATCCCAATTCATCTTTCAAGTTTCAACATCTAATAATCTTCATTAGCCTCAACTTCAACTTCATTTTCTTCGTTTTTACCATCACCATCTTCTCCACCTTCTTCCTTAGTTTGTTCATCTTCATCTTCTTCATCCTCCATATATTCATCATCTTGAACAAGTGAGGAGAGTGAATCTATAACACCTCGTGACCTTGTACTTCTCTCTCCCCGACTTTTGGTTTTAACAAAACCTAACCATTATATATCGGATTTTTTCAAAACCAATATATATTGATATATCGGTCATATCGGCCGATAATATCGGTACCGATATTTTACCGATTTTTTCCCAAAAAAAATCGGTGTCGGACCGATACCGTTATATATCAGTTATATAACCGTTTTTAACTGCTTAGATTAGTATTTAACACCTGGAGTTGAAAGCATTCTATTCTTTTATGAACAATTTACACAATCATTAAGAAAGAATATGCCTAAAGTGAAATGCATTTGATAAAACGTGCACCTATGTAGCAGAATTTTCATAGAAAGTTGGCCCAAGGAAGAGTATAATCATAAAATAGGGAAAATTCTATGACTTCCCAAATTTGGTAAAATGTAGTGTTAGGTCAAGGAATGGTAATACCCTTATAGAATGCCCGTTATCAAGATAACTGGCAAAAGCCGGTGATCAAACATCCAATGCACAACTTAACTGGCAATGGGGATTTCAACTTTCACACAAAATAGCAAGGAGCAAAGAACAGTTAGGTAATATGAATAACGTAACCACAACAATGATCAACAAAACCAGTATCAGCAGCTACATACGATATTCATAATAGCTGAAGTATGGAAGTCTTTTTATCAGAAAATATTCACAAAGCAAGCATCACTAGCAAGCATCACCACTTTTATTATTAATAACACCTTCCACCATCATAAATCATTGAAACAACTTGGCCATGTAACAACAGTAAACAATCAGCCCTCCATGTGAAAATCCTCAACAAATGGTCCTGGGAAGATCCTCATCCTTAGGGCCTGTTTGGTTGCACGAAAGTGTAGGAAAGTATGGAAGTGGAAAAACGGAGTTTACGTAAGCGATGCGTACGCATAAAAATGGACTTTCCAAAAGTTCTTTGGTTGATGGAGTTTAAAAATATGAAAGTGAAGAAAAAATGAGTTCCGTTGTTTGAATGGTTGTTGAAAGTGGAGAAAAAATGAGTTCCGTTGTTTGGATGGTTGTTGAAAGTTGATGTTGGTTGGAGATGTGGTAACCCTAGTAGGCTTACCTCCAACAAGTATTATTCTTTTCTTTGTATGGATTAAAAATTTAAGATTTTAGTATAAATAATTAGAAAATCATGTGTTTAAAATTAAAAGTTAACAAAATTTTAAGCCACACATGTTTAACAACTTAAATAATAATAATAATAATATTATTATTATTATTATTAGTATTATTATTATTATTATTATTATTAACCCTGGATATTATACCAGCATACAGTTTAGGTCCAGACATGTCCAATTGGAAAGTTTGGACCCTAAATTTTTGTTTTCTTTTTCCTATTATACCCTTTATAGCCTATATAGAAAAGTTTTATTGTTATGCATAGGAGTGAGAGTATAATGGAAAAAAAACAATAAATAGAAATTCAGGGTCTAAACTTGACAATTGGACATGTCAGGGCTTAAACTCTAAACTGTTATAAAATGTAGGGTCTAAACACTAAATAGCTTCTCCTCAAACCTATTACACAGCCATCAAGCATTATCATTCTCCTTGAACCCATTACACAGCTACCAACCCATTCTCATTCCCATTCTCTCTCCACTCATGTACTCTCAATTCTTTATTCTTCTTTTTTTGGTCGGGAGAATGACGGTCGGCACGGCCTCCTCCTTCAGGGATCCAAGGTGGTCACCAGATGCATCTCCCGCTTCTCTTCCGGTCGTATTGAGTCCTCCTCCGTCGTTCTCTTTCCATCTCTCGGCTTCCCCGTGCCGTCCAGCGTCACTTCCGTCCGGCAGCCTTCTCCTCTGTCTCCACTCCTCCGATCGCAACGCCGATCACTCTGCCCTCGCCGTCGAGCTCGGAAGTGGAGACTCCCGACAACCGGCTCCCGCCGACATCTAGGTCGAGCAGATGTCGGTGAGGTCGACGCAGATGTCATTGTTGTCGCCGCTGCCGAGGCATTGAACAAAACAGAGGTCGAAGAGGGAGAGGAGTTCAGGGGAGTTTCCTCAAAAAAAAAAAGTTGGATGTGAGACTCAAGAAATTTTGGGGGAACATGAACTGCAACATGTCAATTCAGTATAAAATTTTTGGTTTTCCTTGTGGAAACCAAACACCTGAACCGATTCGAGTTCCGTCCAGTTGCGGATTTTTGAGCAGTTTCAGCCGAGTTTCAGCTAACCAAACACCCCCTTAGTGGATTTCACCTTTTGACTGATGAAAACAAGTCTAACACAATAATAACAGTAATAATAGTTAGTGTTTATAAAAGCGACCGCCTAGGCATTTTAGATGTTCTTGGCGCATAAGCAACTAGTATTTAGAAGGTGACATCTTGAGGCATCCGCCTTAGTATGGTAGGTGGGCCACCTTGGGGCTCCTCAAGCGCCTTGACCCACCTTGACTTAAATGTAACGAAGTTCAAGCCATTTTTTATATGGAACCTGACCTAGGCCAAATAACTTAAAGTTATATGTATTATTAATAATTTAATATAGATATTAGACAATTAAAGCGAACAATAGCCTTTCCACTCTGTGTCCTATCCTTACATGTACATCCTAATCTACTATAACTCGTCTCCATCTACGACTTCCATGGGAACTACCAAATGCCAATAGGTAAATCTCTCTTTCTTCTTTTTATTTTGACGTATTTTCTTTCCTCGCCACCTGCGCTCCTCAGTTGCAGGATTTTCAAATCATTCCTTTATATCTTTTTAAATTTCAAATTTCAATAATAATATCTTTAAATATTGATTGAACACTTCATTTCAATTGATACTGAAGTCCCGGACTTGTGTGTGCAGTATGCCTAACAAGATTTGCATAGAATTTGAGTCATAAATCACAACACAAAGTCCCGGTTCATAAACCACAAGCTTGTATGAACTTACCTACTATATAACCTAATTTTAGTCTTGAGCACCCTACCTCACCGCCTTGAGGGCCCTGCCTACGCCCTTTGATCCTCATGCCGCCTTAACAAGATTGATAATAGTACAATCATAATTATGACTACAATAATTCTAATAATGACAAGTATAATCATAAAGGTACACAAGCTTGACTCTTGACTTTGTATACATGTTAGATGTAAGAGTGGCAATGTGGTCTGACCCGTTTACACAACTCATTTAACCCGCATTTTGAACAGATTTGGGCATGATATAAACGGGTTTGGGCTTAAACAGGTTGACCCACCTATAACCCATTTAATAAACAGGTAGAGTCCGGGTTTAAGTCATGACCCGTCGGACCATAACTGAAAATAGAGCAGCAGGTGCAAGGGACCAACCCAGATCGTCGTCTTCATCCAGCATATACAATTCAGCATATTGGAAATTGCCTTAGCCATGCCAATCATTATGAGCACAGGTGCTCGATGAATTAATCTCAATGGGTTTTTTTTTCTCTTGCTTGATCTTTATGAGAACAGATGCACAAAGGAACATTCACAGTCTGTTCCATCGGATCCAATTTTGATTCTGTCATTGAGCTAAAGGAGAACAGAGCTTTATTCAAACAATTTTTTCAGTAATTTTTATTCAACAACTTGCTACTGGTTCTTTGAGCACATACACTCAATGTAACAAATCATTATGAGCACAGGTGCTCGATGAATTAACCTCAATGGGTTTTTTTTTTCTCTTGCTTGATCTTTATGAGAACAGATGCACAAAGGAACATTCACAGTCTGTTCCATCGGATACAATTTTGATCTTTGTCATTGAGCTAAAGGAGAACAGATCTTTATTCAAACAATTTTTTCAGTAATTTTTATTCAACAACTTGCTACTGGTTCTTTGAGCACATACACTCAATGTAACAAAGACTCAGATTTTTTTTTAATTTTTTGCTCAATGTACCTGTATTTTCATCAGCATAGCCTATATGACTCATAATTAAACCGGCAAACAGTACCCAACCCGTTTATTGACGGGTCTGGCTCGGGTTGAGCATCAATGGGTTGACTCAAATCTAATCTGACATGAAGCCAATTACCACCCCTAATTAGATGCAACAAGTTGCTCAGCAGTTCATGCATGAGTATCATATTCATGTAAGGTTCACTTAATATAATTCTTCATCTAATCCTCTTTATACAAATGAAAATCTAGATTAAATAGGCACTTCCTTAGGCCTTTGGATAACTACGCAATTAAAGCATTGTCACTCTTGATTCCTCAAGCTTCTACACATGTTATCCTTCCAACATCACATGCATCCTCTAGGCTGCAAGCAAAAAGCCTTATCGTTGCACCAAGTGGTGTCCTCTATTATAAAAAAGAAAGAAACCAGAAATGGTTTCCTCTATTAGAAAGAAATCAGAAATAAAAAGAAAAGACACTAGGTTAATGAGCGAGTGTCCTTCAGAAGTAGTTGTGAGGCGCATGAGGCGAACCTCAAAAGTAGGTGTGAGGCGCATGATGCACGTGCCTAAGGCACGCCTAGGCGAATGAGCCTCGCCTCATAGAAATTGTGGCGCAAGGGTGAGATTCGGGCCTCAGGCCCGCCTACGCGCGAGCCTCACGGACTTTTTAAAACACTGGATCAAACGCCTCTGCACAAATCCTTAAAAAAGTTTTAAAAAGGCTCTGCATAGTTAATATATCACCTCCATGCCGAGCAATAGTAGGGGTGTTTTATTTTTATGTTTGTACACCTTTAATACTATCATTTTGCATTTAAATATTGAACTTTAAAAACATTAGGCAGTTTATGCACGGGTCTATAAGTGTCTCTGTGCTGCTAAAAGGCTAAAGATTAAGGGAGATGTGTATACATGTTGCTAGAGGTGAGTGGCAGCATTTCTGAAGTAGATATGCAGAAAACATTAAGGGGCACTAGACCAAGCATTTAAAATTGAGGCATTTAAATCTAGCTCCAAAATATAGTGACACCAGGAAAATATATTACTGAATTAATCAATATACCCAACTTTTCACATAATAAACAGATGGATCCATGAAGTAGAACAGGCACAACAGCAAGATTAAGCAATATACCTCTGAACCTTGTAGATGCCACAGCAGTGAGAAGCACTTTCAAGACCTGTAGAATTGTACTGCAACCCAACGTGTTACCATAATTTATTAGCAATACAAGCAAGAAGAACTGTACCAAAAGTAGCACAAGATAAGAACAAAAACAAACCTGTCAGATGAAGAATTATCAACACAACCACAGATCATGTTGAGGATGTCAGTGAACAAGGGATCACTTTTACCACCTTCTAGACCAGGATCGCCTTCTAAATGGTCATATGCGATAAGTTTCTGAAATCACAGCATTTGAGTCGGAAAATTAAAAAAAGCTATCAAATAATAACTAACTGAAAGCAGTAACTTTCTTTTTAAAAAGATGGGAGAGGGGAAAGCCAATTCAATGATAGCTCTGAAAAGAGCAGCAGCAACAACAAAGCCTATATCCAAAAAATTTGGGTCGATGGATGCTTGAATCCTTTTCTTACATTCAGCTCTGTTGAGGGTTATGTCCTTTGTAACACTTAACAAAAACCGCAACCTTCTTTACGGCTTTTTCATGTTTTTTAGGCCTACCCCTAATCCTAGCGGCTCCTTTGACTACCATCTTATCACACCTAAGACAATTCCCTTGTCTCCGCAATCCGACAACACACATTCCGGAAGGTGGAACGTAGGCAAAGTGGAAATACTTCGGTTTCGAACCAAACTTTTAACTAGAAGATGTAATTTCTTTTGATATTTTCATTAAAAGGTTTTAGAATCTAAGAGTTGCTACTTCTTTTTGAAAAGCCATTATTATTATGATTGTTTAAAACTTGTATTTTTTAGTTATGAACTTTTGATGATGTTATATTATGTACTTGACTGATTTTAAATCTTAAATATACATTAAATATTAGATTACATTGTAATTCTTAAAAACGTTCAACGTCGGAAAAACATATTGCAACTTTAAATCTTAAATATACATTAAATATTAGATTACATTTTGTTTCTTAGAAACATTCAACGTCAGATAAACGTACTACATTTCGAAGAAGCCTACCCCAGATGTACTACGTACCGAAATCCAGTGTACTGCATCCCTGTTTTCATTCCGCATTATGGAACTTTCCACGTTAAGCAACCATGTTTCTCATTTCAACTATGCTATAATTCTGGACATGTTTCCTAATTGCCAACACTTTGATCCATAAAACACAGCTGGTTTTATGTGTCTTATAGCTCTGAAAATAATGGAAGAAAAACATCTCCACGGTTTAACTGCACAGAGGACATGATTATTCAAATCATTTATCTTACTAATGCATCAGAAAGAAACAGACAAAGAGAAGAAGGTTGGATTTTAGGGGTGAGCATCATTCAGTTTTGGACCGAGAACCTAACCGAATACGAGATTCAGCTCGGATTCAAAAAAAAAAAAAATCGGCCCGGGTTTTGAAAATAGTAAAAAAAAGGAAGAAAAAAAAAGTCTCGGTCCAAAACTGAAAACCGAATAAGCTTATAAAATTATGTAAATACCCTCAATTTTGTGCATATTTTATGATTAAAATGTGTATACTTTTGAGTATATTTTGAAAACATAATTCTATGTATGTTTTTGAAGCCCAACTTAATTAATTTAATAACTAGAGAGCATATTTGGACCCAACTTTGAAGTACAACCATTGTATATATAAAAATTGCATCTTTAATATAATTTAACCACAAGTCCAACTTTGGACCCGGCACACTAAACAATAAAAATAGCCCAACCAAACGAACTGAATAAATTGAATAAATCTAATAAGCCGAATCGATTATATTGGTTCGGTTTGGCTCGGTTATGGCTAATTTTGGTTCGGTTTTAGTTTGGATTTTTGGAATTTTGGTTTATTTGGTTTTGACTATTTTGGTTCGGTTGAAACTGAATACTCACCCCTATTCAATTTTAGTGCAGGTGACGTATTTTAGCGTAAAACAAGAATAATGACTCGTTATGGGTATATTTTAAATAAATTATGTTCTATGAATGTACATTAGAAAATGAGACTTACAACAAGGTTTATAAATGTTGGATTTAAAACCAAATAAGTAACCTGTTACTATTTAACTCTGTACCCTTCCACTCCCACATAAAAACTCAACAAAAGGGAACTAGATATTCCATAATTTAAATGCACGTAGAGTACCTAATCAAATCTTTTACAAGGTTGCATGCATTAGAAAAGTAAATAAGTGAAAGCAGCATTCGGTCTATGTGGCTACTTTCACATCAAATTAGAATATACATCTAGTAACGTTGTATTTAACTTACATAGTTTCACATATGGAACTAAACTGGACAAGCCAGAATTAAGCATAATGTTAAATACAGACTTCATATTAGAGAACCAATAACTATTCCTAGACTAAGTTATAACTTGAAATAGTATTATAATTGTTAGTCAACTGGTGTGCCCCTCTTACATGAAAAGCCTATCTTCACTCTTTTAAAAGAGTGCTGAACCCCTTTGTTTACACTTCTTACGTCGAGAAATATGGTTTTTTGGAAGCTATGAAGCATGCGCACTCTATTTCATTTTTCTCCATGTTCAAATCCAACATGTACAGGACATCACACGCACAGACACACGGGCACGTGTCCGGCACATCATTTGTTTGTCTTGTTTTTTTAGTGAAAACAGTCACCGACTCACTGGAATATTTCAGGTACACGTCAAGGACATGTAATAGGACACGAAAATTAAAAAAAAAAAATAGATTTTCTTTTCAAAGTTACATAGTAAAAAAAAGTTAAGACTTTACTCTCTTTCAGGGTCTGACTATTCAGTTTCCTATTAACCTCTCCTCTCTTTACCTCCCCCAAGAAATCAATTTATTTTCCATATTTTCCTCCCCAAGGAATGAATTTATGTTCCATATCTTCCTCCTCTAGCAATCAATCCATTTTCCATATTTACCTCATTGCATCTTTGCCTTCCCAAGTAATCAATTCATTCTCTCTTTTTAATTGTACAAATAGAGATCTATTTAGTTTTGGTTTTTAACAAAGATGCAAATATTTATGGTTAGAAGTTAGATCTTGGACATTACATGATTTCTTTTTTTAAAAATGTGTGTTTTCGTGTCAGTGTTGCGTCTCATGCAACATAGCTTGGAAGTTGGAAGATGGTTTTAATGAAGAGGGCTACTAACAAGGCCACCATAAGTATAGTTGCATAGGTTTCCTATACCTTTAAATGATATGTTCTCCAAGATTGACTGGGGGTAGGAATGAAAGGAGAGTGACTTCAAGCTTTGATAGGGTTTGCCATAATTGCTCGTCATACCATTTGATTTATTGAAGGCGACTAACATTTGGTGTGTATAATAAAACGTTATCTTGAGTCCTACACATGATAGTTTATTGTGTGCTATTTAGATGAGATTCTAATTTGTGCACCTGTCCTTTTTTTACAGGTGGAAAGAAGCCAGTCAAAGCTTCATCAAGATAATAATAACAAAAGACCAAGATTGGCTGGGATCACCTTGATCCTATCCATTGTCTCAAACAATAACTAAAGACCAAGAGACCAAGATGACAAAGAGGGAGTTACAGAGCTAGGACAGCAAGCCAAAAAGGAAAACAAAATCAACCCTCAATATATTTTGATTTGTGGAACTATATTGGAAAATTTCTGAAGAACTGCATTATGTTGAATACAAACTTCAGAGTAGAAAACAAAGAATAACTAACAAATCCTAGACTAAGTTGTAAATAAAAATAGTTTTGTAATATTTAGTCAATCGTGTGCCCCTCTTACATAAAAACCAACTTTACACCCTCGAATTAGAGTGTGAAACCGCTATGTTGTGTCTACACTTCTTAGCTTGAGAAACCTGGGTCCTGTAAGATGGATGTCAATAAAAGGGCCATTAACAAAATCACCATCAAGTATATCTGTATAGGTTTCCTATACCATCAAAATAAATGTTCTCCAAGATTGACCAAAAGGGTAGACATGAAAGGAGGACAGATAAGCTTATATAAGGTTCGAATGAATTGCTTCTCATGCCACTTGATTTATTGAGGGCTGCTTAAATTTGGTGTCTACAAGATAATATAGTCCTGGATCCAGCGGCTGACACACCATAGGTTAGAGGGTACCCCCCAACCCAGTTTTCAGTTTCTTCCTATATATTGTTTATTCTATCATATACTTTTTTCTTTAAAATCAACTAAATGGTGATTTAGTTGGTAAAATGGTGGGATTTGAGTTCACTTATTACTAGCCACATTATGTCTAATTTATAGCTTTTTTATAAACTATATATAAGCCACCTTAAAGTAAGTTAGCATAATCCGTTGGGTGGCGTTCACCGTCCCGTGGGTTCGTTCACGTCACTTCGCTCACCTTCAGACCCGAAAATTGTGGTTACTTTTTCTTCTTTTCCTCCCCTCGACTTAGGGCGACTTATCTCCCTTTATTTAGAGAAAAGAATGAGCAACATACATCTTGGTTGGTTCCACTACCTTTCTTTTGTGAGTGATTTCGACTCTTAGATTCTCCCAAAAAAAATCTCGTATGAGTATCTACACATTATGGAATCTCAGGAATCAAAGTGTCGATTTCAACTGGTCAAGGTAAGTAGGAATGTAATGAAATGGATCTCGATTTCATTCTTCGTTATAATTTAGGTCTGTAGAAGGTCATGTATAGGGTGAAGTTGGTTCGATGAAGTGGGAAACTCTTAGCAAGAACAAGGAAGAATGTGCAAGTGGCTATCTCCTGACCCATGGATTTAGTGGGCCTCCACCCGCGCCCCTTTGTTTCTGTGAGTGTTCTAGCTCAGGAAGACTTGTTAGAGGTAGCGGAGTACCATGTGTTCTCAAGCGGCGAAGCGTGGCTATAGACATCAACCCAATCCCAACAACAAAAAAAGGCTTTTTGACATACGCCACTACCTGAATACTACATAACTACCTTAAATTTTCAGTTAAATAATCCCCACCCCCACCCACAAAAAAAGCTTTCGACATCCGCCGTTGCCTAGACCCTACATAAGTGCATATGGTTGTTCATTGTCAGCTATTTATATGAGACCCTAACGTGTGCACGTCTTTTTTGGCAGCTGGAAAGATAGCCAATCATAATGTAGGGAGTGAGTGGTACACATGCACATGCACATGCATAAGGGTGAGTTGTACACATGCACACGGATAAGGGTGAGTGGTACACATGCACACACATAAGGGTGCACTGATATATATTTGTAAAGAGGAAATTCTGTTTCATTCAATTTGAGGTAGCATTCCAACAAGCTATAGTTTGTTTCATATGTGACTAACTAATTAAACAATAACCAATAGTCAATTTCTTTAAAAATAACACTATCAAAACTGAATCACCAATTATTTGTCCTGCTTTTAAATGTCTTTTCTTCCATAATCACGCAACAGAAGCCTTCCAAAGAGAGAGATTTTGTAGACACTTAAATGATGAATATCATGATCAGCTACATGAATTCCCGACTTCTTGTCGCTGAAAATGTTAGCTGCAAGATGGGAATGAAGCTTGCATGCACAATTGATAATCAGAGAAGGACAAGATCAGCATGGATGAAATCAGAGAAGTGTGAGCTATCGTAGATATTGCGGAATAAAGATAAAAGCTAGAACAAAGGTTGAGATTGTTTGCTCAATGAAAATATGACGCCGAATGGACCTGAAAGAATGATAGAGCCAAGTATAATGACCTAAAGGGTAGTCCCAACTTAATATAGACAGAGATGATGTCAAATAGTAGAAAAGGCTGATTTAGTTAGACTTTAGCAGCTTAGCTTATACCGTGAAGTATTATAAACCTTAATCCCAAGAAGATAGAACAACGTGACAGAGGCTGGGGTGGTAGTACAAATTTGGAGTTTGAGTTAACTATATCATTCTTGTTGTTGTCCCTTGGTTCCATAATGGTAGTCACTCATTAAATGCATACTTTTTCTTAAAATACGTACACATATAAAACCTTCTTCACAGTGTGCCTACTGTACACATCCATTTCAAGTAAACAAGATAGGAAGGTAGGCCCAAGAAAGCATACTATTCAATAATAAAAAGAGCTTATTTTGGGGCTTAGGGGTTCAGTCAACACAACAAACTTTCCTTAATTGGAAGAAATGGAATACAAGATGGTACCATTATCTGGTGTTTAAAGGCTCATGCTATAATTTTGTAAGGGTGGGTGTCTTTTGTCACCGCAATACTTCCATTGATTGGATGAATTGAGATAAAGAGGTACTTTTGTCACTGACCTTTTGTACGGGCTACGAGCCACCAAATGTGACAGGTACAAGAGATCACCAACATACGGTTCCAGTGATTGGGATAACTTACCATTGGGGTGGGGGGACATTATTGCTTATTTGGTTGGCGCGCCAGATTGAATTTTCTGGTGCAAGCAGGTACTCACATGTTTGTCTGGATGGTTATTCAAAAATTGCTTAAGTAGAGTAATAAAATAAAAACTATAACTCTTACAACAAAACTTACACATTTTACAGGCATTATATATATATATATATATATATATATATATATAGAGAGAGAGAGAGAGAGATGGTGTAGAGCAAGGTGGGAGACCAACTAAATCATGAGGGATCTCAAGCACACAGGTCTCCACAGAGAATGAAAAATGTAAGGTATAATCTCTCAAATGTTATGCAGATATGTCACTTTAAACCACCAAATAAAGAGTTCAATCAAAAAAAAATACAAAAAACAAACCTTTAGATATGAAAATTGAGAAACTCCTGGATAAACAAATCTCATTCTCAAGTGTATAAAAAAAATTACCTATTAACTGTAAGATTTAATATTCTGTTGATTCAAGACCCCCACGCTATAAATAATGTTTATAAATTCATATAACCTAATGACAATATTTATCTAACTAAAATTTTGAAATCCGGTCCCCTTGTAAAGCCAAATGCTGATACTATACCAAGAATATGCCCAGAACCTAGAGAAATCATGGCAACATAAATAATTGAATATATATGACGGCGTCAGTATTTCTGTATATAGAACTTCCATTTTTGCTACTTGGAGTAGAAAATTTTAAAATATGACAACAAACAAAATTTAAGGTATAAAAATATCAAAACTGGCAAGAGGATCATACATGAAGACAGTCCAGCGCAGACTCGACAAGTTTAATGTTCTTTGTGTCAAATGCAAGTCTGAGTGGCTGTAGCACAACTTCAGCTTGACTTCCTTCTAAAGTGCGTCCTGCTGATGCTAAAACTTCCGTAATAGATCTGATATTTTCCTTCGGTTTCACATTGGTATCTGCTTCCTCTCCAGCAACTGAAGCTGAGTGTATATCACCTGAATTGTCTCCCTCCTTAGCTGCTTCATTCCCATCGATCCTGGTTATTTGTTAAAGAAGAAATGGTTACTCAACTTTGTATGATTAATCTCCTTCAACTGAGTGTCAAAATATGCAATAGAACACAAAAAAATGAGAAGGGCTAACAGACAAGAAGACATCATGTCTATGAGCACGCACATATTGCGTACAAGCACAGAAAGAGAATTCCTAGAGAGTATATTACTATGAAACTCCTGGGTGAGTACTACATATCATGAAAGCATTAAACCATATCAAAACAAAATGCATAAGTAGTTCATTCTTAACTTTCAAAAAAATATCCAACTCAAACTCTTATCCTAGTTTCAGTTTTCAAAGGATATAAAAATAAAAGATGAGGAAGAACCTCTCATCCAATGATGAAGTCACTGACTGATTATTTTCACCAGAGGCAGTCTCTTGGTCCTTCATATTGTCTGCAAGTGAAAGATATAAGTTAAGATCAGAACCATTATTAAGAAAATAACCCATAGCAATCTAAAGTTAAGACATTGCAACATCAAAAAAAAGAATTCCCAAGAGTATACAGTAAAAACCATATAAAAAACTCGAATATATTATATACCATTTTGTTTTCTGTGCCACCTATAAAAAAACGCCAGTCCTGGCCTAGAAAAAATGTGAAACTAAACTTTCTGAAATTGTGCGCCAAGTTCTTCAATACAGGGGTAGTGTTGTAGATGTCAGTGCCGGCCGACATATCGGCCAACATGTCAGTTTTGAGGGGAAAACAACACATATCGGACCAAAGTGTCCTTTACAGTTTACAGTGCTTTGTCGAAAACCGACCAATTTTTCGGAATTTTTCGGACATGTTGGTCAATGCTGTTATTTACAGAAGTCGGATGATATTCGAAGAATCAGGTTATGTGATTTTGGGTTTTGATTTTCAAACCGGGTTAAACGTGTAATTACTAACTCACTCCTAGACCTGTCAATGGATAGTCGAAAATTCGAATCCAATTCGATTCTGTATCCAAACTTTCGGATATTATTTGAAATTTTGGATATCGGATTCAGATATCCAAATATTTTTCGGATATTATTTTTTTCCGGATACGAATTCGGATATTAAGGTATTCGAATCCGTTAATATTCGATCCGACTTTAAATTGCAAATTTCGGATATCGGATTCGGATATCGAATTCGGATATCCGAAATTTTATATATATTATCAGTATTCTAAAAATCGGCCTAGACGGCCGTCTAGGCGCTAGGTGGCCGTCCGCCACACCGAAAACCCTCTAGGTAGCGGTCCTAGGCGGGTTTCGGTCCTAGGCGGCCCTATGCGGACAAATCAGCCTTTTTTTTGAAAAATTTCAACAAAAAAAATCTGAAAATTGATCATATTTGGAAGGAAAAAAATTGTACTTACCTAGCCGCCTTCGTCGCCGACCACTGCTGCTGGACAGCAGCTGCTGCTAGACCCGCTGATGGTAGGGAAGGGGAGGGGAGGGTTGGGGAGGGGGAGGGGAAGGGGGAGGGGAGGGCTGCTGTTGTTCAACAGTTGAACACTCTCTCTCCCCTTTCCTCCCCCTTTTATTTTGTGTCAAAAAGAAAAAAAATGAAAAATGAAAACCCAGGATTCGATCTCTTCACCGTCCCACCCCTTGAATTTCAAACTTATGCATACACCTGCTAGCCATAAGAGCTAACAAGATCCTGTGTTAACTTGTTACCTATATAATATTTATACATATATACGTGTAAAATAAATAAATAAACAAATCGGCGCCTATGCGCCCTAGGCGGGGCTCGGCACACCGATTCCGCCTAGCGAAATATATAACATTGTATATTATAGTATAATATATATTAATTATTATAGATGATTTTTAAAATAAGATAAAAGGACTCAAATAGAACAATATGTAGAGCAAGTCAATTGAGCATTCTTGAAATTTTTAATAGAAGACGAAAGGGCTCAAATAGAGCAATTGAATTTAGTTTTCGGATATTCGGATAATAACTAAATTTTTAATATTTCAGATTTCGGATATTCGAATAATAGCATTCGAATATTTTTGGCTAATCGGATCAGATATTATCCGATATCCGTTAAACTAGACGGATACGAATTCGAAGTGTCAAAAGAGATATTCGTTCGGATATCTGATCGGATTCGGATATTACAAAAAAAATTCGGATACGGATACGGATATAGTCATGTTCGTTCCGATAAGCATCCGTTGACACCCCTACTAACTCCTCAACGAAACCCTAACCTCTCTCTCTCTCTCCCCACCCAATTTCTTGTTATTGCTTGAATATATGCTAGCCAGGCTCTACTCCGGCCACTCCAAGAGCCACTTTGACTAGGTATCTACCATATTAGAATTACTTACCTTAAATTATTCAATATTTGCATTAAAAATCAGATTTAGATTAGACATTTATGTTATATAATATATAAAATATTGCATATTTATTAATATCTGACATTTTAAAGTGTCCTGACATTCGATATTATAAACCCAATCCGACATCTACAACCTTGTACAAGAGTGTAACAACGAACAAGCTGACCAAGTCCACAAAGGAACCTAGCTTATTCAAGCTTTGTTCAAGGACAAACACTGATACGACACAACACAGTAAGGACACTGTGACACGGACTCTGCCCCTATTTGTGTGTCCTAGTGTATTTTGGATTACCCAGATTGTGTGCAGTACGTGTCTGATAAGTGTCCGACACGACTTGGCACACTTTTTTCGGAGTGCTCGCGCTTCCTAGGTTCAAACCAACGACATTTTGAGCTTGAACAAATCCATCAGTACAGGGTATAATAAAGAACAACAAGCTCATCGCACCCACAAAAGCCTAACTTATTCAACCTTCTCAATACGATGACAGTTTGACCTTCAACTCGAAAGATGAGTTCAAGCATGTCTTGTTAACTGAACAATCAGCTTGAGCTCCCTTGCTTGATTGAACCCATATACAGTTAGCAAAGCAACATCTTATACTCAACTTGTTTATCCTTGTAGGTCTCCTTTCAAAATTCAACTCAACTTGGTTAATCTTTGTATAAAAAATCCAGCTTCATATGGAAATTTAACATCAGACTTCAAATACTTCTACTTTCTTTTCTAAAACTTTTCGTATGCCCCATCAATCATACTTGTTAATGTTGCTAATAGCTTATCAAGCTCCATGCTCATTACAGTCAGCATAGTTGCC
This sequence comes from Iris pallida, assembly GCA_029216955.1. Taxonomy (NCBI): domain Eukaryota; kingdom Viridiplantae; phylum Streptophyta; class Magnoliopsida; order Asparagales; family Iridaceae; genus Iris; species Iris pallida. The sequence continues at coordinate 3,138,910 of JANAVB010000600.1, forward strand.
ACAAAATCGTGATACTTAAACTAGAGCTCTTCAAAAACAACCAGACGTAACCTACAGAAGCATACTTAAACTAGAACTCTTTTCGTATGACCCATCAATCTTGTTAGTGTTGCTAATAGCTTATCAAGCTCCATGCTCATTACAGCCAGCATATTTGCCACAAAATCGTGATACTTAAACTAGCGCTCTTCAAAAACAACCAGAAATAACCTACAGAAGCAATCATAAGATACACAAATTGAACAGTAGAACATTCACCAACTAGCAACAGAGTATTTTCTATGTGCATATTGACACATCCTGAATTTATTATTGCCTTCACACCTCAACAATTTCATGCCAATTATAGTGTCCAATTAAATTTCTGTAGATATTGAGCTACTTCAAAATTAGTGCCTAAAAGGGAGAGATTAACTTCTAGAGAGTAATCAATTTATTTCAAATAAGCTTAAATGCGTAGAGCTAAATATAGGTTGGTATCAGCTTGTTAACAAACTGAGATAAGATTCAAGATTAAGCTTTATTTGGAAATTAGATATGCAAAGTTAAATACAATCAACCTAATCATAAGTCTAAATTATAGATGGAAAAAAAAAAATGAAGAATCCATACAGCTGATCGTAACTAACAGCCACATTTGAATGGTGATTATCTAAACCTAATATAAAAAAAATTAAGCTTGTTATTATAACTAGAGTATTTCATGAAAGAACTATGTGAATAGACAGTCTAAAGTATGGATCATTCTGCACTTCACAAATTATGATTGCATTGACAACGTTTTTGGTTTGCCATTGGTGAGACAAGTATTTGAAGGATTTAGCTGAGACAATGAGGGCCGATCTACAGACTAAAATTAAGGTGCGTAAGTTGAAGACGAGCTTCTAGTCTATGACTGGGAGTTTGTGTTGCAGTTTGGGGCTGACAGCTTAAAATCTCATTATGATACTGCATGTATACATAAGGCTGAGACTTCAACATCAATTGAAAGCAAGCAAGCGTTCAACTAAAAAACGGCTAAAATGCTACTAGGATGGATCTTTCTAACCGTAGATCAGTGTTAATTATATTATAATTAAATTTTAAATATAAAAATAAGAAGGGGAAATGATTTGAAAATACTACAGATGATGAGCCGAAGAGGAAACAACCTACTCGAGAGAACAAAAAATTGTTAAAAAGGGGGAGATACAGATTTACCAGAGAGATAAACAACCACCAAAGAGTCCGAAGTCAGGCTGCCGTATCAAGATCCTCGGACCTTGGTACAAGAGGGAAGAGAGAGTCAATGAGACCTATCAGCACCTAGCAGTACAGATTGGTATTGGAGATGAAGATGGAATTTGGGCATTAGGGCAGACATGTATGGGAAAGGACCATGGAGGAGAAAGGTTATTATTCCTTTCAAGTACTTTAAGAACTATATTAAATTACTAATATATCCATATATTTGTTACTTGGCCTGGACTAGATTCCAAAATCAAAAAATGTCTTGTGTGTGAATCAAGGAGCTTGAGGTGGACTAAGGCAACCACCTCCCGTTCCAAAGGTGGGCGTCACAAGATCTTACCACCTAGATACTAGTTGTCTAGGTGCCAGAGGCAACCACCTCTTGTTGCAAAGGTGGGCGTCACAAGATATTACCACCTAGATGTCAAAGGAAATAACTACACATTTAATGCCAGCAGATTATATGCCTTGGACAACTTTGACAGCTATGGTTATACTGATTTACTCTTTCCTCAATTAGGATATACTAGTTGTAGGCTATAGTTAGATAGATGTATATATGATAGGTTAGCTGTTTTAGGGGCTGAAGATCACCATGTATTCTTTCCTAAATTAGCTTGTATTCTGTCCATGTAATGGGGATTCTCGATGAAGAGAGGCAGACTTTTTCAGAAAAACTCTAAATTCCCATGATATCAGAGCTACAACTCTGAATTGTCGTTTCTCTCTTGCTCTCAAGTTCCTTAGTCTTGGTTATTCTTGATCAAGTTCTCTTGACCTCATGTCTTCAGATAAATATGGTGTTTCTTTGATTCGTTTCAATGGCAAGAACTACTCTGCTTGGGCGTTTCACTTCAGGATTTTCGTCAAAGGAGCTGTGGAGACATGTTAATGGACGTAACCCAGCTCGTAACAAAAACAAAGACCAACACGCCAAGTGGGAAGTCAAGGACGCTCAAGTTATGGCATGGATTTTAGGATCTGTCGAACCCAACATCATCTTGAACCTTCAATCCTCTCAGGCTGCAGCTCAGATGTGGACTTACGAGAAGAAAATCTATAGTCAACAAAACACTGCTCGTCGGTTCCAGCTTGAACATGAATTGGCCACACTCCAGCATGATAGTCTTTCTCTCTCTGATTTTTACTCTTGATTCACTAATCTTTGGACTGAATACACTGATATAGTTTATGTTGGCTTACCATCCAAAGGTCTTAGTTTTGTTCAATATGTCCATAAAACTACGCAGAGGGATCAATTTCTAATGAAACTGGGACCTGAATTTGAAAGCACCAGATCCAATCTTATGAACCGAGAATCTGTCCCCTCCTTGGATACATGCCTCAATAATCTCCTTTGCGAGGAACAGTGCCTTCTCACTCAAACCACCATGGAACAACAACAATCTACATCTGTTCCTGTTGCCTATGTAGCACAAGGTAGGCCAAGAGGCACGGATATGAGCATTGTTCAGTGCTTCTGTTGCAAGGGATTTGGCCATATGCTGCAAATTGTCCCCGAAAATTCTGCAACTACTGCAAAAAGGATGGCCATATCATCAAGGAATGCGCTACTCGACCCCCACAGAAATCAGAGACAACATATACTACCTCAGTTGGCTCTTCTAGTGCTGGTAGTTCTGTGAATACAACACCTTTGACATAAAGTGCTCCTGCTCCTGTCCAACCCATGACCCATGACATGATTCAACAAATGATCATTTCTGCATTTTCAGCTTTAGGACTCTCAGGTAAACCCTTCTCTACATCATCTCCTTGGTACCTTGATTACGAGGCTTCTCCATGGTAGTCAAAGGCGCGCCTCGGGCGCACCTTGCAGAATGGCGCAGCAGTTGCACCTCACACCTTACTAGGTGAGGCGCTTTTCTCCGGATGCGCCTAAGGTGCGCTTTTCAGCAAGGCGCACCCCTTTTTTTTGTTCATATATATATATATATATATATATATATATATATATAGACACGTACACACAAAAAAACTTTAAGGCAGGAAGATAACCCTTACTTATACAAGTGGGAGGGAGATAACATTTCCACGGTTGCCAAAATTGGTTACAGATTAACTTAAAAAACTTAAATTTACTAAAAATGAGGTAGGAAGAATACAAACTCTTGTTATTTTTTTTAGTTTTATTGCTACTGCTGCCCTGCTAGTTCACTTGGTTATGTTTTAACATGTTTTTGTTGGTTTTAATGTGTTATTTGGTTTTATTTTTTGTATTACTATTTTTTTATGTATATTTTTATTTCTATTTTTGTGCATCTCGCTTCGCTCAGACGCACGTCGTAAGTGCGCCTTGCACCTCGGATGATATGGATCCTTTGCACCTCGAGTGCGCCTTTGATTTACTTGCAATAGATAAATTTTCTTCTCTTACATGCTTTTACAACCTTATTATTTTTTAAAACCTTGTTGATTTGTCTTTTTCGTTCAATTTTCATTGCCGAACTGACTGAAAAAGAGACCTCCAATGTCGGTATCGGTCAGTATCGGATATCAGTTGGTATCGGATCGGGGCATGCCAAACCGTATCGGTATCGGCTATATCGGATCGGTATCAACCGATAATGTAAACTATGATTATCTTATCACCCAAGTTATCTACTAAGTAAAGGACTACTAATGGAGTGTCCAATCCAAAGCAAAAGACGAGAGAATCACTAACGGATTTGTAGTCTATACAGATTTCATTCAATCAAGCTGGACCACTAAACCAAAATTAGATTGATAGGTCATTTTGTATTAAGGGTACAACCCGATAATCACCAACCAAATTTCAATGGAAGATAATTAAAAAAAAAGGAGCTCTACCTCCATATAGACAATACAAATGGGTCCATGTATGGTCTCAAGACCCTAAATGCTCCTCTTTTCTCATGCAATATTTCTTTGTGTTATCTTTGAATTTCTTGTACACAAGTTCTACTATTACTATCCTAAAGGAGATCTAGTTTAACATTGAAACTTGAGCAAGTACTTTAATTTAATAAGTATGGTTTATCCAGTTTTTTATTAGTTAGTACGAAATGTGTCCAGGACCATGTCCATTTTGATTTGATCCAATTGGAATGGACATGATAATGGAGTTCTTCTCAAAGATATATCTAATAAATATGACATGGATCAAGACAATGATTCATGTAGAATTAGGCCTTAAACTACAAAATAACCTCAGAAATGCTACTTGATTTTGGCTCAAATCAAAATATTTCTATTCCCATACCAACTAGATTAACTTAGGATAAGCTCATTGAAACTTAAATCAACAAAGGATAGTGTCTAGTATGTAAGAAAATACTAATAAAGTTTGTATCCAATATCAACAGGATCAACTATATAGTCTTGCCCAAATCTCCCCAAAGCCATATCCTCTAGACCCATTATTACATTTGTGAATGAAATATCCTCTCATGTTGCCTCCTCATTGCAAGTGCTTTCGGTCTTCCCTAGTCCTCATTTGTTGCTTTCAAGTTTCAACGACAATCTATCATCATAGGCAGCCTATCCATGGTCTCCTGGTGCATATGTCAAACCATCCCGAACAATATTTCTAATTTTTTCCTAACTGAAACTTACCTATAACTTCTCACACATGCACGCATTTCCTATTTCAGATAGACTCATTTCTTCAAGATATTTTTATTTGCCAACATTCAAAAACATGAAGCATGGGTATAAACCATTCATTTCATTTCAAGGATATTTATTGGTCACATAGTACTCCTGGCCACTCTAATTTTGTGGACAGCGCCATCCTAAATCTTTCAGATATCATCATAGCCAGTCCTATCAAAATGGGTTGGTTATGAAGCATGAAAAGGATCCACAAAAGAGTTGACGAAGTTTTTTCAACCTGAGGTCAACACGCTTAGCAGGTGCAAAATTCTTATTCGAGGTATGTAACAGCCAAAGAGGGCCTTGCCAAGGCCAGCTGCATGTAGGTAGGCAGACCTACCTAGGTGGACGCAGTCTAAGTTCATGCAACAGAGAAACACCATATGAATTTCCCTAGATTGGACGAGTCTAGACGAAGAGGTGAGGTACGATTTGCAGCATTTGCTGAGGCAAATTTCCTCTCTATGACACATTAAGCAAACAAGCTAAACCAAATAGCATTCTCTATGTAACATCATAAAATGTTAGTTGGGTGTTGTGTAACAATAACATAAAAAGGTACTCTAAGAATTTGAACTATTCTCAAGTCATGTTTCATTTATTATGTCTTCCTACAAATTATAAACCGTTTATAAATTTCTCTCGATGTTGCCTACCACATGTATAAGAAATATAACAATGTAGCATGTTAACTTGATGTCATGAATACTCTTGATCCAGGCCTAGCTATGTAACATCATAGCAGTGGGCTATCAGATAAGGATGTCAAGTCTGGCGTGTTCAAGAAAGAGGTTTCCAGTTGGGAGGAGTCATTTCAGTCATAGGTCTCCGTAGCTGCTGATTTTCATTATATTATATCATGAAAAATAAAAAAGGAGTCAACTTCAACTACACGTGTGCAGTGTATATAGGAACTCAAGCTCTGAAAAACCAACAAAATGGTTGCAATGGAATTCCAAAATACACTAGGAAACCCCAGAATGGCATTCTGGGTTTGAAACTATGATGCAGGGACACTCCAAAATGGCTGCATGCCCGTGTTAGACACTTATTGGACATGACATTAACACTCCAACATACACGACGTACGCCAAAAACTTTATTCTGTCTGTTTCACAGGCCCACAATTTACGCGGTGTATGTTGTATTCGTGTTTGTATAACATACCTTTAAGGCAAAGTATTGCTATACTAAAAATAGTGTTCTAAATGGCGGCCGCCTAGGCGGTAGGCAGTCTCTCTCCGCACCGCTTTTCGGTAGGCGGTGGAGTAGGGGGCCAACGGAGGTTGGCGGCATAGGCGGATGTGAGATGGCGTAGGCGGGCGCCTAGGCGGAGCAATACCTAATAAGATATTTTGGCCAAAAATATTTTGTAAGCATTTATGGGCCTATGGTTCACTTTTACAAAACTAAAACTTTATAAATCTTCGTTCTAAAACTTAGTTATGCATGGAATACCATTAAAATATGCATATTATGCACACATACAAAAGTGATAAAATAGTAAAAAATGTTCAAAATGTATTGACCGCCTAGGCAGTAGGCGGACTCTCTCCGTCGCGCACCCCCCTACCGCCGTTTAGAACCGTGACTAAAAAAATGGTTGCCGTGTTTGTGTCATGTGCTGGACACATATCAGATACAACAAAGACACTCCAAACACACTCGGGATATGCCGAAGACAGTGTCGTCTCTCTGTCACACTGCCCACTTCGTGACATGGTATTCGCGTACATGCAGCATTTCTGGGAAGTAAGCTATTTATCCTGAGATTCGGCGAATAAAACGAACTACTGTCAAAGAATTATCATTGACCAAGGAACCACTCATTCTCCATAGATCAGAGCCAATGTCTCATGTCATGCCTGACATGAACCGAGCATGAGACATACAGTCCAAAATACACCGTATCCATATTGTGTCATGTATGTGCAACATAGTCATTGATAAATATTTCAAACCTAGTCCAAAAAACACTCAAATTAGTCCAAAATTTCCCTTTTTCTTCAAAAAAAAGGATTTAAGCATCAGTACTCCTAAATCAAAATTTACAAACTCCCGTCAGAAATGCATAAACCATGCAATTAAAAGAAAACATCACTCACGGACCAAAATACCCCATACCCATGTCGTGCCTGTGTCCATGCAACATAGTCATTAATGCAAATGTCAATCATAGTGCAAAAAAAAACTCAAATCAGTCCCAAATTTCCTCTTTTTTCTTAAAAAAAAGGTGATTTAAAAGCATTCCAATACTCCAAAAACATAAATTTACATACTCCCTCAGAGATGCATAAACGCAATTAAAGGAAGATATCACTCCCGGACCAAAATACACCATGCCGCTGTTGTGCCCGTGTCCATGCAACATAGTCATTGATTGAAAATTTCAACCACAGTGCAGAAACACTCAAATTAGTCCCAAATTTCCCCCCTTTTCTCCAAAAAAAAAACAATTTAAGCATTCCAGTACTCCTATAATCCAAATTTACGTATCCGAACCGAAATTCACAGATAATGCCATTAAAGGAAAAATTAATCACGGACCTAGACAAGCCTGGATGGACTTCTGGAGAGCCGGGAACTTCTTCCCGGAGCACTCCTTGAGCATGTACTCGAAGGAGCGCGTCACGAAACCCCCCGCGGCACCCGCCATGGCGAGATCCCGCCGAGATCTGCCACCGACAACGACAACAAATTCAGGAAAAATTAGCGTTTCGAATGAGAATTTGTAGGGTTTCAATGGGATAGAGAGATCTCCAACCTCCGGTTTGATCGATCAGAGAGAGGGGGGGTGGGAAGAGGAGAAAATGAGATCTGTGTGGAAAATGAGACCACTGAGAATGGAGGAAAGCCAAAGGAAGTGACCAGATGGTCCAGATCCAGTGGTGCGGTGGTGGGTTCTGTGTTTTAACTTTGTTGTTGGGCTCCAAGCCCATTCTCTCTAAAATTATGATTTAAATATTTTAAACCAAGTTTTGCTAATCCACAAAATCTTAATTTGCATGAATGGGTAGGGGTGCAACTCGGACACGCTAAATCTAAGCCCGATCGGATAAACCCGTTAATGGGTTAGATTATGGTTGAAGATACTTGGGCTATGGCTTGGGTTCAGATTAAAATATTTGAACCGGATCAAAAATCAAGTTAGGCTAATGTTGGGTTACCCAAGGAATCGGTACCCGATATATATATATATATATATATATATATATATATATATATATATATATATATATATATATATATATATATATATATATATATATATATATATATATTAATACCTTTTAAATATAAAGTTTCAATCCTAAAAATTTTAACCCAAACTCTTCAACTCCTTCTAAATCTCATGTCAGTTTGTATTTTGTAATAATTGGTGCTTAATTGTTATTTGATTATGTGTTTAATATCAATCTTGTTTAAAATTATTTTAAATATAATATTAGAGCTCGATAAATCCGATGGACCCTACCCAACCCGAGCTTCCTTTGAGCTCGATCTTGGGCTTCATATGTTGAACCTGAGGTCAGGTTGGGGTTGGGCTTGGGCTCGGGCTAGGCTTATTATTCATCGGATTGGGCTTGGGTTGAGCTCAAGCCCGACCCAACCCGCCCGAGTTGCACCCCTATGAATGAGCAAAAAATAATTACTTTATATATTCTCGGTGTAACTTTTAACTGGTGTTGCTATGACTACAACCATAATATTACAATCTTCTTACAACCGACGACGTGGTGTTGATGTGACAAAGATGATGTGGCCTCTATATGTATGAACAAATGTGAGTTGAAAACCCCATTTCTTCCAGAATTTCTCTCGGCTGGAAGTCTGGCTAGAAGGGAGCTCTTCTTCCCTCCCCCTTAGTTTTTTCCTTGACAAAGCAACGACGAGGATGACTTGGCTGAAAACGAACGGCACCGTAGCTGAAGTAAAATCATAGACGGTTACTTCTCTCTCTCTCTCTCTCTCTCTCTCTCTCTCTCTCTCTCTCTCTTACACACACACACACACACACACACACACACTTCCTCTAAGACTCTCACTCCTCTACAATATTCTTCTGCTCTGAAGGCAACTATAGAGGGGGAATATAGTTTGCGTCAATAATTACCAACTAAAAAATATGTCACCCCCATTTCCTGTATTTCGTATTTGTACTCGTAATTTGATTTTTGGCACGTATTTTATTTTCTCGACTTGTGGATTCGGGTTCTCGTAAATGGGTTTTGGACCATGACTTGGTTTTATTTTGTGGAATTGGTTTGGTTTGGTTTGGTTCATCATGAGTGGAACACCTTAGCCTATTCTCCACCTCCATTCCATCACAACCACCCTCATTAAAACCTACCAACCTTTTCTCTCTCCTCCATAACTCCATTAATTTCTTTCAACTTCTTCTTCTTCCTTCTTCCACACAACTCCCCAACCCATAGGCAAGTGCACCTTGCCATCAAATGAGCACCACTTTTTATTTGTCCATTAACTAGATTAGGCCATGGAGAACAACTTTAGAACTTGACATTTTGTGATTTAGAGCTTTCATTCTTCTAGATCTAGGTTTTAACCATTTTCGAAAATCCTTGGTTTTGATCTATTAAACTTCGATTTTTGCATGTTTTGATGCTTCCATGTGGAAGAGAATTCGATTTTACTCAAGTTAGAACTTTGAAAATCTAGATTTGGTTTTGATTTGACAAAGTTATGAAGAATTGAAGTTCTTGGTGTTCTTGGACCTGCTCTCGGCCAGGAAGAACATCCCTCTGCCTTGCGCTCTTTAGCGCATGGCCGGTTGCGCACCCCCGGCCTGTGCTCTTTAGCGCAGGGCCGATTGCGCATGACCTCAGCCAGTGCTTTGCGGTGCGCTGGATTGCGCTGGCGCAAGCCATCCATGCGCAAGCCAGCCATGCGCGAGCCGACCTCTGCGCAAGCCAGCCTTGCGCAATCCACCTCTGCGCAAGCCAGCTTTGCGCAATCCACCTCTGCGCAATCCACCCTTGTGCAATCCACCCCTGCGCAGTCTACCCTTGCGCAAGGTAACCCTTGCGCAAGGCAACTCTTGCGCAGCTCTTCCATGCGCAGTACATACCCTGCGCAGCCCAACCCCTGACCCCCCTTGCACAACCCACTTGTCTATGATGAATTGTTTATTTCTTTAAGCTTGGCTCTTCTATAGCCCTATATATATTGGTATTTTATTAGATATTTTACGTCCATTTTATATCCTTACGCCTTTTGTCATGAACTTGATTTTACTTAATATGTTTGGAATGACTATTGTACACGGCATGGTATGACAAGGAACTAGCATAACACGACAGTGACCCGTAGTGGTGCACTCCTGACATGACCAACCTGACTTGACAGTGACCCGTAGTGGTGCACTCCTGACAGTACCCTGACATGATTTATCTTGATAACTTGATAGTGGCCCGTGGCGGCGCACTCCTGACTTGACTTGACTTGTAACTTGTAACTTGACTCGTATAATCAACTTGACACCGTGGGTGTTCCTGCTTGCTTGCTTGTACAATCCACTTGTCTTGTCTTACATCATGTCTAGGACGTGACTTCCTGGGTACCACGGACAGGGACTCGCGCTAAATTGGATTAGGCTAATGATTAGATCAAACTAGAACATGGAGAATTCCCAGTCACAGGCAATCTCGTTATCTGGGCGCTTTAATGGACTTGTAGCTTGCCGACGAGTAGAGCACATTTCCAGCACACTGTCATGTGTTGTACCCTCTAAGTCACCTAAGGGTACATTTGTCTCCCGGGCAATGTACCCACCTATAACTCTCAACCCGCGGAAGGATAACTGGATAGTCTGCAGGGCTTGGGACTGGAATTCTCACTTGCATCTTGTCAGTAATTAGGCTTGTGATAACCCTAGTTAGTTAAAGTAGTAAGCCGTAGTACTTGCCTGGCCGATTGTGAATGAATGGTGTCCAGCCTTGTCTAAGTCTTGTCTAGCTCCAGTACCTGCTATCTCCTGAGCATGTTTGTTTTACTTGTCTTAACGATAAATGAGTAGAGACAGTGAGCTATTCAGGCGAAGGGTTACAACCCCGGTCCTTGTCTGGTTTAAGGATTGTAACCTGGCTCCCGGAATGGTTCCACGTCCCTAGTCGTTCATCGCCCTGTATACTTTACTACTTGTACTTTTTTTATTCTTATGTTCTGATATGCTGGCTTTTGTTCTTATTTGTGGCCTCCTTTGTGGCACTTGCTCTTTCTGGGGTTTGACCCAGCTGGTTTTGTGTGGCCAGATTTCGGAGCAGCTCCCGAGGATCTACCGAGCTTCCAGCCCAATGGTGACATCTAGACGGAACCCGGGCCAAGAGTGGGTTTTCCTTTTTGTTTCACCCACTTATATGTAAATTTATTCTTTTGAGGCGTTTAGCCGACGAGCACCTGTTAGCTCGATGCACATTTACTTACTGTCTGCCTACGGGCTGTAAACATGATTAACAAATCCTAGGGTTGATCATGTATGACTGAACTCTTGCTAGTCCCATCATTTTGTACGACTAGCTTCATGATCATCCAATATGTAATATTTGGGACGCCTTATATATATATATTTGATGCTCTAATATCTTGTAACTCTGTTAATTGCTTGAGATTGAGACAATAGGCTTGACCTTAAGAGACTGCTGGCTTGTAGTAAACCCTCATATCTAGACAGCAGTGACCGTATAGTTGAGATGTATTCTATTTCAATATACGTAGCTGGCTATGTCTGCCCCCGCTCTCCAGTATTCTGGTTCTGGGGCGTGACATGGTTTAAGTGGTGGCCCATGCAGGTCTTGGCATTCAAGAAATGTGAGGGTTTACCGAATAGATGTCTCAATCAATATTCGTCCTTGATCTCTGCTCGTATCTTCAAATCCCTGAGAATCTCGACCTGATCACATTGCTTGTATCATTGATCTGTCCTGGTCCTTTCCTTATTGTTCCCTATGTCGTCTTCTTCAGCGGCATTACTCCCGGACCTGCCAACCAGCCAGAGAAAGCTCGACAAGCACCCCAGCGCCAGGAAGATCAAGCTCAGCACTCTGGAGTAGCCTCCCGAGTTATGCTTTTCGGAGGCTCAGAACCTCCAGTTCAGGCAGCTCCGCCCGTTCAACCAGCTAGACAGGATAAGGGACCTTTGGTAGGGCTTATCAGAGAACTGCTTGCATCCCAAGATCGTCGAGGCGACGCCTTGTACCAGGAAGTTCATGATGCACTAAACCGAGGAGGTCCCCAAGGGAATCAGGCGGCCAACAGTTTCAAGCGCTTGAACCCTCCCTTCTTTGACGGCAGTAAAGATGCGATTGCCGCGGACGCTTGGCTTCAGGATACCGAGGTGGTTCTAGAAGCAGCTAGGACACCTGAGAATGAGAAGGTGGCGGTGGTACGCCTACAGTTGTTAGACTTGGCTCGCGATTGATGGGCATCTCAGGCCATGGGGTTAGCGGCACCAGTCACTTGGGCGACGTTCAGAGAGAGGTTCCAGACAAAGTACTTCGATGCGGTGGCACGGTACGACCTGCAGACCAGATTCACCAACTTGAAGCAAGGAGGCAGGACGGTCGATGGCTATGCATCTGAGTTTTCTAGACTCAGTAGGTTCGCCCCCACTTTGGTGGCGACCGAGTTCGATAGGGCTCAGCGGTTCCAGCAAGGGCTGCACTTAGAGATATTATTGGCTGTGGAGCAGTTCGAGCACCAGACGTTCGATGCAGTGTTGAAGGCAGCAAGGAGGCACGAGTATACCTCCCGGAGAATTGTGGACAGGACCGGAGGCAGGAAGCGGTCCCACAGTCAAATGCACCAATCATCAGCTCCAGCCCCGGCAGCTAGGGGATTAACCATTGGAACTCCGAGGCGGGCGGCCTCAGTAATGTCGGTTCAGCATTCGACCCCGACGTATCCGCAGCAGCAGAAGCAGAAGCAGTCTTCCGCGGTGGGATGTTCGCATTGCGGGAAGCCGGGCCATGTAGTGGCAGAGTGTCGTAGGGCACAGGGATTGTGCCTGGCTTGTGGAGGAGCAGACCACCAGATAGGGACCTGCCCGAATAGGGGAGGTCCATCATCATCCAACCTTTCTAGTTCTTCGGTGAGAGGACCAGCCCCAGTTCCAGTCCAGCAGCAGCAACAGCAGTATCCGAGGCCATTGTTGCCTCAATCCCAGGCCTTTCAGCAGCAGAACCAGTAGCAGTTCACCCAGGCTCCAGCACATAACCGACAAAGGGGTTTCCAGCAGAGAGGACCCGCAGCTAGAGGTCAGGCTATGATGATGACCATGGAAGAAGAAGTTGCACCAGGTGAGGTAGTGGCAGGTACTATTCTCGTCAACACCTTTCCAGCATCTGTATTATTTAATTCTGGTGCATCGCATTCATTCATGTCTGCACGATTCGCGACACGGATAGGATTGGAGCCCGAGTCATTATCAGTGAGGCTCAATATACTTACTGGTAATGGTCTTGTGGGAGTAGATCGAGTATTTTCCTCGTGTCGGATTGTAGTTAGCGGTAGAGAGTTCCCTGCTAGGCTCATAGAGTTCCCTATGGCAGACTATGATGTAGTCTTAGGCATGGATTGGTTGAGGAACCATTATGCTAGGATAGACTGCCATGTTGGCAGAGTTGTCTTTAGTATTCCCGGAGAGCCAGAGTTTTCATTTTCCAGAGGCAGCGTGGAACCTTCTCCTCCAGTATTGCGGATGGCAGTAGCAGCAGTGCAGTTGCCCCGAATAGTTGAAGAGTTTCCAGATGTCTTCCCAGAGGAACTTTCAGGATGCCACCAGAGCGGGAGATCGAGTTCACCATCGACTTGATTCTCGGGACAGCACCAGTATCAGAGCGAGTCTACAGAATGGCGCCTTCAGAGTTGGAGATTTTGTACAAGATGATTGAAGAACTCAGGACCAAGGGATTCATTCGTGCAAGTGGATCGCCTTGGGGAGTCCCGATGCTTCTTGTGAAAAATAAGGATGGTACGTCCAGGCTATGTGTTGATTATCGTACCTTGAACTCAGTGACAATCAAGAACAGATACCCTCTCCCGAGGATAGATGACTTGTTTGATCAACTCAAGGGGGCTTCAGTTTTCTCGAAGATAGACTTGCGGTCAGGATACCACCAGATCAGAGTCAGAGAGCAGGACATCCCGAAGACGGCGTTCAGATCTAGGTACGGGCATTGGGAGTTTCTAGTTATGCCCTTTGGAGCGACCAATGCGCCGGCAGTGTTCATGGACCTCATGAACCGTATTTTCATGCCTTACTTGGATCAGTTTGTGATAGTGTTCATTGATGACATCCTGGTCTACAGCAAGAGTGAAGCAGAGCACGAGCAACATCTCAGAATTGTCCTCCAGATTCTCAGAAAGCACCAGTTGTACGCCAAGTTCAGTAAATGCGAGTTCTGGCTCGATCGCATTTCTTACTTGGGTCACATCATTACCAGAGGAGGAGTAGAAGTGGATCCCCAGAAGATTGTGGCTATCGAGGCATGGCCAGTACCCAGCTCAGTGGCAGAAGTTTGCAGCTTTCTTGGATTGGCCGACTACTACCGGCGGTTCGTCTCTGATTTTGTAAGGATTTCAGCACCGATGACCCAGTTGACCCGCAAGGATGTGCCGTTCGTTTGGACAGCAGAATGTCAGGAATCATTTGAGAAGTTGAAGCGAGGTTTGATAACGGCTCCCATTCTTACCCTTCCAGATGGGACCGGAGGATTCACAGTTTATTGCGACGCTTCAGGCAGAGGATTGGGATGTGTTTTGATGCAGCATGGGAAGGTAATTGCTTATGCGTCACGTCAACTCCGTGATCATGAGAAGAATTACCCGACCCACGACTTGGAGCTAGCAGCAGTAGTGTTTGCACTTAAGTTGTGGAGGCACTATTTGTACGGAGACAGAGTGGAGATATTTACTGATCATAAGAGCCTGAAGTATGTTTTCACCCAGAAGGATCTTAATATGCGGCAGAGAAGATGGCTCGAGCTACTGGTGGACTACGATGTGGATTTGCAATATCATCCAGGAAAGGCCAACGTTGTAGCAGATGCGTTGAGCCGGAGAGCCGGAGTTTATTTCCTGACGGCGCAACCAGATTTATTGTCGGATCTTCAGAAGATGGGAATTGAAGTGGTTCTTCCTTCCAATGTGGCCTTGATGGCCAGCCTACAGATTCAGTCCACCATAGTTGAGAGGATCCGGACAGCACAGTTAACAGATT
This sequence comes from Iris pallida, assembly GCA_029216955.1. Classification (NCBI taxonomy): domain Eukaryota; kingdom Viridiplantae; phylum Streptophyta; class Magnoliopsida; order Asparagales; family Iridaceae; genus Iris; species Iris pallida. The sequence goes on from JANAVB010000600.1 coordinate 3,154,013, forward strand.
CCAAGATTCAGCGGCTCAGAGCAGAGTGCGAGGCAGGGAGAAGGCCAGAGTTATGTATTCATGAGGATGGTACACTTCGACACGGCACGCGTCTTTGTGTACCCAGTGGAGATATCAGACAGGAAGTCATGGCAGAGGCTCACAGTTCGCAGTATTCCATCCACCCAGGCAGCACGAAGATGTACAGAGATATTCGTCAACACTTTTGGTGGAATGGTATGAAGAGAGAGATAGCCCGGTATGTCTCTCGATGTTTGGTTTGCCAACAGGTCAAGGCTGAACATCAGAGGCCAGCTAGACTTCTTCAACCCTTGCCGATCCCAGAATAGAAATGGGAGCACCTTATCATGGATTTCGTGACTGGGTTACCCAGATCTCCGGCAGGCAGAGATGCTATTTGGGTCATTATGGACAGGCTTACCAAGGTGGCACACTTTCTTCCATTTAGAGTTGGACAGTCGACGGCGCAGCTAGCAGAGATGTATCTCAGGCGGATCGTCAGACTTCACGGAGTGCCAGTCAGCATAGTATCAGACAGGGATACGAGATTCACATCGCACTTCTGGCGCAGTCTTCATCAAAGTTTGGGGACTCATCTCAAGTTCAGCTCAGCGTATCATCCGCAAACAGATGGGCAATCGGAGCGCACTATACAAACCCTCGAAGATATGTTGCGGTCGTGTACCCTTGACTTCGGTGGCTCGTGGGAGGATCACCTGCACCTGGTGGAATTCTCGTACAACAATAGTTTCCAGGCCAGTATCCAGATGGCACCCTTCGAGGCTCTGTATGGCAGGAAGTGCAGATCCCCGTTAGCATGGGACGATGTCGGAGAGAGGTAGATGCTCGGTCCAGAATTGATTTCTCAGACGGTTGAAGTGGTCAGGAAAGTCAGAGATCACCTCCGAGTTGCTCATGATCGCCAGCGCCATTGGACCGATGCTCATCGGCGTCCCTTAGAATTTGCCGTCGGCGACCATATATTCCTTAGGATCTCGCCTACCCGCGGCGTCATTCGTTTTGGCGTACGGAAAAAGCTTAGTCCTAGGTATATAGGGCCGTTCGATATTCTAGAGCGAGTAGGCGATGTGTCCTATCGTCTCGCTCTTCCGCCGTCGCTAAATGAGGTACATGATGTATTCCATGTATCCCAATTAAGACGGTACATCCCAGACCCGAGCCATATCCTAGATCATTCGGAATTGGTTGTTGGTACCAACCTTTCGTATGAGGAGAGGCCCGTGTCTATATTGGACCGGAGAGAAAAGACGCTCAAGAACAAGACTATTAACTTAGTCCGTGTTGCTTGGGGTCATCACTCTCTAGGTGAGTCAACGTGGGAGCGTGAGGACGACATTCGATCGTGATATCCCTACCTGTTTGACTCGTAAGGTATAATGTCTTCCTTGTGCCTTACGCTTTCCCTTCATTGCTTGCATTGTATGATTGTATGATTGAACTGCTTAGTGTAGCTTGTCTATGCTTAGTATAGCTTGTCGTGGCAATCTCTAGCTCCTTGATTAAATTTCGAGGACGGAATTCTTTGAAGGTGGGTAGAGTTGTCATCCCCATTTCCTGTATTTCGTATTTGTACTCGTAATTTAATTTTTGGCACGTATTTTATTTTCTCGACTTGTGGATTCGGGTTCTCGTAAATTGGTTTTGGACCATGACTTGGTTTTATTTTGTGGAATTGGTTTGGTTTGGTTTGGTTCATCATGAGTGGAACACCTTAGCCTATTCTCCACCTCCATTCCATCACAATCACCCTCATTAAAACCTACCAACCTTTTCTCTCTCCTCCATAACTCCATTAATTTTTTTCAACTTCTTCTTCTTCCTTCTTCCACACAACTCCCCAACCCATAGGCAAGTGCACCTTGCCATCAAATGAGCACCACTTTTTATTTGTCCATTAACTAGATTAGGCCAAGGAGAACAACTTTAGAACTTGACATTTTGTGATTTGGAGCTTTCATTCTTCTAGATCTAGGTTTTAACCATTTTCGAAAATCCTTGGTTTTGATCTATTAAACTTCGATTTTTGCATGTTTTGATGCTTCCATGTGGAAGAGAATTCGATTTTACTCAAGTTAGAACTTTGAAAATCTAGATTTGGTTTTGATTTGACAAAGTTATGAAGAATTGAAGTTCTTGGTGTTCTTGGACCTGCTCTCGGCCAGGAAGAACATCCCTCTGCCTTGCGCTCTTTAGCGCATGGCCGGTTGCCCACCCCCGGCCTGTGCTCTTTAGCGCAGGGCCGATTGCGCATGACCTCAGCCAGTGCTCTTTAGCGCAGGGCCGATTGCGCATGACCTCAGCCAGTGCTTTGCGCTGCGCTGGATTGCGCTGGCGCAAGCCAGCCATGTGCGAGCCGACCTCTGCGCAAGCCAGCCTTGCGCAATCCACCTCTGCGCAAGCCAGCCTTGCGCAATCCACCTCTGCGCAATCCACCCTTGCGCAATCCACCCCTGCGCAGTCTACCCTTGCGCAAGGTAACCCTTGCGCAAGGCAACTCTTGCGCAGCTCTTCCATGCGCAGTACATACCCTGCGCAGCCCAACCCCTGACCCCCCTTGCACAACCCACTTGTCTATGATGAATTGTTTATTTCTTTAAGCTTGGCTCTTCTATAGCCCTATATATATTGGTATTTTATTAGATATTTTACGTCCATTTTATATCCTTACGCCTTTTGTCATGAACTTGATTTTACTTAATATGTTTGGAATGACTATTGTACACGGCATGGTATGACAAGGAACTAGCATAACACGACAGTGACCCGTAGTGGTGCACTCCTGACATGACCAACCTGACTTGACAGTGACCCGTAGTGGTGCACTCCTGACAGTACCCTGACATGATTTATCTTGATAACTTGATAGTGGCCCGTGGCGGCGCACTCCTGACTTGACTTGACTTGTAACTTGTAACTTGACTCGTATAATCAACTTGACACCGTGGGTGTTCCTGCTTGCTTGCTTGTACAATCCACTTGTCTTGTCTTACATCATGTCTAGGACGTGACTTCCTGGGTACCACGGACAGGGACTCGCGCTAAATTGGATTAGGCTAATGATTAGATCAAACTAGAACATGGAGAATTCCCAGTCACAGGCAATCTCGTTATCTGGGCGCTTTAATGGACTTGTAGCTTGCCGACGAGTAGAGCACATTTCCAGCACACTGTCATGTGTTGTACCCTCTAAGTCACCTAAGGGTACATTTGTCTCCCGGGCAATGTACCCACCTATAACTCTCAACCCGCGGAAGGATAACTGGATAGTCTGCAGGGCTTGGGACTGGAATTCTCACTTGCATCTTGTCAGTAATTAGGCTTGTGATAACCCTAGTTAGTTAAAGTAGTAAGCCGTAGTACTTGCCTGGCCGATTGTGAATGAATGGTGTCCAGCCTTGTCTAAGTCTTGTCTAGCTCCAGTACCTGCTATCTCCTGAGCATGTTTGTTTTACTTGTCTTAACGATAAATGAGTAGAGACAGTGAGCTATTCAGGCGAAGGGTTACAACCCCGGTCCTTGTCTGGTTTAAGGATTGTAACCTGGCTCCCGGAATGGTTCCACGTCCCTAGTCGTTCATCGCCCTGTATACTTTACTACTTGTACTTTTTTTATTCTTATGTTCTGATATGCTGGCTTTTGTTCTTATTTGTGGCCTCCTTTGTGGCACTTGCTCTTTCTGGGGTTTGACCCAGCTGGTTTTGTGTGGCCAGATTTCGGAGCAGCTCCCGAGGATCTACCGAGCTTCCAGCCCAATGGTGACAACTAGACGGAACCCGGGCCAAGAGTGGATTTTCCTTTTTGTTTCACCCACTTATATGTAAATTTAATCTTTTGAGGCGTTTAGCCGACGAGCACCTGTTAGCTCGATGCACATTTACTTACTGTCTGCCTACGGGCTGTAAACATGATTAACAAATCCTAGGGTTGATCATGTATGACTGAACTCTTGCTAGTCCCATCATTTTGTACGACTAGCTTCATGATCATCTAATATGTAATATTTGGGACGCCTTATATATATATATTTGATGCTCTAATATCTTGTAACTCTGTTAATTGCTTGAGATTGAGACAATAGGCTTGACCTTAAGAGACTGCTGGCTTGTAGTAAACCCTCATATCTAGACAGCCGTGACCGTATAGTTGAGATGTATTCTATTTCAATATACATAGCTGGCTATGTCTGCCCCCGCTCTCCAGTATTCTGGTTCTGGGGCGTGACAAAATATGTGTATGACTAAATATCTATTTACCATGCAAGCAGTAAAAAAAGTATGCAGAATATAAAACTTGCAAATAAGTAAAGTAAAGTAACATGAGCAATCAGATGACACCGAGATTTTATACTGGTCTCCCTCTGAGAGGACTATTCCAGTCCCGATAACTCTTACTCGTGTGGACACACACAAAAAGAAGAAGAAACGTTGTCTTTTCTTTATTGGTGCAAAGCACCACAAATCGAGTGTTGGCCCAATGATTACATCGTATTTTTGAATATGGTTAATCAGTTAAGTTTAACATAATGATGTCACTAATATTCATATACTCACTATCATGTTGCTACTTAAACTTAGCATTGTCCTAATTGTCCTATATTATATTGCTATGCTTGTATCATACTGCAACATATTTTGCTAGCCTAACATGTATTTGTAGACATGCAGTAAGCATGATCAAACATGATCAAACCAGGACATAGGCAATGAAGAATTAATGATGGACCAAAGACGGCGTCATACAAAGAGATTTCTCCGAACCGCCTAGCGACCTATCCTATCTGGGGCCTCGCATCGGGGGTTCCGCTGCCCGGTCAGCGGACAGGGGTCGAGGGGGCAGCGCCCCCCGTCGGGGGTTCGGGGACGAAGCCCCCGAAAGGTATTCAGATTTCCAGATCTGTTTATCTTTGGACGACTACTGTCAAGGAAAAAGACGTCTTCAGATCTACTCAAATATCAGAAGAAAGGCATCATCAAAGGGCTCTTGGTTTTTTTTTTTGTTCCAAGTCTGTAATCTTTATTTTATTGAGTCTAGGAGAATGTGTACGTTGAGTCGCACTGAGTCATCTCAACCCCTAGACATATCTCTCCAAGCTCTGCCATAAAAATAGACCAATTCCTGAACCAAGCCCAAGCTCCACCAAAGCCCAAAGGCCATTTGAACATTCTGCCACCAAGGAGGCAGAGTTCGGGCCGAACTCTGCCCCCACACAGATTTCGGGCCAAACTCTGTCCCCTGATTTCCAGGAACTGATTTTTAGGGTTACCAATTGCTAGCTGGTACAACGGCCATATTTTTGAATTTTGAGGACAGAATTCTGGCCGAATTCTGCCTTCCAGACTAGTATATATATGGCATGATTTCAACTATTTTCATTAATCTCTTCATCATCTTTCTATCTCTCACTCTCAATCATCTAAGCCTTATACTACCTAAGCCTTATTCTTCCAATCTACTAGCCACAAAACTTCCTAAGCCCCAAGGTGCTCAAGTGCGATTCAGCTAGAAGTTTTTGTGCAAGAGTTGAAAAGAAAAGTCACTTGGACAATTCTAAGTTTCGCCACCTGCGAATCTGTAAGAAGTTGGCGTGCTATTCTGAGTAAAGGCACATGGTTGTACACTATTTCACAAATAGTGGATTTCAATCCTGAGCTAGAGTTCTCAGGCCTGGACTAGTCCTCCACGAGGAAAACTAGGTAAAAACTGCTGTGTTTGCGTATGCTCTTCTTGATCTTTATTTACTTCCGTATTTCTCTCTGATTTATTTACTATCTTGATAGTTGTTTGTGGAGGTGATATAGAGTTAACTTTTTATTTGGTGATTATCGACACAAACTCTATTCACCCCCCTCTAGAGTTGCCTACACGTTTTTTTAATTGGTATCAGAGCAAGGTCTCTATTGTTAGGCTTAACATCCTTAGAGTAGATCCTTGTTTATTTGTGTATGGCATCGTATTCCTCCTCCTCCGATAAAGAGGGTTTTACTTCTAGTAGCATAGACAATCATGTTTCTTCTAAATGCAAGAAGTGCTCTAAGTGGAAAGCCATGGCTAACCAATCCTTAAAGTTTGCTAAGGCTTTTCATTCTACAAATGAAGAACTTTTAGAAAAGGTTATTCACTTAGAAGAAGCTAATGAGTTTTTGAGAAATGAAAACAATGATTTATTATCTAGACTTGACTTTCAAAACTCATCTTGTGTTTCTTTAAAGAGTTTGAATGATTCTTTAATTTTGAAAATCAAATCTCTTTCCTCATCAATAGAAGATCTTAAGAAGCAAGCACATAAGCTAAATCATTTGCATGATTCTTATATTGACTCTTTAAAGAAACAAAATATATGATGATTTTATTTCTAGAATTGCTTTATTTGAAAAAGAGAATTGTGCTTTAAATGCTAAATTTGATTCTCTTACTTGTTTGCATAATGATTTGCTATTAGAACATGATATTCTTAAGACCAAATCCATGCATGCTCACTCTAGAGATATTCATCATTCTAGTATGTCACATGTTCATAATTATGCTCATTCCGATACATGTGCACACACTAGTATTAGGTGCTTCTATTGCTCTCGCATTGGACATATGAGTGTAACTTGTCATATTCGTAGGAGTTTTTCTACTAATGCTAGAGTAAATAGTATATGGGTCCCTAAATCTAACAAATGTGGATCCAAGTTTATTTGGATACCAAAGTCTTCGCCTAATGTTGTAGGTGGAGCTACTTATATCGGGACATAGTACCGAGGAGCGTATTGGTGGTTGCAAAGCTCAAAGGTCATCTAACAAGCAATTGCACCAACACAAGTGTGGCCACTAGAGCCACTTTGGTAACATGCTAAACGATTCTTTTTAAATGGTTTATATTTGTTGAATCTAGCATGTTTCTCTTGATGTCTTGCTACTAGCTCACATTGACATCCTTTTGTTGCTTATTATATAAATCAATGTGAGATATAATCCTAGCATGCTTAGTTAATTTTCTTATTATTATTTTTATCTTGCATGACTAATTACTTAGCTTAAATGATTAGTTCACACTATGTAGTTTATCACTCATTTTCTATTAGTGTGACACATTTATATATGCATGCTCGATATTCTTTATCCTTATTTATAAAGCATGCATATCACTCTAGTCCATATGACCTTGGTTTTGATTTGAATTAATATGATTTTAACTCTTCATCTTTAAAAGTTTTGAGATAGTTACTTCTTGCTGATTTGTATTTAATATGTCATCACTACAACAAAAAACCCTTTTAATGACGGCTAAAAAGCGTCATTAATGACGAACCATGACACTTTTTTTTCTCACCGCAACCGTTATGAAAACGGGTGTTATAAATGTTTTTTAAAAGCGTCATAAAATAACCGTCATGAATAGTTTCTATAAAAGCGTTATGAATAGTTAATATATAGTGCACAATTCAGAACAATTTTAAAACGTCATGAATAGATAATATGTATAGGCTCAATGCAGCACATTTATAACACTTTATACTATTCAAATTAGCATATTTATAATGCTCTATACTGCACAGTATATATTACATTCCAAAAACTTAACATTATATATCACCATCTTTATTACATTTCTCAAAATAGAGTACATATCAACATCTTCATTACATTGAATATCCAAATACAGAATGTACCCAAAAAATAGGAATAAATCTCTCTTTTGCTATCCAAATACAGAATGTACCCGAGCTGCAGCTTGAAATGCATCCAATTCCTGAAAGTTCTACCCATCTTCAAACTCAGCTTTGCTTGATCTGTTATAAGGAATGGTAGCAGAAAGTGAGTCAGTTCCGTACTCCATCGGAAGTTGCTACATACTTTCTTACTTTGGCGTCGATATGGCCTACGGGTAAGGAAGCCTGTCAGTTAAGAAACAAGTTCGACCAGCAAAGAAAAGAAAACTAAATTAAAAGAAGAACTCAAGAAGAGAGGAAGAAAATAACTGGAAAATACAACCCTTCAAGAAATAGAGACACTAGATAATATGATCCTGCAACTATAAAATAATTACGAATATCAAGGTCCATAAGCTAATGAGAAACCAAAGCTCCATAAGATATTAATGACAATAAACTTCAAACAATCTGGCCTGAAGTAAAGAGGGAAAAATATACAAAATCAATCTCGCTCATTGAACTTTTCTTGCAAAGTAAATTACCTCTAGCAGTCTAATGTCCAACCCATGTTCATAATCTACTTTTTAAGTATACCATATGTCCACCTATTATTAATAAAAGAAAAACTAGATAATTCTGTACCTCTACATGCTATTTAGCTAATGAATCTTAAATTTCTCAACAATGATAAATGGAAGAAAAAAAAAATTAGAAGTCTACGTCATAAGTTTATGTTTCCACACAAATTTCAGCACATTGGAAAAGTGATCATTAATCAAGCTACAGAATCAAGAGCATTGAGCAAGTACCTGCTCATTGGCAGCAGAAGAAAGGCCTCCAACATACACTCGCCGGGCATGCCGAGTTGTCTACATATACATAAGCATTGAATAACATTAGTGGGGTTAGATATTTGCCAACATAACATCACAATAAGGAAAACATGAAATAAACCAATTAAAAAGTTCATCTAAAAAGCATGCATGTTGTGTCATGGCTTGCACTGGCATCATGGGAACTGGGAACTGCATGATGCATATATATATATATGAATATAGAGGATTACATTTCTATATGCAACAATAAATTTCAGGAAGAAAAAACAATATTGTATTAGTGAAGATTGAAGGATGAACCTGCCCAGTTGTTGAAGAAAACATGTTCGGAAGCATCCCAGAGAAAGGAGTAGGGACAGCTACCTGACCTGCAAAGCCAATAACATAAGGTAAAAATTGCCATAGAAAGAGCAAAATATTAGTAGATGTGACATGATGTCATGTTTATACTCCATCAAGCACTTATGACATGTTGCAGCTTCTAAAGTAGACTTATTAGAGAAGGAATATATTATTTCCAGTACCAGGTAAACATCTGTAAAGACTACCAAAAAGTAAATTGTTGCCGGTTGAAGAGGAACAAGATCCATCAAACCGGCGTACTAATTCCTCCTTGTAGATAAAAGCTACAGTAGCCAGCTCTCGCCCATTGGCAGCAGGGGATAAGTGGCACAAAATTGCCTTCTTAGAACTACATATATACAGAAAACAAACAAACAACCACCAAAACAAGAAGACAAGAAAGATTCTCTCAGTTTCTGATTAAAAATATTAATAAAACTTAGTACTAATCGTACATTAGAAACAACACTAAAATGTTGAAATTTAAAGCCCAATTACTACAGATCCTGCTTCCCAAGCCGCAACATGTTCTACTAGCAGCTCCACAAATTACACATTAACCAATAGCTAAACTACAAAAAATGATTTAAAAATTTGATAATAAATCACCTGGAAGAGCAACACCTGGTACCATAGCTGATGCTGGAGGTGCCATATCAAAGCCACTGATGCGCTTGCTGCATTTGAAAAGCAATTATAGACACATCACAACCATCAGACAGATGCAGAGTCAAGCCAACAAATATTAGTAAACTCAACAACAAGAATGATAGTAAAGGAAAAAAAATGTGTTGCAGAGAGAAATCAAACTAACAGCTGTCGCGACCAATCTTGCTACTTTTCTGATAAGTTTTTCATCTTCTCAGTTCTCACATATAAATTGTTATCTACAATTGTAGCATAGGATTGGTAATTTACAGTAGATGTTGTAGACCAAAGGTGTAAACAGAACAATTATCTAAATGTTGAATCTTGATGCAAATATTCCCTCTTGGATTGCAACTTTCAAGTCGAATCCTATCTTTTTTATTCAAAAAAGTCGGCAAGACTTAGAGTGTGAGCTGTAAATGTCCTTTTATGGTGCTTTCTATTTCTTTGAAGTCTCTTAGAGAATACCAGTTTCCTGATTTAATTTGGTTTTCACCATATTCAAGACTGTTCAAGTCTGTAAAAGAGAATTAGAAGTTGGAGTAACAAAACAAAGGCTTTCTTGTGAATTTTGGAAATTTTTTCATCATATTATCGTGTAGCATTATTATAGTGTAGCAATTGGTAGCTTGTTTAGTGAGTCCTTTACTTAGAAGTCTTTTAGATGTCTTTATTATGTAAAGGGGATTTTTATCAGATGATGATAAAAGATTTTCCGTAAATTATCCTAAACTATAGTATAGTATAGCTCTACAATTAATTGGTATTATGGCTTACACTCTCCAACTGTTCCATCCTCGTGACTAATAATTAAGTTTCAAATCTTGTGCTGATATTCTTTGTGGCAATCTTACATTCTTGTTTTTCATATACAAGTAAAAAAGTTCCAAAATGTATCAACAGCCTAGGTGGTAGGCGGACTCTCTCCGCCGCGCACCCGCCTACCGCCGTTTAGAACTTTGCTTTATTGGATATTGGGGGTAGTGAATGGTGCTGTCAGTTACAAAACAATGAAGACATGAAAAGCAAAACAAGGTTTCTCTCTCCTTGTGGGTTCTTGTTTAACACCCTGGCCTTTGGGTTTGTTTCGCAAGAGCCTTGCAGTTATCTAAAAAAATTATATTAGTATATTATTAACATATATGATTTTCCTAGCATAGAAGATCCTCTAAAAAGTTATGACAAGAATTTACTTTCCAACTTAAAAACAAGACAACTATGCAAAGAATTAACTTCTCTTTAAACACAAGATAGATGTAAAGAAAAACAAAACAAACGGGTTAACAATACTGAAATAGGCAATCACTTTCAGCAGAAGTAGAAAAAGAATTGCATAAACAGAGTAGAAATGTAACTATTAGCCATATAAATATAAAACATGCTAATTTTAGAAAACTACTACTCTAGCAACAGCTTATTGACATTCTATGGTACTTAATCCATATTTTGGAAACTGATAAATAAGCCTCCAAGAGAAATATTTCTGTCAAGCAAAGTAATTTTAACTTGCAAAAAACTAGAGAATGTATTATTTCTCCTGTGCAATAACATGCCCACGTGATCCACAGACGCATGCATGCCATCATTAGAATGAAACCAGATATTACAATCTTTACAGCTCTTAAGATCATCAAATAACAATATTCATTGAAAGTGAATCATATGATTATGTAATCCCTACCTCTCTGATCTGGAGCGAGAATGAGACCTTGACCTATGACCAGATCTGCCCTTCGATCGAGATCGAGACCTGTGTCGATGCCCACTTTCTCTATCTCTATCATAATCTCTATGCCTGTAACAAAAATTGTGCAAGTTTTATGTCAAACAACAGTACAAAAAAGATGCACAGCACCGCTTATATTGCAACAGATCTAGCATCATGAACAAAATAAAGAACAATGAATGGAAAAATTGCACAAAGAAGAAGACAATAAAGTCCAAAAGTAACATAAACCATATATATCTGAAACGATGCTTTGACTAGTAGACTTTGACACAAATTATACATCATACAAAATGCTGCAACCAAATAGATATAATTGCGACAGAGATAATAACAAGAGTAAACATAATTATGCAAAACATACAATTAAGATAGAAATACTATATAAGCACACCCCTCCCTTGTTATATAGTATTTCTATCTTAATTGTATGTTTTACATAATTATGTTTACTCTTGTTATTATCTCTGTCGCAATTATATCTATTTGGTTGCAGCGTTTTGTATGATGTATAATTTGTGTCAAAGTCTACTAGTCAAAGCATCGTTTCAGATATATATGGTTTTAAACATATGTTAATTTTAATTTGTACTTATATTGAAGACGTACAAATTAAACATAATTTGTACTTCAATATGCAATTTTAAACATATGTTAATTTTAAACAAATTGAAGTACAAATTAAAATTAACATATGTTTAAAATTGCATCATGCATCAAAGATGAATTCAAACTATTACTTTTTACCCATTTCCTGTAAACAAAACATTGCGATTCAGGCATATACCTGTCGTAATCCCGACTATGATGGCGGTCACGATCGTCGGACCGCTCCGACCGGTCCCGACCGTGATCCCTCCTCTCGCTCCGTCCCCTGTGGTGCCGGTCGCTGCCACGGTCACGGTCGTGGTCGCGGTCGTGGTCCCGATCTCTGTCCCGTCCCCTGTCCTTATCCCTACTCCTCGACGAACCTCTCGAGGATCCCCTTTCGTACTCGCGAGAATCCCTCTGCAAATTCATAACAAAATTCTGAATAAAAAGCTAATCTTGAAAAAAAAGGACAAATTTAAAAGCCTGGAGTAAAGAAGAGACCTTAGATCTGGAGTCGGCTAGGTCGTCGAAGCCGCTGCCGCTGCGGGAGTTAGGAGAAGGGCCGCCATTGGAGGCGTAGCGGTCTTCTTCGAAGTCGTTCATGGCTAAAACCCTTACCCTATATTTTTTTTAATGGTTTTTTCTTTTGTTTTCTTCTTTTCCTCTTAGAGATTTTTCTAGGGTTAGGATCTAGGGTTAGGGTTTTGGATCTAGGGTTAGGGTTTTGGAGTTAGAAAAAAGGAAGGAGAAGAAGAGGAGGAGAGGAGGGTGTTGCTGAACTAGCTAGAGTTAGGGTTTTGGAGTTGGGGGAGAGGAGGGAGAAGAAAGAAGGAGAAGGAGAAAATCCACCAGAACGATTTTGGTGGAGGAAAATTTTTGTTGAAACTCGGGGTGCAGTAAGGATTTTGTCAAAAATTGAAGTTAAAAAATATTACAAGTTTGCCACCGCTCTAAACTATTAATAACGCTTTGTTTTATAAACGTTATAAAAAGTCCAGAATTAGCCCAAACCGTCATAGAAAAAAAGTATTTTTCAACTTAATGGCTTATGTATCAGCCGTCATTAAAACTCCTTGTCGAGCGTCATTAATAGGTCTTTTTGTTGTAGTGCATATTTATCTTAATTGCTATTTGTGAATATATGTGTTTAGCACAAGCTACTTATAATTTGATAAGTATATACTTATACTTCTTTTAATCTTGTGCTTGCATAATATCTTCATTATCAATTCTCATATTTTATTTTGATTATCCTCTTGAGAATCATTTATGTCTTTGCCTAATAAAGTATATCTATACGTGTTTTTGAATTTGTGATAGTTTTTCAATCATTCATACATGACTATATTAAATGTAGGTCATGTATTTATTATATTGATATCTATTTTTGTATAAATATCTTTATGTGGGCATATGAGTTAAGCTCAAGGTTTATATTATTTTGAAGAGTATTTATTCATACTTGTGCTTGCCTTATAATTTAGCTATTGATTCTTTTGACCAAATTTGTGTTATCTCTACTTGAATCAATTAGCTTATTCCTTAAAGTCTTCTTTTGATTATATCTTATTGGTTTTATTTGTTGACTTTATGGATACATACCTTTTAATTGATTTTTGATCTTTTCATATATGTCTATTTGTGATATATATGAATATATTAATGATTCCCAACTTCTGATATTTATTTATTTTATTTCTTCAAGTTAGGATATTGAGAGAAAATGTTTATTAGTGTCTTGTTCATGACTTTTATGGAAGTTCTTTTAAGAATTGCTTGGTTTTGTGCTTTACCTTACTTGTTGAAATCATCATACTTATTTTGAGTATGAATATTCTATATATTTATTTTCATAAAGTGTATTATGAAAATATTCTTAGCAATTTTTGATGGTCATTCTTTGATTATTATTTGAGTATTTACCTACCTTATACTTAGGGTTTTTGAATTTTGATGTTGTTTGATGATAATGCGTATATTCTTTTAAATCTAAGTTCTTAAAAGTAAAGAACATTTTGGGAATAAGCCGAAAGGGTCCTTCTGTCATACAGGTGTAAATAGCCTGAAGCGATACGGTGCACTAGTCTTCGGACTACCGCTAGCTGGGAACCGGCTCCTACAGCTAATCTAAAGTGATCAACACTTCATAGACTTAAGATTTATTAAGGTCTACTTGCAGCCATTATCTAGTTCTGGATCCACCCCTAAGTTCCAGAATACTTTATCATATCTAGCCTTATATTTGAGCTATAAATATTTTATTATTATTGCCCAATGATGTTTTGTAGCACATGAGAATACAAGTAATTGATATATCATACTTCTCATGTCTTTAGCTATTATGGTTTCAGCTTTTATGTTGAGATTTTCCATTTCTAGAGAATACACTTTCATAATGGTTATAATTTTGCATTCTCTAGATCAATCTATTATTTCATTATCTTGGGTTAATCTCAATATTTGACAAAAAGATTTGCTCTATTGTGTTTTCATGAACATCTCTTTTGTCCTTTACTTGATGAGAGTCTAATTCATTTACTTGCTATCTTATACTCTCATCCTTGCTTAACGAAGAGTATATAAATCATTTTGATCATTCAAAATGTATTGCCCTTATTGTGAACTCTATGCTTAAGCATGTATCTTTAGTGTTAGTGAATTAAGATTTAATGAGCACATTTATCCTGTTAACGGCCTACCTCATTAATCTTAATTAGTTATGTAGCTTGCTTATTTACGATGTATTGATTAAGCTACATAATTTTTGTTCACTATCACTCATCTAGCTATCTTTTTGAATTTCAATCTATATGTGATATGCTAGTTTACAAAAACAAGATTTATGAATTTTCTTGATGAGATTTAATTCTATTTTAGATACATATGTTTGGTCTCTAAAATTAGTTTGACAATTTTTTTTATTTTGTTTCCATTAAGGTTTGTGTTTCATCGCTTTAACTTCCTTCCATACTAGTCATTGGAAAGCATCTCTTAAATTTCTCTCATCTTTTAAGTCATGATTTTATTATATTATCATTTCTTTGGAATAAATTTGCAATCATTTAAATAAGCACTACAACAAATAGGGCATACAATAGCAGTTTATCTATAGCGTTCAAGCCTCCCTGCTATAGAATGTCATCATCAATAGCGTTCCTTCCGCAGAGCTATTAAAAATAGAATACAATAGCAGTTTATCTATAGCATTCGAGCCTCCCTGCTATTATAATATAATCATCTACAGCGTTCATATTGAAGTGCTATTAAACATTCATAAAATAGCAGTTTATCTATAGCGTTGAAGCCTCTCTGCTATTAGAATGTCATTATCAATAGCGTTCATTATGCAGTGCTGTTAACAGAACTTTATATAGCGTGTTATGAACGCTGTTAAAGGTATAGTTTTTTCTGAACGTTGCTATGCCCGTATGTCTAGGGGTGAGCATTATTCGGTTTTTGGACCGAAATTCGAAACGAACCTAACCGAATAAGATATTCGATCGGTTTGGTTTGAAAAAAATTCGGTTCAGTTTCGGTTTCGAAAATACTAAAATTTCTTATTCGGTTTCGGTTTTGGGATTCAGTTTCGGTTTAAAACCGAAAACCGAATAAGATTTATGTAATTTATAAATATCCCAATTCTATGTATATTTAGTGACTAAAAATGTATATATTTGAAAGCAACAATTCTATGTATATATTTTGAAGTCCTACTTTGGATATATTTTTGACATATAACAAAAATGTGTACAAACTTATAATTTCTTTAATATAATCAAAATATGATTTCTATTTATTCGGTTCAATCGAATAAACCAAATAACCGAATAGTTTATTCGGTTGGGTTCGGTTTCGGTTTCGGTTTTGGCTAATTTCGGTTCGGTTTCGGTTTTTGAGTTTTAAAATTTCGGTTTATTCGGTTTTGACTATTTCGTTTCGGTTGAAACCAAATTAACCGTAAATAAAAGGGTCATAAAATGTTCCAAAAATCTCAAATCATCCCGCATTCTTTTTTCACTTCCCCACTCTCTTTTTTTCATTTCCCCGAGCCCTAACAAAAGACTCCTCACTCTCTCTCTCTCTCTCTACAAGTCTCGTTTTTTGGTTCCCCTCTCCCCTTCTTCTCATTCTCCTCCTACTGCTGCTCCTTCTCCTCCTCCTCATCTACTTGTATTGCTGCGGATGATAATGGTCGAATAGGTTGTTATAACTAGGTTTAGGGTTAGGGTTTGTTAGGATCTTAGGATTTAGGGTTTTCCTATTCTTCCTCATATAAACGTTGGGCCCCCCTGTATGGCTTATTTCGGCTAGCAAGCATCGTCGTGCACTCAACTTCGGTGGCTCCGTCCGCCGTCACGGTCGCCGTCTGGAATGGATCCCTCCATTGCCGGCGTCTGGAATGGATCCAGCTTGAATCACGTCCATATATCACTACAAAAAAGTAGACTTTTGGGACGACATTATTTGGAACGCTGGTCTGAAACATCCTAAAAATTTAGTTTTAGGGACGACTATTTTTTTGGTAACAAAAAATAGTATTGTTTGGGACAGATTGAAAAATAGATCTCTTATTTGGAACTATTAAAATTTTATGTCTCAAATAAATTATAAGACCGTCCCAAATAATCTCGACGAAAATACCAAATCACTACAAAACAAAATGACCAAAAAAAGCTCTGAACAAAATTTCATTTCCCTCCAATAGTTCCCTCCTCTATTTCACTGGTTCTCCTGCCTCCCTCCCAAATCATCTCTTCTCATTCTATTGGCATATTCTCTCTCCTCAAATTATAACTCATCCTCCCACATCCCTAAACCCTCACCCTAGAAACCCATCCCGTTCCTCACCCTCTGAAACCCTAGATCAACTCACACCCCTACTCCTACCGCAAACCCTAGACAAGCCCCTCGCTTTCATCGACACCCACGACGGCACCGACCGTGGCGCCTCTGGAGGCAACGAGGATGCCACCAGTTCCAACTGTCACCACCGCTCTAGCCTTATTCTTGTTCTCTATTTGATTTAACAAGAAGGTATGACGGTCGCTATCGCCACTTTCGACGCAGGGGAGGCACCTCCTTATGATTGTTGTAAAGGAAGGCACGATGGTCGAAGCCTCTTTCTTGTGCTCCATTTGATTTAGTAGCAAGGGAATTTGGTTTGAAGAAGTCTGAGGTGCACGGACGCGGTCGTGCTCGTGGACGTGAGCATGAGCATGAGCGAGTGGCACGGTATGTGTTTGTGGTAATTCCTCACCTAACCCTTGCTTCAA
Organism: Iris pallida; assembly: GCA_029216955.1. NCBI lineage: Eukaryota > Viridiplantae > Streptophyta > Magnoliopsida > Asparagales > Iridaceae > Iris > Iris pallida. Next base: position 3,171,090 of record JANAVB010000600.1, read on the forward strand.
AAAGATGAAGATGGCCTATATATATTCATATTTTAACTGTATTGGTTGTTAACCATTCATGGTTCTCTTCCTATTGCTGCTAAGCCACATGATGCATAAGTGCAACCAAGACAACGAGACGTGCTTGGTGTTTATCTACTTTAATTTCTCCATAGATGACATTGTGAAAATACCATTCTTCATTCATGGTTAGGGTAGAAATTCATTTATATCGCATATCAGGCAAGAGTTTACCATTTGTTGTCACTTTTTAGCTCTTACTCTATAGATAAAATTTGAAAACTTAGATTGTCATTCATGAGAGATATATGAGATATATGAAAGTACCAAACAATGGTTGACATACTTATAGATATCTGTCTGTTTGGTCTCTATAGACATGGATACCATCACTTTGTAAGAGATCTAGTGGTAACTTTCATCATCATTTCATGGGGTCGGCTATGTAACACAAGAAAGCTCCATAAATCAATTGACAGTTTTTGATCGGTTGCCAACCTGGCATCAACCATCTATGTTGCTGCCAAATTCCTAACAAAGATTCCTGTGAGCACGAGAGGGTTATACCATAAAACCTATATGTACTTTGGTTGGTGGGTATCAGACTTACCTTTTGGCTATTCAGTTTAAGCTCATACGATCAAGGAGTATCCACCAAGTTCCTTTACACTATAAAGAGTCTCGACGAAGAGGTACAATGATAAAATTTGCTATACAGCTTGCATTCATCTCCATGACTGAATGTTGCATATATAATGGATTCAGGTCGTGATTAATCATCTGATTAGAAAAACTTCCATCGAGTCTCTGCACATCCTTTTTTTATTCCATTTTTAAACCCTTGTTCGTTTTCTCAAAATAAAGATTTGGTTCAAAATTGTTCCCCTTTTTTCAAGGCACATTAATCCAAAGAGAAATGGAAGGACATTCCCATTGTCCCATATCTAGTGATAACCTTGCTTGTCTTATTTGATTTTAGGCTTTGGTATTAGTTGTGATTTTCAAAATGCAGAAGCATGTTATGAAAGCAGCCTCCCCCAGATTTCATAAGCTACCCCTAAAATGAACTACCTTATCAAAACAAAATCAAAACTTGGTGTTACCAAACAACTTTGTGTGCTGCTTTTCAGAAAATAAGCAGAAGCAGCCTAATTAAGCTGTATCAAACCCAACTTTAGTACTTCCTCTGTTTTTTGTTTTGTTTTGTTTTGTTTGTTTGATTAGGCTGAACAACATTAGAACACCTTTCCTTTTCACTATATATATATATATATATATATATATATATATATATATATATATATATATATATATATATTGAAGAAGGTAAATTGGTACAACTCATACAATCCGGCCCAAGGGCACTCAACCTGGTCCCGAAGGGTCCATACAACTCAGCCCCGAAGGGCCCGCACAACCCTGTTCCGGAAGGCCCACATCACCCTGTCCACGAGGACCCACAACACCCACGACCCATGAGGGCCCGCAACATCCATGGCCCATGAGGGCCCGCAACATCTGCGGTCCATGAGGTCCCGCTCCACCATCCTTACATTTATTCCTGCAGGGAATCACTCAACCTGCCTTTGGGAAATAGATGAGGATATACTACTCCCCTTGGGATCGAACCCGCGCAGCTAGGGAGCTTAATTCCTCCTCCCCCTTGCCACTTGAGCTAGGGGTGATTGGCTACTTCAGGGAATTCCTCTTTGACCACTCTCTTTGATGTATGGAAACCTCCTTTTATTGTGTTTCACCACATAAACTACTGCCATTAGTTCATATAATTGAGGAAATATCTACCTAACCATTCTAAAGAATAAATCAGGTGTCAACTTACTATGGAAAAGGTCAAAAGTGGGAATTTGTGAAAAATGGTCCAGGCTTAAAATTTGAATCCACTATGAAGGTTGCTAATCCATAGCTTCTGAGAAGAGCTAGCTTCCTAGTGATTGACTTCGGTTTTATGTTGTATGGACATGAATACCACAACAATACAAACATAGGGCATGTAAATAGCACATATTTAGGCATATCCTTAGTGTATTTTAGAGTGTCTATGTCGTGTGCAATATGTGTCCGACATGACATGACACGGTTTTTGGAGTGCCTAGGCTTCCTACTTCTGTTCACTGTAAGCTGAGTGGGGTTCTTATGGTGGATTTTATAAACCAAAGGTTGTTTAAGTAGCTAAAAGCGGCTGATAATTTGTATTTTTTTACTTATGTCATGTTGCTGTGTTGATTGCTTTATTTATTTACTTATTTTTTTAACGGTTGAAAATTTATTTTTGATCTCATAAGAATGCTATGATATTGAAGAATTCCTCTTATTTGGACTGCACAATAGGAATGTTTCCTGTGAATTTCATGACTCGTGTCATGGACCTGGCAATCCAATTGAATTGGTTATTCATTAGTACAAAAATGAGTAAAAGACCCTATTTTTGTGCATGAACAAATAAAGCCAAGTACATACATATAGACACTGTTTAGTGTTAAAATATTAGTACATACATACAGACACATAAACGTTTATACTTCATAGGTGTGTACCTCTTTATTTTCTTAATGATGTTATCAAGATAAAAGCCAAATTCCTTGTCAGTTAAGCAAGGAATTTCAACTTCTTATGTTAATTCTTTCTCATAGTTTATTCAGATCAACTGTACACGGAGGTTCAGAATTATTTGCATAGCATTTATTGCATATTTCACCTGTTGACCACTTGTTTTTTCCAGTTATGAAAGAGAGAATGAATTATTAATATTCAATCTATCAGAACTAAACATTACTAAGGAAATTCACTATCCTCCGTTTAGAAAAGAAGTGTTTTTCTCATTGACTCTAGTTCTCATTTAAAGTCTGGAATCATCCTTTCAAGCCTCATCCCAATTAATCATAACATGGAATTTCTTCTATGATCTTCTTTCTACTACACTTGTTCTGGATTTTCGTTCTATATTTGCTTTCTATATGTAATTTATTTTATGGCTTGTTGTGTAATACTTAGGGAGCCTATTTGATGTTCTAATTATTTCCTTCAGTTACAAATTTACATGGTTCTTTTGTTAAGTTGTTGTTGCAAGTGCTGCTGATATGCTTCTAAACAATTTGTATTCTCTACTTCTATATCTGAAGATTACGTTATGGAAGAAGTTACTAGAGCTGGTTTTGCTGAGCCTACTCCTATCCAAGCACAAGGATGGCCAATGGCTCTGAAAGGTCGTGATCTTATTGGTATCGCTGAAACAGGTTCAGGAAAGACGCTTGCATATTTGTTGCCTAATATTGTTCATGTAAATGCACAACCATTTTTAGGTGCGTGTATATTCCTTTTTCTGTCGCACAATTGTCAAGATGTTCTTTATCATCGGTATAGAATCCTAATCTGCTAAAATTTGACTTTTAGGTCCTGGTGATGGCCCAATTGTTTTAGTTTTGGCACCTACCAGAGAACTTGCAGTTCAGATACAACAGAAAACAACTAAATTTGGGGCATCATCAAAGATAAAGAACACCTGCATCTATGGTGGTGTTCCAAAGGGTCCACAAGTTCGAGATCTTCAAAAAGGTAGATGCTGACCATCTAATGATTTATTGCTTACTGTTATTAGCAACCTTGTTAGGAATTAGGAGGAGTTGTATCCATATTAAATGGTTGAACAGTGGAGAATCTCCTACAAATCCTTGCACATTTTGCTCTTATAAGTGATTACAGAAAGTTATAGTGACAGTTATAATTGAAATCTTTGTAGCCCTTGATTAGGACAATGAAGGTAAGATAAGCTGCCACAATGTTAACGTTGACATTTTCCTTGTAATTTAATCAGGTGTTGAAATTGTCATTGCTACCCCTGGACGGCTGATTGATATGTTAGAGTCGCATTATACTAACTTACGGAGGGTAACATATCTTATTTTGGACGAGGCAGATCGAATGCTGGATATGGGATTTGAACCTCAGATTAGGAAAATTGTTTCTCAGGTAAGCTGCTTATCTTTGACTTCTGTATAGTATGAGTGTTTGGCATACAGCATGTTTCCTCATTTTTTTGGAGTGATATGATGCATGGGACACACTTGTGTTTCAAGATGACCTTTCCAAGTCCCAAGGTATCAAAGTAACTTTGTCTATAAAGGGTCAGATGCCAAAATTATTACCCAAGGGTGGATTTGGATATTCAGCTCCCTCATGAAGTTTTTGCAACTTCTATTCATCTTTGTTTAGTGATCCTCCAAATATTTCGCATAAAGTGCAATTACTTGGTGGGTGCTTTAGATGCTTCATGGTTGTAAGTAGATGGCTACTGTATTCGCTCTTGGATGTGTCTTTGCTCTAGATCTTGAGCATTGGTGTTGTATTGGAAAAATCATGTTCCCTAAGGATATGTCATGCCCGAAGATTTCTAATATGAAGATATTAGATTGGAGAAATCATGTTCCCTAATGCTTTGGAAATTGTCTTAATCTGGAAAAAGGATGAACCAAAATGTATATATTTTCTCAAGAATTTTGCAATTTGAGGAAATGTATTGATGGGACTATTCGAGATCTCTCTTTGATGAAATAGATGGAGATGGAACAAAATTTACCTCAGTTTGTAACTTATATAGCACGAATTTTGGTCAGATACGTGTCCGGAAAATTCGTGCTGAGGAAGTGTCGTGTTTGGTCAGATACGTGTCCGGAGGAGTAGCTGTGCAACATATCCTTTTATCAGAGGGAGTTTGCAACTAGATGGGTGATGAAAGGCTAATAGTTTGGTGGGAATCTGGTCACAGTGCTGAAGATATATTGCAATTTTTGCAGTGATAAGGATTGAAGCCTACCTTGGCAATGTTTCTGAAAGAAGCTTTATTGTAGGGACATGCTTTTCCCAAAATGTTGATTCAGAAGGCATCTAAATAATAACGTTTCTACAGGACATATCAAGTGCTTACACATCGAGTCTTAAAGTGCACAAGTAGTTTTATGTATTTCATTAGATACTCCAAATATATTTAAAACGATATCACTAAACAGAAGATATCATTTATCTATTTAGGAAATTTTTTTACCACCTTTGAGTTTGTTCCATTATTTCTGTAACTTCTCAAATTATTATATTGATTCCTTTCATCTGTTTTACTCACTGTTTTTCCAATTCATGCACCCCTAATGATCTTTAGTGTACTGGTAAGGCCTTCAGTAAAAAATGCACGCACTCGAGATGGTTTTTTCTTTACACTAATGATTTTCCCCTATTTTTGTGTAGCTTGGATGAAGGAAGATGATGCTTTCTGAGGGATTTTGGTTGAGGATAGGCTCGAAGGGAGCTAAATGTTAGATAGCCAACATTTTGGGATATATGTAGTTGATACACTGTTAATGTTTAATATTTGGAATGTTTGGTACTACTTTGTTGTTCTACATGGACAAATTAAGGATTTTGAATGTTTGGTACTACTTTGTTGTTCTACATGGAGAAATTAAGGATTTTGAATGTTTGGTACTACTTCATTGTTCTACATATGTTTGGTACTACTTCATTCTGTGACTGATTCGCATTTAAACATTTGAATACCTGCATTTTGTGTAACTGTGGGCTGCATTCTGCAAATTTTCGAATACAGAATTTTTACTCTGCAATAGCATTCTGACATGCTATAATAGTAGGAAAGAAATGCAGATATATGAAAGAATTTTGACTCTGCAATAGCATATATATAACGAAACGCTATTATAACTCAACAGCGTTCAGGAACGCCATAACACATTTATAGCGTAAACAAATGTTATTAGTAAGCTATAGTGTTCGTAAACGCTATACAACCTATACAGCATTTTCCAGTGCTATAAAAGGTCTATAGCGTTCATGAACGCTACAACTGATGAATAGCGTTCATGTATGCTATTAAAGCTCTATAGCGTTCATATATGCTATAAGCTATATACAGCGTTTCAAAACGCTATACATGCTCTATAGCGGCCGTAAACGCTATAAACCATCAATAGCGTTTTGGAACGCTATACTTTTATAGCGTTCTTGTACATGGGGTTATTATAGCGGGGGCATTTATAGCGGACGCAATATGCTATAATAGACATTCTACAGCGTTCCGAGCACGCTATTATATCCCATTTCTGTTGTAGTGAAGATTGACTCTTTTCTATATTTTCTATTGGTTTGTTTATATGGTTTTTAGATGGGATTTATGACGGATCATAATTATTTATTGGTTTACTTTATGAATGATCATAATGGTTGAGTAGTCCTATATTATCTAATTATGTGGTTATCAAGTTAATTTCTTACTCTACATTGACTACTCATGGATTATCACATATGCTCTTTGCTATTTGAACTTCATTGGTTTCTCATTTAGTATTAGCAAGGTTGGATTATTACCCGTTGATGGGTACATATGTGGTAAAACATACATAGTCCATGCAAAGTAATAAATTGGTTGATTCGTTCTTAATTCGATAATCATGTATATGATTTTTGAGTTTTATTTTTTTGTATTTTTGAGCTATATTTTGACTTTCACCATGATTGATTTAATTGACTTTATTTCTTTTCATGATGACCTTCTTCTCGAAAGGTTACATACATTGATCTATCATATATTTTTAGATTCTTCTATATAGGCTAATGTATGTCATCTTTTGATTACATGTGCTAAATGGAATATTCTTTTGATTTCTCATCTTTAGTAGCTATTAAGTGGATATATCTTCTTGACTACAGATGATATTTTTCGTTCTATGATGTTTTTATAGCCTTATATGCATTGAGCACGGGGGAGAAATTAATAGTTGATTTACCCCTAGATCTTGAAGTTTTTTTTTTTTTTTTTTTTTTGCTATAAGTGCTTTGGAACTAGATACGCATATTTTAAGGAGGGAGCAAATAAAGTGGTTCAATTCATTTATACCCTTTAATATGTCGTATACATAGTTCATCATTGACCCATATTCTTAGTGATTGAGGTTATGATACTATTCTTTTGTGAAAGGTTTATGAGAGTATATGCAATTGTTTTCATCATATTATCTCTCTTTCTTTATATGAGTCATCTCGTTAAATATTAACTTTTGTATCTTATCTTGATGACTATTGTGCTTTCTTTGATTTGGCTTTCCTTGTATGTTTAATTGATTTGGTTTTCCATGTTGAGGACTTACCCAAAATTCATGATTTTATCTATATTGGTAATATTTTGTGGGAGAGCATTTACGTCGACTGAATTTCTCTTTCTCAAACATTCTTTTTCCTTTACCTTCATGTTTATCTAAAGGGTATTCATATAGCATGACAAGGTAATTGAGTTCAAATGCATGAATTTTGGATAAGCAAATAGATTTACAAATAATGAGATCATTTTTATCAATTGCTCTATTTTACATTGATCATTCCTTTATTTTGTTTCACTATTTATCTGTGGACAATTGTGACTATCATAGTTTCATTGATCAATGTTTCAAGTTTTTATATTTCAATTGATATCAAGTTTTTATATTTCAGTTTATATATTTCAATTGATATCAAGTTTGTCTATTTCAATATTTCAATTGGTATCTTTCTTCTTTGATATCTATTATTTACAATTATCTAATCCCCATGGTTTTTGACTGTAATTTTTTTTTCCTTCCAAAACTAGAGCAATGTTTCATATCAAACTATGTTTATGGATGCCTTTCTTGGATTTCATGTTGGTAAACTATCTATTGATTATTTTCAAATTCTTTTAGTTTTAACAACTATTTGTGTTTTGACAAGCTATTTTCTATTTGGCACTCTACATTGGGTATGTAGTTTCTATACTTGTCTTTACACACTTCTCCCATTGTTCTTCATTTAGTATATCTTGATCATGATTGTCTATGCCTTCCTCCTTTACTTATGCTTGAGTTCGTTTTATCTCTTATTACGGAGGAGCTTATTTTTTGATCATGTCAAAGGGGGAAAAAAGTTTAAGTTAGCACACAATTTTCTATTAATATGTGTTTATTAGTGATACATGCATCTATCGTATCTATCTTAAACTTAACAGATTTGCCATAATCAAAAAGGGGGAGATTGTTGGCCCAATGATTACATCGTATTTTTGAATATGGCTAATCAGTTAAGTTTAACATAATGATGTCACTAATATTCATATACTCACTATCATGTTGCTACTTAAACTTAGCATTGTCCTAATTGTCCTATATTATATTGCTATGCTTGTATCATACTGCAACATATTTTGCTGGCCTAACATGTATTTGTAGACATGCAGTAAGCATGATCAAACATGATCAAACCAGGACATAGGCAATGAAGAATTAATGATGGACCAAAGACGGCGTCATACAAAGAGATTTCTCCGAACCGCCTAGCGACCTATCTGGGGCCTCGCATCGGGGGTTCCGCTGCCCGGTCAGCGGACAGGGGTCGAGGGGGCAGCGCCCCCCGTCGGGGGTTCGGGGACGAAGCCCCCGAAAGGTATTCAGATTTTCAGATCTGTTTATCTTTGGACGACTGCTGTCAAGGAAAAAGACATCTTCAGATCTACTCAAATATCAGAAGAAAGGCGTCATCAAAGGGCTCTTGGTTTTTCTTTTGTTCCAAGTCTGTAATCTTTATTTTATTGAGTCTAGGAGAATGTGTACGTTGAGTCGCACTGAGTCATCTCAACCCCTAGACATATCTCTCCAAGCTCTGCCATAAAAATAGACCAATTTCTGAACCAAGCCCAAGCTCCACCAAAGCCCAAAGGCCATTTGAACATTTTGCCACCAAGGAGGCAGAGTTCGGGCCGAACTCTGCCTCCACACAGAGTTCAGGCCGAACTCTGTCCCCTGATTTCCAGGAACTAATTTTTAGGGTTACCAATTGCTAGCTGGTACAACGGCCATATTTTTGAATTTTGAGGACAGAATTCTGGCCGAATTCTGCCTTCCAGACTAGTATATATATGGCATGATTTCAACCATTTTCATTAATCTCTTCATCATCTTTCTATCTCTCACTCTCAATCATCTAAGCCTTATACTACCTAAACCTTATTCTTCCAATCTACTAGCCACAAAACTTCCTAAGCCCCAAGGTGCTCAAGTGCGATTCAGTTAGAAGTTTTTGTGCAAGAGTTGAAAAGAAAAGTCACTTGGACAATTCCAAGTTTCGCCACCTGCGAATCTGTAAGAAGTTGGCGTGCTCTTCTGAGTAAAGGCACGTGGTTGTACACTATTTCACAAATAGTGGATTTCAATCCTGAGCTAGAGTTCTCAGGCCTGGACTAGTCCTCCACGAGGGAAACCAGGTTAAAACTGCTGTGTTTGCGTATGCTCTTATTGATCTTTATTTACTTCCGCATTTCTTTCTGATTTATTTACTATCTTGATAGTTGTTTGTGGAGGTGATATAGAGTTAACTTTTTATTTGGTGATTATCGACACAAACTCTATTCACCCCCCTCTAGAGTTGCCTACACGTTTTTTTATCGAGTACGTCTGAGAGATCCTGCGCTGAGAATCCCCGAGTACAAAATTTTTTTTGGGGAATGGGATGATGGAGATCGAGCGACAGTTGCTCCTTTACTCCGTTGACACTCCGATTACAAAAGTGGGAGAAAACCTAAGAAAATTGCTAACTCTCGGCTCACTGGCAAGAAGTGCAGCAATTTGGCTCTTGAAAATGCTCTCCGTTCTGTGTTTGGAAGAGGTATGAGACCCCTTTTTATAGTCGTTCTTGTGTTGGAATGATGTTATGCGCCCACATGAGAAAATATACTGGTTTTTATGTGGGCACATAGTCCTGCTTTGGGCGCATAGGGTGTAGGTTAATGTAGAATGCGAGATCTTGGATTGGTCGTGGTGTTGACGTGGCCGTATGCTTCGGTGCACGATTGATCGTGGGTTTGACCGAGTCGGGGACTTTTCTAGCTTGGGCGTATAGCCTGAAACAAGGCTATGTGCCCCCTTCTGGAGGAGCCTGTCTTGGGCGCATAGGGCTTCACTGGTGACTTGCGCACATAGGGCTTCACTGGTGACTTGGGCGTATATGGCTTCACTGGTGACTTGGGTGCATATGAGTTCACTTGGGCGCATATGTCTTCATTGGCTTAGGCGCATGGTTGTCAAGTCTGCTGAATTTTTTCATGCTTCTGCAAGACCCCCTTCAAAATTTTCGATACTTGAACGAGTTCGAAATACTTTGAAAGAAGCATGGACCATCTTCTCGTGATGCGGTGGGCGCATATCATAGCTCTCCCTTAGGACGCATAGAGTTTGGCCAGTCAGAGAGATGGCTGTTGAGATCTTCTACGAAAATCTGAAATGACACATTCATCGGGGTGGAATTTGAAGAGGTCCATCCTCCATGCGTTGTCCATGTCAGCACATGGCAGTCGCATAATGTGCAAGAGACTGGGTCTTCACGTGGGCACATAAGCCGTAGTGGGCGCATAGTGCGCTGTGGGCACATAGGCGCATAAGAGTAGTAGGCGCATAGTATATGGCCCATACCTATAAATAGGCCTTGAAGAGAAAGAAATTTCATTATTCTCTTTTCTCTTAGACTTTTCAAAAAGACTTTTCATCTCCTCTCTGCACGAACCATGGCTCCCAAGGTCGCCAAGAGATCTGCGAAGGGCAAGGGGGCTGCACCGAGTGGCTCTCCTCCTGCGACAGCGTCCTCGCCAGTCCAAGACCTAATCATGGATGAGGCTGCGCCTCAAAACAAAGTCTTGAGCGTTAATTTGCAACACTCAGACTTTTCCTCTGCCTGGGTGTCACAACCCGCACCCTGAGTAGGGGCACGAGCACGTAGGTACGTCCAGCCTATGCCGCAGAATCGACAGTAGAATGCTGTATAGGTCTCCTAGAAAGTAAAGCATCTAGACACAATATAAATGTACCTGTCATCTCCGCACGGAGGTATATAAACTCAACTCAATCACAAGACATCTAGGAAAGATATGCACGAATATCATATAGATATGATGGAAATAAAAGTACGGAAAAGGAAACAAAGTCACAACAAAGAAGAGAGTCGAAAACATAACATAAGGTCCCAAAACACAAATATAGTATAATCTCATAAACTAGCTGGCTCGCAGTCCAGACAAACCTAACTAGCAGATCTAGATAGGTGAAATATCATCTATGGGATCTAGGGGTAATAGCTGATCATAGTCGCCATCCTGGCCATACCCATAGTAGGTAGAACAGTCGCCATCTAAGTCATCTGTAAACATCAACGGTTATCCTGTCAGGAAAATGAGCAAGTACAAACCACCAACAACAGTTCTATATTATTGACAAATGCTGTAAGAGACAATCACAATGGAATACAAAATGAACATATCAAGATGGAAATATAACTGGATATGTAAAGCAGGAAATCATGCCAGGTGTATCATGCAGGAAAGTAGAACTGAATAGGAATCTATCTATCTGATGTAATAAATGTAAAATGTGCCTCGAGTATTATAGCATTATGTGATCGGTATGGGTCAGGATCAGGCTGTTCCATATGACCGGCTACAAGTACGGGAACTCGGCCTGGCCAAAATGGAAAGCTATGGAACAAGTAGTAACATATCAGGCTACACCCTACGTGCAGCAAGGGTGGAGCTATGAAACAAGTAGTAACTCAAGGTGGGTATTGATCACATAAGCTATAATACTCCCCATCCCCGAATAGTATACGAATCCAGACATAGCACGTCATGACACGGGATTCCCTAAGAAGGTAGCTACTTCCTCTCAGGAATCGGTGTCAATACAAGTACAAGAACAAGATCGAGCAAGTACCAGTATCCCAAGAAAATCCAGGAATGACATCTCATGACAGAAATCCGATATATACTAGTCCGTGCACCATCGTGTCGAAAAACAAGTAAAACACTATAACTGAATCGGATATAGCAAATATCAAGACAATAAAAACTATCAGTGAATGTACTCGCCTGCTGTCCTGAGCTGTCAAGTAAGGTCGATGCTCAGAGTGATCTCACATACCTAGAGATGAGATATTGTAAGTTAATTAGGTTTAAACAGAGTTAAGCATGATTTTCTAATGTATAATATGCAATCTAGGTCAATCTCAGTCCAACTAAGTCAAACTAGGTCATATCAAGTCAAACTAGGTTAAACTGAGTCACACTAGGTCACAGGAAGTCCAACAAAGTCAAACTAGGTCAAACTGGGTCAAAGGTTGACTTACAGTTGACTTTTGGTCAATTGGTCAACTCTAGGTCAACTCTGATCCACCTTGGGTCAAACTAGGAGTCAAGGTCAAGCTTTTAGGGTTTTGGTCAAACTTAGGTTAGTGGTCAATATCTATGATACATAGGATATATTAATATATATACATACCGCATATATCCTTACCTATATAGTACCACCCTAACACATATATATAGATATCATATATCAAGTATATACATATCCTCACTATGAACCATAACCTATATCTATATACTCTCATAATATATATAGATACTATATAACCCAAAAATATATATACCTATAATCTATATAACCCTTCCACAATCTAACATCACCTACTCAAACTCAAACACTTAGACACTAATCCACTAACACTAGGATACTATATCAACCTTGGTTATATTGGCATCCCAATACCAATACCTTGGTTGGAATCTAATACCTTAACTTGGGTAAACCTATACCTTACCTTGATATCTTGATACCTTACCTTTGTATCTTGATACCATACCTTGGTCATAAGGTAAACTAATCATTTACCTTGAAGGTAAAGGTAATTCATATTTACCTTAAGATACTAACTTGGTATCATGAGATACCAAGATATCCCTCAAATATCTAATTAACTAACTATCTAATGTAAACATCTTAACTAATATCTAACATATAACCTATAGAGACTAACTTGCTAACATACCAATATCTAGAACTAACATAACCTACTAACATATCAATATCTAACATATTAGATATCTAACATCAAACTATCTAACAACATATCAAATATCTAACAAAATACTAACATCTACTATCTAACTAACACTCATACTAACAAGTATTACCTAACAATAATATAAATATATAAATGTACTATATCATACATATACTCGACAACCTATGATACCTACATTCACTTAATATATCCATACTACATAGGCTCATAGGTTACACAAAATGTCTATGTCGTATAGTCATTCTTCTACTTAAAACCAATACTGTACCAATTGGGCCTTCACTAAATTTTAGTATTAAAGTATGTTGTAGCCCTTCGTATTAGCTTTCTAAAACTTCAAACGGATCGTCTTTTCGTGTCCGGAAGCTCCCGAAATCGCGAAAACACCGAAACGCGTTTGTCTTTCGAACAGCTGACACTCAAATAGTTTTACAGAAAGTTCTAGAACGATTTTGGCTTATTAAAATATATATTTGGAAAGCTAACTTCGATACGGTTCTTTTAAAAAAAAAACGGAAGATTAATCGGAGTTATGGGCTAAAAGTTATAGCATTTCTAAGTTGCTATGGTTACTAAAAACGTGGATGAATATTATGACGAATTTGGATTATTTTGGACAAAAGAAACACATGTAGGCCAAGATACTTGGATACCAACATAGGTATCCAAATGAAACTCATTCTAACCATCATAACTAAGATCAATCCACTCTCTAACCATTCTAAAACTGAATTTAAAACACAATTAATGCTATTAGGCAATAAACCAAACACATGTGGTGTCCTAATTTGGGATCTATCAAGTAGGACACAAAACACATATCTAAAATCCTCAAGAGAGCTCCAAATGGCCTCAAACTTGAATCTAAAGGGGGTACATGCATGGAGGTGGATCCTATGGATTCAAAACTAACTAATATGCATAGGAAATCAATTTAGAGGGTTGGTTTTACCTATTGGGAGTGGAATCCCAATGATACTCTCAAGGACACGGCTCCGACACGAAGATCTTCCAAAAAGGACACTCCTCCTTGCACTTTGCTCCAAATCTTTGCTAGCACCCTCCCTTGGTAGTATAAGAAGGTTGGATGAAAGTTTTGGTGGAGGGATGTAAGGATTTGGAGATCAAATCAAAGAGGGAAGCTCTCAATTTGGGGAAGAACACTTGTGAAAGAAAATGGAGGCTTGATGGAATAAAATAAAAGGAAGGGCAACCCTCCCATATGTGGCTGCCATCTAACCCTATTTGGGCCTTGGGGAAAGCCCAATAAGGCCCCTACTAATCTCCCTTGGTTAATTTTAAGTTAGGTTCAAGGTTGGGATAAAAAATGGTTAAGTTTAAGCCTCTAACTTAACCAATCTAACAAGTGGGATTAGTCTAAACTTACTAACTTAATTAGTGAGATTTGTGGGCCATGACTAAGTAATCTTGGGGTCCCGTCTAGAGTCTAAGCTACCCGGATCACTAACACAAGTCGAAACGAGACGAAACTCAAATCCGATTAAACAAATCCCGTAAAATCAATATTAAATATATAAAATTTCCAAAATATTAAAATATAAAAAATGACCAAAATCATAATACATCAATTTAAATAATATTAAAATAATCTAAAATTCACCAATTAAACAAAATCCTAAATAATTCAAAAGTCACAAAATGACCAAAATATCAGCCTAAAAAGTGGTAATTAGCTTATCTAATCACATAGGATAGGCCCCCGTGGTCATGGTTAGTCTCTAGGCTAAGTAGGTCTAAGGTTACACTATTGAAAATGCCCAAATCACAACACACCAAATTAATTAGTATTAAATTAATTAAAATTCACCATAAATCATTATTATTAACATTTAAAACTAAAATTTTACAAATGTTCAAAATTACCCTCATTTTAGAAAAGTGGTGGTTACACTGGGCGCATACGCCCAAGGCAACATGCTTCTGTAAGCATTCATATGCGACCACAGAAGCATGAGCCAACACTGTGGTGTGTCATGCGCCCACATGTTTCTATGTTATGCGCCCACATGCTGCTGCATGTTATGCGCCTACATGTTGCTGTATATTATGCACCCACATGCTGTTTTGGGCGTATAACCCTTTGGACGCATAAGACTCCTCCAGTACTTAGTTTTTTCTACGGATTCTGAGTCTGACTTTCTCTTCTGTCCTTGCAGTTAACATGTTTGTCCCAGAACTTGATGGAATCCCTTTCGGCTCTGCCTGTCAAGTCCTCGGCACCAGTCTCATGACCAACATGATCAGCAAGGTTCAAGCCAAGATCAGTCAAAACCAGCCTATGGAACGGACACTCGCCATACTTGAACAAGATAAGACCTTCTTGAAGCAGATGATCAACGATGAGAAGTTCTTGCTTGGAGGGGCACGTCGTTTCAAAAAGTCGTACTTCCTGTTCGACGACAGTGTAGGGTTCGAAGATGGCGAGACAATACGCTTGAGAAACCCAATGGTGATCAGTCTGAACAAGCAGAGGATATGGCTACCGTCGATGGAGCGTCAGTATCCTTTGTCTGCTTTTACTATCTTAGGCGTGCGGCGACAGATGAAGTGGGAGCTAACTCCTGAGCTCCCCGGGGTCATCTCCGGAAGAATACAGTTTGACTTAGGCGACCGAAAGAAGGACACTTTCAAGTGTGTCTGGGGCTCTGCATCTTACTCTACGAGGGGACTGCAACCTGGTGTCGTAATGAACGACATTTCGACTGACCTCCATCCTTATGTCGCTGACACGCTTTGTAATTTGATGATGTCGGGGGACGTGTCGTATCCCGCAGGGAAGATGCGGGTGGAAGGCTGGAGGTATCCAGCTTCATTCTGGAGCAACCTCACTGGCTGGGTGCTTTCCACGTATGAAGCCACCCTGAAGACTGCTGGCCTTTACTATGCTATTAGGGCCACCCAATATCGCGTAAGGGTTAACTGGCCAATGTTTGTCTCTTTGGCGGAGTTATATAACCTTCACACCTGTACCTTCTTTACTCCGGGTGGGGAAATAGGATTGGCTCTCCACGAGATGCAGGAAGTGTCGAAGCTTCCTTGGAGCACGTAGCCGTATGAAGAGTACGTGCCTTGTGATAAGGAGCTCCGAGATTTGGAGAATGAGAACTCCGAGATGATTGATGTATACAAGGAGTTACTCTGCCACCTCTTTATCTGTCATAGGATTAACAAGAAAGGAAGAATCGAGGGGGCCAATCTCCACACAAGAGCTTGGACAGACTACGTCTTCGTTCAAGGAGAAGGAGAGGATATGGGCTCCTTTTCGATTTTAAAGCCTATGACCAAGTCCGAGATAGAAGTCCGGATGGCAGATTATGATACGGCGGATACTGAGGACAGTGATGACCCTAAGGGAAAGTCCCCGATCGGCCACTACTTTTGTCAAGCTGAATATCCGTTGTCAGAGAAAGCTGTGCTGGCAGCTTTCTTAATGATCTGGCTTCGTGACTGCATAGTCCCTGGAGGTTCAGGGACTATTGAGAGGATGAGCCGGAGCATAATACTTCCGACCGTGAAGCTGGCGTTCAGTACAGTCTTGCCTTACTTTCCGCGATGGTCTGTGCCACTGGACGGGGTCTACGGGACTTTGTTAGAAATGCAGTGACTCCTGATGGCAGAGCCAACTTCGCCCGGACCGAACTTCCATATCATTTCTTGATGGGGTGGCTGCTACTGTATTGTCCTACCCTGATGAATGCTGGGCCGGTGGCGGACTCTTTGGCGGGAGACGCCTTTCTTCGCAGATTTCATGATGCGGATTGGACCGTCTCTGGTGTACCCGCTTGCAGAAAGGCTTTAAGCTTCTTACAGAACTATGAGTTCTTCAGAGTATCCCCTCCGTCCGACAGCGGTAATGCGGGAGATATCTTAGTGGATGAGGGAGTTCATGCCACTAGTTTGACTGCTGGAGCATTTTACTGGTTTCAGTCTATTAGACCGTCGCACCTGGTGCTCCAAAACAGGAACCATGTCTATTTGGAGCCATACCTGCCGAGTCGTTTTGCGTGGCAGTTTGGCTACAACCAGCTCCTTTTGGGAAATACTAGCCCGCATTTGGAGTCAATAGGTAGCTTAATTGACGGGGCGCGTGCTTGGATGTATTACAATGCCGGGTGCACGGGGGCAATCTTCACTCTGCCCTCGGATAAGCCTGAGACCCATCTGTGCTACGCTGCCGCCAAATTTTATGTTCAGATCAATACTTTTCATCCTCGGTATGATCGTGAACAGAGCTTGATATTGGGGACTCGGTTTGGCCCCCTTTCTGTGAAAAAGGCGCCGAAGGGCCGTAAGAAGGAGAGTGCTGCTACAACCGTAGTATCACGGCCGAAAGCTATCCTTAGGGAGCCAGCAGTGTCTCCAAAGGAGGACACGAAAGATGATGATTCTTCTCCTCTCAATCCTCCTCAGAAGAGGAAAGCTTCAACTTAATTGGCCCAGGAGCCAACTTTAAAGCGGAAGAAGAAGACCGTCGCCCTAAGGAGAGCCAAGGAAGTGGGTGCTGGCTCACCTCCTTTGAGAAGGTCTTCCCGGCAAACTGGAAGAGGTGGAACGGCGTCGCGGGCCGTTACTGTTCAGGAGGTAGATCCCTTCCTAGACTCCATAGCCGTTCTGGCCAAACCTTTAGAGGCTTTCTCACCCTTGCGTTTGCCCTTTGCACAGGACCCTGAAGTTGCAGCTGAGGCAGTGCCTCCTTGTCTGAGGAGGTGGACGTGATGACAGTGTCCCCTGTTCGTCCTCGACCGATGGATGAGGGCGGATCTTCTTCAGCTGTAAGGTTTGAGCGACGGGATGATCAGGGCGAAGGCCCAGACCATGACTGCAATCAAAAGATCAGTCCCTCCTATGACATTTCTTTGGGGGATATGTCTGCAATAGGAGCTGTGATGAGGAACTTGGATGAAAATCAAGTCCAATCGGCTCATCCTCCAGCGGGTACGTTATCTTTGCGCCTCTTTTCGGATGAGATTTTTCGACTTCGATTTTGCGTGCTCCTCGTGAGGCTGACCACGACTGCATGTTCCCTTGTAGACAAGGAGAAGGAACCCCTCGTGAAGATAGCCCCAGGCATTGGGGAAGGAACATAGGTTGTCCCCGGCTTCTCTAAATTTGCTGGTGCGGAGAGAGCTGTTAGTGAGCCGGTATCGGCTACAGAAGAAGAGGTTGAACATCCTACTGAGGGGGCTGTTCTTGAATCTGCTCCCGTTCCAGCTGGAATTGCGGAAGATACCAGGCCTGATGCCGCCCAAGGCCTTGATATTGTTCTTCTTGAACAGCCTAGATCTGCTCTCGGTTTCCCTGAAGCCAAGACTGATGACGTAGCCCAGGTTGGCGCTGAGCATGCCGAAGATACGAAATTACAACTCTTTCGCATTTCTCCCTTATTTTTGGTTACTGATGTATATATTGTTTTCTTGTTAGGTTCGACTTCTTGTCAGGTATTCCCTCCTGGAGCGGAAGAAACTCTCAAAGCCTCCTCCCCGACGACCTCCACTGAAGACGACGAGATGGCCCAGGAAGTCGTCAAAGTTTTCTACTCTGTGCTGAAAGTAAAGCTTCCTGGAGTCCTGAATCGGAATGCTGCCTTTGGCCCTATGAAGGCTGTTGCCGAATGCCAAGTGGCGGCCCTCGAGAGCATTGTCGGTTATGAAGAGCGGGCTAATACTCTGAGGAAAATTCTGAATGACCTGGAGGGTCAGGTGGCCAGATTCCGGGATGCCAAACAACGGAGCCCGACGTCGCTGTTCTGTGCAGAAGACGAGGCTTTGATCACGGCTTTCGCGGAGGAGAAGGCTATTTTTCAGGCAAGGAAGGATGCCCTCGTTCGTGAGATCAACGAATTGGCTGATCAGTATGGTCAGTTCAACGCTGTAAGTGAGGCATGTGCTGCCTCGAAGAATAAATTGGCTGCGCAGATTACTGAGAAGTATAATCACATCGCACAGATCCAAAGAGAGATTGCTTAACTGGAAGCCAACTTGAGGACAACAACATCTGAGCATGAGGACTACTTGGCTCAGGCTGCTATGACCGCCACCACTTTCGTCCATTTAAAAGAACAGCTGCTGAAGTTGGAGGGAGAGCACATGAGTCTGATCCTCTTCCAGGATGAAGCCGCTCGTCAAGAAGAGGCGCGCCGTCGAGCTACCGCGAAGTCTGAAGCCGAAATCGCGGCTCTAAGGGACAATATCAATCGACTATGTATCCCTTAGATTTTTTGTTTGTAATTGTTTCTTCTAGCTGTCAAGGCTCTTGTACCCTTTTTTTTTCCCGTCTCTTGATAGACGTTAAACTAAAGAATAAAGAATCTTTGGCTTTCAACATTCATGAATGTGGTTTTGAAATATCGAAATTAGAGATAATGTGGACGTAGTAAGGATATTTCTGATGGGTATTCCGCTGGGGAATTTGATGTGGACCTATTATCCGTTTTATATTCAAGTTTTTTTTGAATGTGGATAATAAGTTGAACGAAGCTACTAATAGAGGTAATATGGACGTAATAGCAGAGGATGTTCCATATCTGACCAGAGGTAATATGGACGTGGAAAGATATATAATATTAGGTAGGAGTGGATAATTCAGAGGTAATATGGACGTGATTATCCTTGATGAATGCTTTACTCAGAGGTTATATGGACATGGCAAAACGTTTCTTAATTATTCTACTGGAGAAATAATTATCGAAAAATAATTCAGAGGTAATAGGGACGTGACTTGTTTTCATCAAACCGAGTTTGGGCAGAGTCAAAAAACGGAAATGATTTCACTGGAGAAATATTTTAGAGGACCTATTATCCAAGGCGTATTCAAGACTCTTGAAATACGGATAATAGTTAGATAATTTTTTTTTGAATCACATAAACATCGTACTGTACATTTACATGACTGAACATATGTGAACATTATTTACAAAAGGTTACACATAATATTTCTTCAGGAACTTGTCGTTGATAGGCATCATGAGCAAGTCACCATCAGGCTTGATTAGTCGGTACGCACCGTTAGAATACACTGATTCTATAACGAAATGACCTTCCCATTTAGGCTGATTTTTTTTTGTGCGTCATAACCATTGGTCTTCTCACTGCTAAGACTAGATCACCAACTTGGAAGATTCTTTCCTTCACCTTTTTATTGAAGGCTCTGGAAATGCGTGCTTGGTATAGCTCAATACGTTGCTGAGCTAACAAGCGTTTTTCGTCTAGCGCTTCGAGCTCCTGTAGTCGCAGACGGTAGCTTTCTTCGGTAGTCAACTCACTGGCTAATGCTACTCGAAAAGAAGGAATCTGGATTTCTAGGGGAAGAACTGCTTCGCTTCCATAAACCAGAAAGAATGGCGTACTGCCTGTTGGAGTCCGGACTGTTGTACGATAGGTCCATAGACATTCGTCGAGCTTCTCATTCCAATCACGCTTGTTTAAAGACACTAACTTCTTGAGAAGTTTAATGATGATTTTATTGAAGGCTTCTGCTAAACCATTAGCCGCTGGATTGTAGGCAGTGGAGGCTACATTCTAGATTCGATTCCTATCGCAGAACCGATAGAATGCATGGCTTGCGAATTGTAGACCATTATCATGGATGATCCTGCGAGGTAGGCCGAAAAGGTAGATAACGTGATGTTTGATGAAACTGATCACGTTCGACGCCTTCACTTCGGTGAGCGGTATAGCTTTCGTCCATTTGAAGAAGTAATCGGTTATGGCTAGGATGAACCGATGTCCTTTGGAAGATGGCGGGCTGATTGGGCCTATGACGTCCATACCCCAGGCTTCAAAAGGCCAAGATGCTGCCATCGGGTGTAGAAACTTCGAAGGTTGATGAATGAAATCAGCGTGGAACTGAAATGCCCTATACTTATTTGCGTATTCAACAGCATCTGCTAGCATCGTGAACCAATAATAATCCATTCGTCTGAGGCGATCTTGTAATTTGGGGCCTGGTTGATGTGCACCACAAACTCCGTCGTGAGCCTCTCGGAGTGCATGTTAGGCTTCTGTGTCTGATAAACATCGTAACAGTAGCCCGTCGTAAGAGCGTCGGTACAGCATCTTGGTAGCTGTGTCGTAGTAAAATATGAGGGATCGCCTTTGGATAGATACTGCTTCTTTTGGGTCCTCAGGGAGGATTCCATAGACGGCGTAGTCTATGAAAGGAAATCTCCAGTCTTTAACATCGACGTTTGTTTCCGTTGTGTAACTATGATGAATATGCAGGGCATCTTTAACATAGAATAGTTCTCGACCAGACACTGTGATCGACTGCTGAGTATTGGTAGGGACGGTCAAGGAAGCAGCGAGACCGGCTAGAGCATTTGCTTCTATATTCTGTAGTCGAGGCACGTGCTCGATAAAGAATCCAGCGAAAGTAGACACCAACTCGATTGTCGCTTTGTGATAGGGGATGTGATTTTCGTGACGAACTTCATAGTCCCCTCGGACCTGACTAACTATAAGCTTGGAATCGCCGTAAGCTTCTAGATAGTCAACTCCCAGTTGTTTTTCCAGTTGTAGCCCGATCAATAGGGCATTATATTCGGCCACGTTGTTGGTGCAAGGTTCCACGAGAGAATATGCACGATATATAACCAGATGGTCGGGTGACACGAGCACGACACCTACTCCGGCCACAATATTTCCTTTAGGTCCTGTTCTTGATGTACCGTCAAAGAACATTCGTCAAATGGGGATTTCTTCAGTTGCGATATTAGACTCCACTACTTCATCGGGGATTTCGTCGTAGAGTTTGGAAGATTCTGGCACCGAATGAGCTGCTAGAAAATCAGCTAACGCTTGGCCTTTTACTGCCTTCTGAGGAACGAACAACATATCATATGGAGTCAACAACATTGCCCATGTAGCTAAACGGGAATTGAGAGAACCCGGTTTAGTCATGAGTATTCTGAGAGGATTGACTTTAGATATGATGTGGATAGTTTGCCTAGACACATAGTGGCGTGTCTTCTGGATAGCAAATACCAGTATAAGGCATTCCTTTTCCACAGGTGTGTATCTATGCTCGGCACCCACCATTATGCGGCTGAGGTAGTAGATTGCATGTTCATGGCTGCCTTCATTCTTCTGAGCTAATAGGGCGCCAAGGGAATGGTCTATAGCGCGGACATATAGTAAGAAGGGCTTCCCCATTATTGGAGCTACCAATACTTGGGGACTTGTGAGATACTTCTTGATGTCGTCGAATGCGCGTTAACATTGTTCAGTCCAGACGAAAGATACGCCTTTCTTCATGAGCTGAGTGAACGGTTGACATCTTCCAGAAAGGTTCGAAATGAATCGTCTGATGTAGGCTAGCCTACCTTGCAGTCCGCGTAGCTCTTTGAGGTTTCTTGGAGGATGCATATCGAGGATAGCCTTCACTTTCTCCGGGTCAAGATGTATACCCTTTGAAGCGATGACAAAACCAATGAACTTTCCGCTGGAGACTCCCAGAAAAGACTTGGTTGGATTCATCTTGAGTTGGTGTGCACGCATTAGTTCGAACACCGTTCTCAAGTCTTGGAGGTGGTTGCCCTTGAGATGACTTTTAACTGCGATATCGTCCACGTAGCATTCCACGGTTTTGCGCAAATGATCGCAAAAAATTGTGTTCATAGCTCGCTGGTATGTCGCCCCTGCATTTTTCAATCCGAAGGGCATCACCGTATAGCAGTATACCCCCAATGGTGTTCGAAAAGATGTATGCTTCTCATCGTCAGAGAACATCTTGATCTGGTTGTAGCCTGAGAACCCATCCATGAAGGACATCCGCTCGAAGCCGCAAGTATTGTCGATCATTACGTCGGTGATCGGTAGAGAGAACTCATCTTTCGGGCATGCAGAGTTCAAATCACAGTAATCGATACAGACTCGAACTTTACTCTTCTTTTTTATGACTGGCACGATGTTAGCGACCCAGTCAGGGTGTTGTTCTTCGCGAATGAATCCACTCAAAATAAGCTTCTTGACTTCATTCTCGATGGCCTCCATAATATCTGGTCGGAATCGTCGTTGCTGCTGCTTCACTGGCTTAACTTTAGCTGAGATATTTAGGCGGTGCATAGCAACTTTAGGGTCCAAGCCTAGCATGTCTTCATAGCTCCATCTAAAGACGTCGATGTATTCTCTTATAAGCTGTATAAGAGATTATCGTTCATCGCTAGATAGATTTTTGCTGATGAAGATTGGTTTAAAAGATGATTCATCTCCTAAATTGACTTGGACGACTTCGTCTTCGGTAGGTGGTTCACGTTGTTCGAAATGCAGCTCCCACCTAGTATCCATCTTTTGAGCCCATTGTTCAAGCTCGATCGATTGGACATCATCTGCAATTTGGTCAACTGACACCATGTTGACGGACAAAGTTGCTTTGAATATGTCACCAATGCTGGAGTCTGAATCCCAGAGGCAGGAATCATAAGAATGAGAACAACGAGCTGCTTCGTCATCTGATCTTTCGGGAGTTGTTGGAGGAGTGACATAACCCAAACCAACATCGTTTTGTTGATAGTAGTTCTCGGGTTTGCCGGGAGGAGCAAAGTGACGTATTGGCAACCGTCGTCCCCGACCGTAGTTTAGCCCCTGGTCGCTTTTTATGTCATATCCCATATTCTGGATGATATTCTTGGCCTGCCAACTATATCGGAAAAGTTGCATTTTTCCAGAGTCATAATCAGCTTCCATGTTGTGATTGGGAGAAGTAGAGTCCGGAACGAACTTTCTTTCGCCAATTATTCGATCGAAGATGATTAGTTCTTCACCCTTCTTTCTGGCTGGAACGATGAAGTAGTAGATATCTTCTGGGTAAACCTTTTCCCGCAGATGAGGCGTCATGACCGGCATGCAGAGGTGTGGTCCTATGCCATTCTCTAGGGCGTATATCGTATCTACATACTGGTTTATAGATTGGTAGACATCAGAGTAATTCAAAGATAAACCTTTACTAAGAAAATACGCAAGTTCTTCTTTAGGGATAACATCATCCGCTGAAGGTACATTATTATGAGTATTGATATACTCATTGAGAGGATCATTATCTGGAAGAGGAGCCACAGTCTTGGCCAAGTTCACCACGTAGGGTAATTCTTCAGGATTGGGAGGACGAACTTCAGCAGGTTTCCACCCGAGGTGTCTTGCGGAGAGTGATGGTCAATGGTTTGACCTTATCAGGGTTCTTCTTTTTCATCCAGATTGTGAGAGACTTCAGAGTACTTTTTGGAGTAGTACGTCCTTTGACTCGACCATTCAGGGGACCATCATTGGAGGATGAACTTGCTTCAGCTTCATCGTCAGCTTCGTTGCCGTCATCCTTGGAGGATGAGATTGGTAAAGTACCGAATCTCCATAGTAGGCTTCGATGCCCTTAAAAGGACCGACATCGGCAAACTCCGTCTTCATGACGCCATCGCTGTTGACGTACTTGAAGCACTGGTGAAGTATGGAAGGAACGATCATGTTCTCGTGTATCCACAGACGTCCCAACAAGACGTTGTAGGATACATTGGCGTCGATCACATAGCAAGAAACCTCCGTTCGGAGATCACCAATCTGGTACTTGAGACAGATCTTGCCCAGCGGGTTGCTTCTCCCAGCATTGAAAGCCATGATAGTTGTATTGGTTGCAGATAGCTTGTGCAGAGGGATTCCTAGAATTTGAAGCAAACTTCTAGGAATGATGCTAAGGAAGGAACATGGATCGATGTGCATCCGATCCACCTTAATCGTCCCGATATACCCTGTATCGTACAGAGGTCTATCATGACGATTATTTTTGAGTAGCACGTCCTCCTGTGAAAAGGTGATGTTGGGCACCACTTTCATGGTACTGTGGCAGTGAGGACAGGAGACAGGGTCTTCAGCGAAGGCTTTGACTTCAGCGATATAAGAGTCGACATGTAGTAATGCCTCACTTAAGGCCTTCCGTGTTTCTTTGGGGAGTCGCAATAGATCGAATAGAGACAATCTGGCAGGTGTATTGGCCAGCTGTGCCAGTATGTCAAAGTTGTAAGGCCGATCCATGCCTTCGGGAGTTGGTGCCTTCAGAGACTTATCAAATCGCGTCTCCTTCTTCTTGGCTTTGTCGGTAGTCGAAGGCTTAGACGGGCCGACTTCTGAACTTGTGGGGGTAGCAGGAGCTTGAGAAGGTACTGCTTCTTCTTGTGCGGGGTCGTAAGTCCGTAGGTAAGCCTTCCCGGATCGCGTCTCGCCAGATAGAACTTCGTAGATGGAAGAAGACACCATATGGCATGACTTGTATTTCTTGCTCTTTTTTGCTTTGGGAGATACCACCCCCTGCGTCATTTCTTGCACAATGTCCGAATGGACCCACATGATCTCACCACGTTCAGTCGTGAGTGGCACCAAGGTTGAGTTGCGAGTTGGCGGCAGGTTGACGACTTCCATTATTGCCTTGGGGATTGGGAACACGCCGTCTGGGACTTCTGTGGGAGGAAAGTCACCAAACTGAAGAGAGATCATGTTAGAAGATACGACCTTGTCTTCAGCTTCGAGGTTGATCACTTGGCTGTCTATAAGCTGTTGTATCTTCTTCTTCTTCAGGATGATGCAATCCTTGGTAGAGTGATGCACGTACTGATGATAAAGACAGTACTTGGGATCGTTGAGTTGGTTCGTCTCTACAGGACGTCGTGGTGGAGGCAATGTCAGTTTATTACCCTTCGTCAATGTGTAAAAAATGGTAACGACATCGTCTTCGTCAAAGGAGAAGGTCTCCTTAGGCTTGTCAGAGGCGCCCTGAGAATTGGAAGCTCCCTTGGAAGTGTCGACCTTCAAGACTTCTTTTCCTTTACCCCCATGGACAGGGATAGTTTGAGGATGCTTGCCTTTGTCTTCAGATTTGGGTGTTTTCAACCCCAGTAATTCCAGATTAGGGACGTTGTTTTCAGCAGCATCAACGGCCCCAATGAAAGCGGACCATGTATCATACTTATGTATACACAGACAAAACTTCATTGTAGGAAGGAAGTTATGTCGACAAGTATCCATAAGTTCTGAGTCTGGTATACCGAAGGGCATCATCAACGCTAGCCGCCTGAAGAGTTCGATGAAAGCAATGACAGACTCATTCCTCCTTTGCTTGGTCTCGATGAGGGTGGACATACTAACATGCATGCCACTCTCGTAAAACCTGTTGAGGAATAACCTCTCAAAGTCTTTAAAAGAATTGATACAACCGTCAGGCAGACTGCAGAACCATTCAAAAGCTACCCCCTGCAAGGTGCTAATAAACAGCTTTGACAAGAACGGATCGTCCCTGGGTAAGTGTAGAGTCTGCGTATTGAAGTATGTCATGTGTTAACGAGGAGAAGTCATCCCGTCAAATGAATTTAGCGTCAACGGCTTGTAGTTAGGAGGGCAAGTAGCATTCTCCCATTCAGGAGGATAAGGTTGAGATATCCCCATCTTCTGAAGCTCATCTTTGTGTGAGATGGTGTCGAGACGGGCAACCAGAGAATCAATTTCATCCTGTTGATTGAGCAGGTGTTGGGAAATGGCTACTGTACGGTTGTCAGACGTCGTTGGTGAAGGACCACCCCCAGCATTTGCAAGATTTGGAGGAGGCGCAATGAAATGATACTTCTTCTGTAGTGAACGGGGGTTGTTAATATGAGCCGGACTAACGTGTGCCGAGACATTTTGTTGAGGTGGAGGAATAGCCACAGCAGCTTGGACCGCCATGAGACTGGTAAGCATATCAGTGATCTTGGCAAATATTGTTTCAAGACCCTCTAGCCGTTTGTTGGTCTGATCACTGGCTTTTTCAGGTCTTTCTCCATCCGCCATGTATGTAGATAACATACAAGGATGAACAGAGAAAACAGTACAACTGGTGCTGATACTGTCTGTCTCTGAGTTGACCAGTCCCTCATCTTCAGGTAGGGGAGGTAGATAGTCGCCGTCAGACTCGGAAAGATTATCGTCATCTGGAAGGCTACCCCCAGTGTGAAGGTCATCTGCTTCAGACTCTGAGTGAATACTACCCCCAGCTTGGGAGTCCTCGTCATCTATACAAAATCTCGCCTTCGACCGAGTACCCATATAGACTCCTTCAGATGTGACAGCCTGCCGGCTATCTGTTGGCAGACTTTTTCTTCTTCTGTTCGCGGAATTGAGAGAGAAAGTTGGGTTCGTGGTCCACCGTCTTTGATTGGGGCTTCCATAAGGAGGACCCCATGAAGCCATGTTGGATGAAACACACAGTGGCTTTTCATCGTCAGAGAAATGTAGTCGTCGAAACACGGACTGCCTCTGAGGCACTCTCGTTGCTTTGGAACAGGAACAGTTGATGACAATACTAGTGCACGGATATACACCATGAATTGATGTGTCCTCCCTCACTTTACGCTTATGATTTATCATGTCGCGTAAGTCAACGGAAGGGAGTTTTGCCTTGAAACCCATGTCACATGCATCGCCGAGCTTTGCATGTGGGTTTGTAAGGAGAGTTGGCGCATCCAGACTTAGTTCACGTGTAGGGGCAACCCCCACACCTAAGTTCAATGATGACCTTGAAGACAGCCCCGTGCTATACGCGTTGGAGCCTGTCTTTTTGTTGTGGGCGCATAGGCCCTGGAGTCTGCCTTTGGGCGCATGCTGCTTGGCAGCATGTCTGAGCTTCCTCGATGTGGGCGCATAGTATGGGTCAGTTGAGCCTGGGCACATAGCCTTGGGAGCATGACCCTGGATGCACAGTCTGTCGAAGACATAAGCCTTCTGGCCAGAGTTATACGCCCACACACCCCCTTGGGCGCATGCTTGGTGGAGCAGCGCTGTTCTCTTCCAGCTTCGCCTCCTTCGTTTGCGAGCCTCGCTGGATTTGTCCAGAGTGTCGAACACTCCGATTCTTGGCATCGTAGTGTTTTCCTTCGCCAAGTCTCGAGCGTTGAACACTCCGTTGTTGGTTACACAAGAGAGAAGTCGGTAGGCTAGTAGAGCCCAGAACGGTGTGAGCCTTCTTCATTTGTTGAGCTTCTGTGGCAGAGCCATGCGCCCATGTGGCAGAGTCCTTCAGTTGCATATCTGCTATGACACTGGCAGGATATGCACGACGAGCCTTCGGAAGCCAAGTCTTGCGAGACTTGTTTGGCTCTGCTAATTTTGAGGGAGTAGAGCCGTCCCTCGAGAGCATCTCTTCGAACGCCTGCTGATCGAACTTCACGATCAACATCTTCTGAGTGCTCCCCACTTTGTCGGTATCAGATTGCGTCATCACCTTCTCGTCAGAGGAAAAGGTAGTCCCCAGCTGAGTCGCCATTTTTGTGGACACACACAAAAAGAAGAAGAAACGCTATATTTTCTTTATTGGCGCAAGGCACCACAAATCGAGTACGCCTGAGAGATCCTGCGCTGAGGATCCCCGAGTACAAAAAGAATTCTGGGGAATGGGACGATGGAGATCGAGCGGCACTTGCTCCTTTACTCTGTTGACACTCCGATTATAAAAGTGGGAGCAAACCTAAGAAAATTGCTAACTCTCGGCTCACTGGCAAGAAGTGCAGCAATTTGGCTCTTAAAAATGCTCTCTGTTCTGTATTTGGAAGAGGTATGAGACCCCTTTTTATAGTCGTTCTTGTGCTGGAATGATGTTATGCACCCATATGAGAAAACACACTGGTTTTCATGTGGGCGCATAGTCCTGCTTTGGGCGCATAGGGTGTAGGCGCATGCAGAATGCGAGATCGTGGGTTGGTCGTGGTGTTGACGTGACCATATGCTTCGGTGCACGACTGCTCGTGGAGACTGACGTGGCCGTATGCTTCGGTGCACGATTGATCGTAGGTTTAACCGAGTCGGGGGCTGTTCTGGCTTGGGCGCATAGCCTGAAACAGGGCTATGCGCCCCTTCTGGAGGAGCCTGTCTTGGGCGCATAGGGCTTCACTGGTGACTTGGGCACATAGGGCTTCACTGGTGACTTGGGCGCATATGGCTTCACGGGTGACTTGGGCGTATATGAGTTCACTTGGGCGCATATGTCTTCATTGGCTTGGGCGCATGGTTGTCAAGTCTGCTAAAAAAAATTTATGCTTCTACAACTCGGTGTTGAAGCCACAATCTCGTAAAACACAAGCTTTGATCCGAAGACTTACAACTACTTATAGCTCGTGCTTTGATCCGAAGAGCACACCAAATTCACATTTTTTTAAAGAAAGAGGGATCTTGGAATTTAACAAGTTTTTATACAACTCGAACTTCTAAGCGACTCGAACTTGGCACGCAGAGCTGTGGAAGTTGTGTAACGCCCAGTCCCAAAATACGTAGGACTAGGGATATGTTTATATGCCAGTTATGTATCGAAAGGACTCCAGCCCAGCTCGAGTACGTATAAGTTGTCTTGTTGTTCTAAATCAACTATATCTCAATCAACTAAATATTGATAACAATGACGAATCAAGTGCACTAAGGTTGATCAGACTGTAATACACTGATTCTAGTATAGATAAATGTATTAGAGTAGATCTCCAATAATTCATATATCATGAACAAGCTAGGAGAAAGATAAAGCTTGTAAAAGACTAGGCTATAATAACAACATGAGTCAAATAAAGGACAAAATATAAATAAGGAAGAGTGATAAAAGCAACAACTAAATATGCCTGAAGTCTTGGTGAAGTGTCACGACCCGCACCCGCTTTTCGGATACGAGACGTGTCCAAGCCAGCCTACGCCGCAGAGTCGGCGGTAGAACGCTGTCAAGCCCGCAATAAATAAATGCTCAAAATATCACATTTGCTGCTCATTCACATTTCTAAGTTTATTACAACAGTTACAACATTTATATTTAAAGGAAATACAAAGTTTTACAATTTATGGAAACGATACAACTGCTATCTATTTCTAGGTTTCTGTCTGCAAGTACACCCGTATCTCCCAAGCTAAGTGAAGTCATAGCTAACCTGAAAAATGATGGTTTCCAGTCAGGAATGGAACAAGTACACAAATCGACGGCAATACAAAAACACAATAGAATTAACAAGACATGAAAATAACATATGAGATATGAAAACTGGAAAGTACTGATGACATGGCACGGTGGAAAAGAAAAGGAAAAATAAATAAAAGATAACTACCTATGTGGTGTGAAATATCATTTTCGACATGTGAACGGCTAGGGGGTAAATCCGGCACACTGCACGTGTCGTGTACAACTGCTATCAGGCAAGAATAGACATTTTGGGGATATTTCTGAGTAGTCCACATGTCTACTAAGATATTTTCCCTCCGGACTACTCCGTGTGACGAGCGTGTCAACAAGCAGCAAGATATATGTATGAACATGAAATGAGAAGACTACTATGAATCGAAAGCAATCATAAAGTGCACTTGTCCGAGGTCCTTAGCTGGAGAAACCGATAGTACAACCACATCAGATGAGCTACTAAAGTCAACACATGCAAAAATTCTCCGGATGCTGAAATAAACATTACCAACGTTCTTAGAATAGTCAAATTAGCTAGGATTGCCTGTCCTTAAGTCCAATTCTGGACACGGGGACAAAACGGTAATTTCGGACAAAAATGGTGTCCGCCGTTGGACCCGCTTTGCACCGAAAATCGTGCCAGAGTTAATGGTCTCTAAAGTCGTCTAACTACATGTCTACAAATTTATTTTGATGATACGAACCCAACGGTATGTCCAATTTTGGATTTCGGTGGACTGTGCACAAAATCGCCCGTTGAGTCGGACCGTGGGGCCCGCAAAACGGCGGTCCGATCAACTGTCTCAGAATGGGACCAAACTTGGCATACAGGACCAGAAAAACGATACGGTCGATATGATGAGCGTGCACAAAGTAATTGAAGAATTTGCAAAGAGGCCGATACGGTAAATTTTGACGGATACGTATCAAATTCGTCGCGCACACGCGACCAATTTAAATTCCGTCAAAGCCCACACGGCCACGAAGCCGTTACGCACCTTTCGATGCTTTCGGTTCGCGACCACGTCGCCCGGATTGGCGGGACGCACGTCGTATCGGAGAATTTTCTAGTTTTGAAAACAGGTTTTTGTCAAAGTTTGGGATCCGATTTCTCGGCGTGTAGTCGATGTAATCGGGTTCTGCAAATTGGGTCGTGAAGCCCTATATGTTGTCTACAACTGTGTTCAAGTGGAATTTCTAAACGGTTACTGGATCGATCGGAATCGATCCTCGAATGTGGGTTCATGGACTGTTTCATGTTCTATTTTAGGACATGATTTTTCTCGAACTTTGGTTCGATTTCTCTTGAATTCTAAGCCGCCTAAATCAAAACTACTTGAAAGGGTTTAAAGTGGTATAGGTTGTTTACGCAATGAACAAACTGGTTCGAAAAATAGAGGCGCGTGGAGGGAGGAATCGTACCATAATTCGGGGTGCGCGCAGCCTTTCTGCTGCTGGCGTTGCCGTGGCATTGTCCGCGCGCGTAGGTTCTGGCCGCCGTCCGGCGACCTGCGGCGGCGCGCGGTCGCAGAGAGGCCGCCTAGGCAGCGAAAAGGGTGGCAGAGGAGTATTCATCTAGGGTTTTCACATATCTATCTATTATTCGAAACTGTGTTCTGCTACTAATAGAGTCGGGGGGGGGGGGGGGGGGGGGGGGGTGTCTATTGACTGCTCGGTTTGGAGGTCACTAGGATCCTAAGTTCCTTTAAATTAATCTTCAGTGCTTCTGTTCTGTCTCGGACTCTACTATTCAATTTAACCCTATGCTCTACATCCAGTTAACAGCCTCCAATATTGTTAGTCAAGACCCTTTCAACAAAGTTATAATTAAACAATTTCTAGAAATACCACCTCATTTTTATATTAGCCAGATATCAGTATTAATTTGGGTTCTTGTAGTTGCGAATTTCATGCTCTCAAGATCTCCTGAGCATAATATATGTTATTCCCGAAACAGATCTTAGATGGAAATCTAGATCTCTTAGTGAGACACGGAGATGAATACTCGTTCTCTTTGTGAGATACGAGGTTGATGACTCGGTCTCTTTGCGAGAACCAGAGTTGAAGGATCGGTCTCTTTGTGAGATCCAACGTTGATGAAGACAACTTAGCTGTGGTGATGAAGATCACCGTTGCTCAAAGCAAGATTCGTCCTATTGCGATCTGCTCCCAGGAACCAGCAAGTTCGAAAGAACTTCTGGAACGCTCGCTGTCACCTCATTTCACGAACCCGCTGAACTCCGTGGACTCCAATGGCAGCGGTTGCGCAACTCTCTCTGTCCCTTAATTTCTGAGTCATTCTCAATGAAGGCACGAAGAGAGTATTTATAGAGTTGGGCCGAAACAGATCTTAGATGGAAATCTCGATCTATTATGCTGGCCGTAACTGATTGCGAAGAGATATGAGCGAATAATGGAAAGATTTGAATGAAATAAATTCAAATCCCACAAAAGATGGATCTGAATAATTGACTCAATCTTTCCATAACCGCTCAAGTCTTCCAATCAGCCACATCATCCGCTACCTGCTCCCACTTGGCCCATCAACTCGTGCGCCTGCACGTAGCTCCACAGTAGCACAGACACGCAACACCACAAGCGCGCAGTAGCACAGACACGCAGCACCACAAGCGCGCAGTAGCACAGCAGCGTAGCAACGCAGCAGTGCAGCAGTGCATGTGCATATGCGTAAACGCGCATACACGCATAGCTGCGCTTAGCCCGCACATGCCCCTACGCATGCGACTCGTGCATAAGACGAGTATTAATAGCGCACAAAGCGCCATGCGCCGATGCTGACGTGCTAAGTGCAAAGTGCACCAACAAAGCGCCACTTTACGCCCTTGAGCCCGAGTCCAAGCTCGAGTCCGAGTCCGAGTCGTTAAGCCCCTTCGGGACTTAGCTCCATAGGAAAATAATCCCATGAGCATGGCAAAAAGCATTAATGCTTCTTTTGTGGAGTTAGCATTCTTTCCACTAGAAAAACACCCTCACATGGCACCACATGGCACCCATGTGCCTCTCCACACCTTATGTGATTCTCTCAACACAAGCAAAGTTTTATATAGAGATACAATCCATTTGGCCTAGGTAATGTGGGACTATCTTTCTAGTCTCTAAGGCAAAAAACCAACAATCCCCACATATCTCTATATATGGGTTGAGCATTCCCCACAGTGACTGTCCATCATGCATTATGATAGATGTCGTTACGACTTGAATCTTCTCGCATGGGTTAAATAACAACATGATACAAGAATGGACTAAGCCTTGAATTATGCACCATAACTGTAATTCTTTCCACTCACACAATGACATCAACTGTGCTTCTGGCTGCACATTAAAAGCCTTGTGCCAGCCTGGTTTCGGTGTATGTATCTTGGGTGTCTACAAGATTTTCCTCAAGAGACGGCCTGCATCTCTGTCCATACACTCTAAGTGAGATCTTTTAAAGTGTCTTTGGTGTGAAGCCTTTTGCTTCCTTACGGTGCTACGCCGCCATGACATGGCCAAAAGCCGAGGCAATGCCTCATGTGGTGTCATACCACTGTAGCATGAGGTCCAGCCTCTTTGTAATGCCAAACTACCCAACATGACGCATTTCGCTTCCTTGCGGTGTTACGCAGCCGTGACATGGCTTGCAGAGCCGAGGCACTGCCTCATGTGGTGTCACCTACTGTAACATGAGACCTAGCCTCTTTGTAGTGTTGTCTGCCACTCTTTATTATACAACATTAGGCCCTCTTGCCTATGTGCGGTGCTACGTCGCTGTGACTTGGCGTGAAGCCGAGGCTTTACCCTCACTAGGTACCTCATGTGGTGTCACCCCACTGTAGCATGGAGTACTATGCTCCTTTGTAGTGTTGTGCTACGCGTGTTTCCTGTAAAGCATGCCGGACATCCCAAATGTCTGAGAACTCATTAAGGCTTACAAGCCCTCCTCCCACAGGACTTTTTTCTATACAAAGAACAAATAGTGGTTCTGGGTTCATAACCCCGCAACGTCCCAAAGGATTGCCTACTTACAGTAGTTCTGGGTCTGAAACCCCGCAATATTCCAAAGGGATTGTCCACTAACAGTGGTTCTGGGTACGTGAACCCGCAATATCCAGAGGACTGCCCACTAACAGTGGTTCTAGGTCCGTGATCCCGCAGTATACCAAAGGATTGTCCACTGCTCCTGATATTATTCCAGTAAATGGTCCTTCTTTGAACTAAAAGCTAGATACCTAGTAGATTTCTCTTTGAACTAATAGCATAAAACTTTATAGTAGAATTACAAAAACACAATATCAGAGTATCTTCAAGCCCATTTTACATGATGTGTCCTCGACCAGCTGGCACTTGAGACCTTTGGTGAACGGATATGCCAGATTCTCCTGGCTCCGAACATCAACCACGACAATGACTCATCTTTTAATAAGATCATTTACCGCTACGCACAGTCCTTTTCTTGCCATTAAAGAGGTCACTCGATGCCACCGCTGCAGTTGTTTGGTTGTCGCAGTATATCGGTACCGTCGGTATCTGCGCACAAACCATTGGAAGATCATACATGAGCTCCCGAAGCCACTATGCTTCCTCCGCTGCAGCCGTCAGTGCATAGAACTCAAATTCCATAGAAGAGTGAGACAACATAGTCTGCTTCTTCGACTTTCACGATATAGCAGCTCCACCCATGGAGAAGACGTATCCTCCTGTGGACCTTTCACTCTCTACTTCTGAGCACCAACTTACATCACTAAAACCTTCCACTACTTTTGGATCTCCGCAGTAGTGCAGTGCATATTTCTGAGTCCTCTTGAGGTATCTCATAACCCTCTTCACAGCTTTCCAGTGCTCCACACCTGAATTGCTCGTGAACCGACTCAGCATCCCCACGATGAAAGCTATGTCAGGCCTTATGGCAGTAGTCGCATACATTAAACTTCCGATGATGCTTGAATACTCCAGTTGGCTAACGCTTTTTCTTGGATTTGGCTTCAGTTTCTTGTCATACCTATATGGCGTGTCAATCCCTGGAAGATCCTGATACCTATAGTGTGTAAGCATTTTCTCAATATAATAAGACTGACAATGTCACTCCAGTTTCAGTCTGGATAATCTTTATCCCCAGGATAACATCAGCTTCCCCTAAGTCCTTCATGCTGAACTTAAACGAGAGGAACTTCTTTGTCTCAGTGACACTTGCTAGATCTGTACCCAAGATCAGCATGTCGTCCACGTACAGACAAACGACAACTCATATCCCGTCAGCGAACTTTGTGTATACACACTTGTCTGTCCCGCTGATCCTGTAGCTGTTTGATCTTATGACTTTATCAAGCTTCTTATGCCACATTTTGGGAGCTTGCTTCAGACCATACATAGATTTTACCAACTTGCAGACTTTGTCTTCGAGGCCTTTAACGACGAATCCTTCTGGTTGTTGTATGTAAATCTCTTCGGTCAATTCACCATTCAGGAAAGCGGTCTTAACATCCATCTGATGAATTACCAGCTTGTGAATTACGCTTAGAGCAATCAACATTCTGATGGTCGTCATCCGCGCTACTGGAGCGTGTGTTGAAATACTCGATCCCCTGCTTCTGAGAAAATCCCTTGGCAACTAATGTTGCCTTGAACTTGTCAACAGTTCCATCGGCCTTCATCTTCTTCTTGAAGATCCATTTACATCCGATTAGTTTTGCTCCTTCAGGCAGATCGACCAACACCCACGTGTTGTTGGAGGTTATCTAATCATACTCATCATTAATAGCCTCCTTCCAGAAGACAGCGTCTCTTGTCTTCATCGCCTCATCATAGGTAAGCGAATCTGCTTCCACATGATAGGTGATAAAATCCTCTCTGAAATCCTTCTGTCTCCTCACTCGCTTAGACACTGGTTCTGCGAGTTCTGGTTCAACAGTTGTTTCTGCAACAACAACTTTTCTTGGACTACATCTTCGTAAGGAACTTGATCCTCCTGTGCACTCACACTGTTCTCCGGAATGTCTGCGAGAACAATGTTCTTGTGCCTTAAAAATTTATCTTCAAAGAATTCTGCATCGCGAAATTCAATGATATGGTTTGACTCAATATCAAGGAACCTCCGAACAGCACTTTTATCAGCATAACCCAGGAATATAGCCTTCGTAGTCCTTGTTCCCTGCTTATGAATCTTCAAATTCGGAAGCTTCACATACGTCAAACACCCCTACACTCGAATGACATTCAAGTTGGGTCTGACCTTGAACCAGAGTTCATGAGGAGTGAGTTCCGAAGTTGTATGCGGCACTCTGTTTAATATGAACGTAGCTGTAAGCACTGCTTCACCCCAGAATCAATTTGGAAGACCCGCAGTCAACAGCATTGAGTTCATCATCTCTGTTAACGTTAAGTTCTTCCTTTCTGCAACACCATTTGATTGAGAGGAGTGCGGAGCAGTCATCTCGTTGACAATTCCATGTTCTCTGCAGAACGATGCGAATTCATAAGACTAATACTCTCCATCTCGATCACTTCTGAGTCTCTTGAGTTGTCCGGTTTGATGCTCGGCTTCAGCCTTGATGTCCTTAAATTTCTCAAACACTTCATCTTTAAACTTGAGCAGATAAACGAACACGTACTTTGAGAAGTCAATGAAAGTAATGAAATACTTCATCTCGACCTTTGTGGAGAACTGTTTGAAGTCATAGATATCTGAGTACACCAACTCCAGAAGATCTGTACTTCGGTTTACCCGCTTGAACGGTTTTCTAGTGATCTTTGTCTGCGCACAGACCACACACTTCTCCAACTCCTTACCCCCACATTTGGAGATAAGTCCTAGACTAGACATCTTGTTTATTCTTTTACAATGAACATGTCCTAGTCAATTATGCCACAACTCAAGAGTATAACCAGAAGAAGAGACTGCATTAATTATCTCCATTGGAGTTACAAGTTGAAGTTTGAACATCCCTTCGGTACAAAAGGTCTTTCCGAAGTATGTTCCTTTATATGACATAACGACCTGAACAGCGTTAATGTCCATCCTCAAGCCTACGTTGCAGAGCAAACTTCCTGAGAACAGGTTCTTGGCTATAGCAGGTACGTGCTTCATCTTCTGAAGCGTCAGCGACTTCCCCGAAGTCATTTGCAGTACCACTGTCCCGATCCCAATAACTTCAGCTTGTATTTGGTTCGCCACCATAACCTTCTCAGAAACAGGTTGGTATGTGATGAACCACTCATTCTTTGAGCAAACATGACACGATGCCCCAGTGTTTATCCACCAGTCCGTGTCAACCCCAACTGAGTCAACCTGCGCAATCATAGCAACAAAGTTAGCCTCACCTTGCTCTTTTTGTTTTGATTTTTTCTTGCAGTCCCTCCTCTAATGGCCTTTATTGCCACAATTGAAACAAGTCCCAAGTTCTTTGGACTTGGGCTTGAACTAAGCCGACTTCACCTTCAGATAGTGAACGTCTTTCTTCTTATGGTAGGGAGCCTTCTGCTTCCCTTTAGAGTTTCCTCCTTGCACCATGTTGGCCTTGGCCATCTGCTTGGACAAGGTGTCCACTTTGAGTTGAGCCCTCAACTCGTCTTCAACATGTATCCAGTGCAAGAGGCGTTCCAAATCCACTTCCAACTTCTTGCGGTGCATGTCCGCGATGAAATTGCTCCATCCAGGTGGGAGCTTGGCGACAATACCCCCAACGACGAAAGCATCGACCAAGGGCATGCCATCATCTGCCAGCTTCTGATGTAACTTGAGGAACTCCTTGACTTGAGGTAACATGGTTTTGTCGTCCTCAAACCACATCCTCCAGACCTTTTCGGTCCCGTGGATCATGTTTCTGTTCTCATCTGTCTTGTAGAGATTCTCTACAGATTCCCAGATGTCCTTTGCATTGACCGTCTTGCTATATGACTCTGCCAGAGAGTCCTCCATAGAGTTCAAGATCAACAACTTGCAGAGGTTGTTATCTCGCCTCTACTTCGACTGCAAAGTCGTGGCTTCAGCAATCCTTCGAGCATTTTCACCCTTTGGAATCAAAGGTTCAGGATCTGTCAACACGTAGTCAACGCTCACGAGTTGAAGATTAAGGCTAACCTTTCTATTCCAGACGTTGTAATGCTCCCCGTCAAACTTCTCAAGTTTGTTAAAACTTGTGTCGAGAAGGTTTGCACGGTTATTTTCCATCAGATCTAAATCTTGCTTTGAGATTGTTATTTTCGAAACAGATCTTAAATGGAAATCTCAATCTCTTAGTGAGAAACGGAGATGAATACTCGTTCTCTTTGTGAGATACGAGGTTGATGACTCGGTCTCTTTGTGATAACCAGAGTTGAAGAATCGGTCT
This sequence comes from Iris pallida, assembly GCA_029216955.1. NCBI lineage: Eukaryota > Viridiplantae > Streptophyta > Magnoliopsida > Asparagales > Iridaceae > Iris > Iris pallida. Next base: position 3,209,306 of record JANAVB010000600.1, read on the forward strand.
CTTTGTGATAACCAGAGTTGAAGAATCAGTCTCTTTGTGAGATCCGACATTGATGAAGACAACTTTGCTGGGGTGATGAATATCATCGTTGCTCAAAGCAATATTCGTCCTTCTGCGATCTGCTACCAGGAACCAGCAAGTTCGAAAGAACTTCTGGAACGCTCGCTGTCACCTCCTTTCACGAACTCGCTGAACTCCGTGGACTCCAATGACAACGGTCGCGCAACTCTCTTCGTCCCTTAATTTCTGAGTCGTTCTCAATGAAGGCATGAAGAGAGTATTTATAGAGTTGGGCCGAAACAAATCTTATATGGAAATCTCAATCTCTTATGCTGGCTGTAACTGATTGCGAAAATATAGGTGCGAATAATAGAAATATATGAATGAATTAAATTCAAATCCCACAAAAGATGGATCTGAATAATTGACTCAATCTTTACATAACCGCTCAAGTCTTTCAATCAGCCACATCATCCGCCACCTGCGCCCCTACGCCCACTAAGCCCGTGCGCCTGCGCTTAGCTGCGCATCAGCACAGACGTGCAACACCGCAAGCGCACAGTAGCACAGCAGCGTAACAACGCAACAGTGCAGCCCCGCAGCAGCGCATGTGCGCATACGCGTAAACGTGCATAGCTACGCTTAGCTGGCGCATTCCCCTGCTTATGCTCCTGCCCATGCGACTCGCGCATAAGACGAGCGCAGGAGAGCATCAATAGCGCACAAAGCGCAATGCACCGATGCTGGCGTGCTAAGTGCAAAGTGTGCCAATAAGCGCCACTTTGGGCCCTTGAGGCTGAGCCCAAGCCTGAGTCCCTAAGTCCCTTCAAGGCTTAGCTCCATAGAGAAATAATCCCATGAGCATGACAAAAAGCATGAATGCTTCTTTTGTTGAGTTAGCCTTCTTTCCACTAGAAAAACACCCTCACATGGCACTCATGTGCCTCTCCACACCTTATGTGATTCTCTCAACACAAGCAAAGCTTTATATAGAAATACAATCCATTTGGCCTAGGCAATGTAGGACTATCTTTCTAGTCCCTAAGGCAAAACACCAACAATATATCAATGCAATTTCAACTTACTAGCATCAATAACAACCTTTCTTTCAGACTTGTGCCTCCCAAAATTGAGCTCGAGAGAATTAGGTTTAAAAAATGTATGTGCTGTGAGGCTTCGCCGATTGAGAACGGAGGGAGGGTATGTGGCGTGACAACTCGACGATTGAGAGGGACTTTTGTTTTTAAAAGATGTCTTTGTTGCGAGTCCCATCCCGGCGATTGAGGGGGACACTACACTCGTACAGACATTTCTTGCATGGGTATGGACACGGGCGGAGCCAGAAATTTGATGGGGGTGGGGGTGGGGGTGGGGGTGGGGGTGGTGGTGTGTGTATTGACAAAGTAACATCTTGTAAAATAAAGTTAAAAAAAAATCATAAGTACTTAACAATTTCCACATAAAACCTACTAAAATTTTCATTAATTCAATACAAAAGAGAAAAAAATTCCGTTCAAAATTCATGAGTTCTTGACAATTGTTTTCTCCAATTATTGGTATCATCAGCAGCCAAAGAAAAGAAAATCATACTTAGGACGAAGTTAATGCAAAACTAAAAAAATATAAAAATAATAAGATAAAAGTGAGGAAAGAAAGAAAAGAAAAAAAAAAAAAAATCTAAAACTGCTTAGCTGCTGCAGCTTATTAACAAAGGCTCTTGAACTTCTGCACCTTCTCAACAATCAGAACATGAAAAACATGAGGACGACTTGCAGTATATCTTTCCAAATCTAAATATATATAATTTCTCTCTCCCTATTTTTTTCTTTATATTTTTTCCTATCATTTTTTCTTCGAACTTGGGTTGTCACTTCCATATTTTCTCTCTAATTTTGTGTATATATATCTCCCTCCCCACGTTTATAGCCTTAATTCTCCCCTCTTTAGGCTACATTACCTAGGTTCCTTATTGTTTTTCTCTTTTGAATTTGGATGGGCCCAAAACATATAATTTACGAAGTATAGAGAGAGAGATACAGTCACAAGTGGAAATTCCCGCAGATTTTCTTTTCAAAAGATCAAGCTCTGGAATGCCAAAGGAAGTGTCCAGAGTCAGTTCCAATGTAGTGCTAATAATGTAAATACAAAATGAAGCCTGCAAAACAATTAGGTTCTCACATTGTACGTCAAGGCACTCAAACCATGGCTTGTCATATCTAACACGTTGAATGCGTGGAAATCTCAAGCTGTATGGTGCAGCAAATATCTGCAACCAGAAATCAACTTTGACCAAATATATAACAGGCAAATCTCAAGTTAGAATAAAACTCAAGCACTATGTAAGCATAAACTTAAAGGAAACTGAAGAATCTATAGAAATGATATAGCACATAATAATAAAAAATACAAACACCAGACATTATTGAAAATACCTCAGACTTTATAGTTCGGATATCACTGGTTATAGAAAGAATGACCGATCTGCAAAAGTAAGCTGATAAGTACATAAACTAATGCTTCTAATGAGATGGAGAAGTTCGAAAGGATACAAACTTATCAGGACTGTCAATCCAGACATCTGGCCTTTCCTTTGAATAATTCGTTACTTCATAACAATGTGGAGCCCTTTTTGGATACTCATTCTTCCTGGAGACGGTTGAAACTTAAGCACTGAATAACAATTAAAATTTTGAACAAACTGTATACGAAGAAACAAAAGTAAAACGATTAATCTGCATCATGAGCAGGCAACAAATAATGCATCCACCTGCTAATGAAAGTTCAGAGCCTTCCGACTACATTAAGGTACCATTTGAATACTGGAATTATACTGAAGAACCAAGGAATTAGTTTCTAGTTGCTGCAAGTTCCTGCACACGTTATTTTAGCGCACACAGGAATTATAATTCCTTAATTCCAGTCAGATCTTCCAAATACTGTGTTTTCTGCTTTTTGCTAATTCTAGATTTCTGGTGGAGGGTGGATCTGAGGAATCAGATCACCCAATTCCATAGACACAAGGGCCTTGAAATTAGACCGCAACTCCTGCTTAAATATGGATCCAAATGGAACCTCAGAGATGAGAGACCTTAACCTCAAGAGCCTATATCACTAAACAGATTATTTAGTAAAATGACGAGCCATCAGAAGTCAATATTTATTCTAGTCTAGCACAAGCCAGTATTATTTATTTGAAAGAACATGCAGTGCTCTTACCCTAAAGTATTTTAGTCCAGTCAGGTGCAACTCAAGCCTGAAATCGTAGCCCTTTGTAGAGTTGAACGATGGGATGATTATTATTAAGGGAGAAGTTACATATATATAGGAGAGGCTAACCCCTCTCAACATTATTCTAGCCAATGTGGGACTAAAGCCCAATACTAATACTTAACGCCCTCCCTCAAGCAGGAGTATAGATGTCAATCATGCCCATCTTGTTACACAAAAATTGAACCCGAGGACCCAAAAGAGACTTCGTGAAGATATCAGCTATCTGATCACCGGTCCTCACATGATGAAACTTTATCATCTCCTTTGTATACTCGTCACGGACAAAGTGGATGTCGATTTCAATGTGCTTTATTCTTTCATGAAATACAGGATTAGTAGCAATATGGATAGCATACTGGTTATCACACCACAGGTTTGCTGCTTTAGATCCTGCTTCTTCTCCCAGTTCTATCTTGTAGAAGATACTTCAGATATAACACCTCTGTTGTACCATGGACAATGGCTCAATATTCTGCTTCTGAACTTGGCCGTACTATTACATTATCTTCTTGCTCTTCCGCGATACCAAGTTTCCGCCAATGAATACCGAGTAGCCAGATGTAAGCCGTCTATCTGTCAGACTTGTACCCTAGTCAGCAGCGATAAAGCACTCAATACGAGTATGTCCATGATTCTCCATCTGAATTTCTCTTCCCGGATTCTTGACTAGATAGCACAAAATTCTGAGAACTGCTTGCCAGTGTAGAATTCTTGGAGAAGCCATAAATCTACTTGCGACACTTACGACGAAAGAGATGTCTGACCGAGTCATGACCGCCAAGTAGTTGAGTTTTCCCACCACTCGACAATACTGATCTGGATTGGTCATCAAGACCCCCTCATCTGGAAGTAACTTTGTCCCTAGATCCATGGAGAGTTTGCTCCCTTAGCTTGCATCATTTACGAATCATTTAGTATGTCCAACACATACTTCCTCTGAGACATTACAATGTCCCGCTTACCCCTTATGACTTTAATAGCCAAGACGTAGTTCAATGACCCCATATCTTTGGTTGAAATTATTTTTCCAGAAACTTCTTTAGGTCTGCAATACCATGGATGTTGTCTCCCGTGATCACAATGTCGTCAACATAGACACCAAGTAGTATTCTTTCAGCTGATGTCTGTCGGTAGAATACCGAATGATCCTTCTTTGATTGACACATGCCAAACTGAGTAACAACATGTATAAATCGACCAAACCACGCATGAGGTGATTGTTTGAGAACGTAGAGGGCCTTTCGTAGATGACATACTTTACCCTCCCTTGCAACAAACCCGGGAGGTTGCACCATATATACTTCGTCTTCAAGATCCCCATGGAGAAATGCAGTCTTGATATCCAGCTGAAGCAATGGCCAGTTATAGCGAACAGTCAGAGCCAAAAGTACGCACACAGATGTCATCCTGGCAACTGGAGATAATGTCTCAAAGTAATCCTCACCATCGGTCTGAGAATATCCTTTAGCTATTAGACGAGCCTTTAGGCGATCAAAAGAGCCATCCGGTTTCACCTTGATCGCAAACACTCATTTGCACCCGACTGCCTGCTTACCAGTAGGCAAATCTACCAAGTCCCAAGTATGATTTTTCTGAAGTGCTTTCATCTCCTCTTCCATAGCAGCACGCCAACTGGGATATTTGAGACCCTCCTCGGCAGTATTGGGAATATGAATCCCATCAACAGTAGCTACCAAGGACTGAGTGTGGCTGGCAAGCCCTTTGTAGTTGTCAACATACAATGGATGATCACGACAGATACGACGACGTCGAGCTGGTGGAACAGGCGAAGGCGAATCGGTGGAGCTAGAGGAGGATGATGACTCTGTGGGCACTATCTGCGATATTCTTTCAGGTGACATTGGTACTAACTGAACCGGTGTTTACGGACCGTCGGACAGAGATACTGGCTTGGTTGGAGAGGGCACCCTTACGGGGGACTGTTGTGGTTAAATAGGAAATAATAAGAAATCATCTTCTGGATAAATTTGTGGAATTGGATCCGAAGGTTGCGGACGTGGAGGAAACTCAGTTTCAACGTAAGTGACGTCCCGAGAGAAAAAGTACCGCTTCAAGGTAGGAGAGAAACACTGATACCCTTTCTGATCTTTAGGATACCCAAGAAAAATACAATGGATTGCCTTGGGATATAATTTAGAAAGAGTCAGTCGGGTATCTCGTACATAGCACAAGCAACCAAAAATTTTGAGAGGGAGAGGAAACGGCTCTCTTCCGGAATATAATCGAAAAAAGGGGTAGAACCATTGTAAATCGATGATGGTACACGATTAATAAGATAGCAAGCGGTAAGTACCGCGTCCGACTAAAACCTTTTGGGAGTACGTGCTTGAAACATAAGAGCACGTGTTGTTTCCAAGAAATGACGATTCTTACGCACGACCACACCATTCTGTTGTGGTGTGTAAGGACATGAAGTTTGATGGATGATGTCACTGTCGGAGAAATGAGTATTGAACTCACGAGATAGATACTCACGACCATTGTCACTTCGTAAGCATTTAATTAGAACACCAAATTGTGTTTCGATTTCGGCATAAAAATTGTACCAAATTTGAAATAATTCGGAGCGATTTTTTATCAGATAAATAAAAGTGATACGTGAGGTCCCCATGCATAAGCAATTGTAAGGGCATCATCAACAAATGTAACGAAATATTTGAAACACATTATTGATTCAATCGGACAAGGTCCCCATGCATAAGAATGCACCAACTCGAAAGGAGCGGATGCAAATTTATTATTACTCGCCAGATAGGACACCCGGTGATGCTTAGCTAAATGACACGAGTCACAATGGAAAGAAGCAAGAACATCTAAAGATGGGTACATTTTCTGGAGAGCTTGGATTGATGGATGGCCTAACTGACAATGTAACTCGAAAGGATCGAGTTTCATGCCTGCACAGGCAACAGAAGAAGGTACGTCAAATAGGTGCAAGCCTCCAACCACATGCCCCTTACCAATAGTCTTTCCAACCTTTAGGTCCCGAAAAACACAACCATCAGGAAAAAAATATTACTAAGCAATACAAATCGCGACAAGCCGACTAATTAAAAACAACTTGAACAAGTTTCCCGGTGTATGTAATACTGATTTGAGTGACAGTCCAGAAGAAAAACGGGCACTTCCTCGTCCACAGACTGTTAGTGAACCACCATTAGCAACAGTAATATTGAAAACACGACCCACCGATACATAATTGCGTATCATACCTGCGTCGCCAGTCATATGAGAAAATGCACCAGAGTTAATCACCCAATGTTTCGACTTTACTACACATGCCGCTGAGTAGCCGACTGTGGATCCAGATGTGGATGCTTCACTGCGACGTTGAGCACCAAGAAATCCAGCACGGGCAGCACCAAGAGCAGATCGATCAGCAGGAGCATCACCCGAAGCAGTCTCAACGACTTTCGCTGTCCGTAGGGCACGAAAGTGAGCTTCCATCAGAGATGGAGTATCAGATCCAGCAATGATCTGAGAGCGAGCGGAATCCGCATCAGGACGGAGAGATGCAAAATATGCCATGACATGAAGCTACACATGTTAAGCCCTTGTTTCATTGATATCCGTTGTCAAAGGTAATACATGGTCTATTTCTTCGGTCATGACTTTAAAGGCGCGGAAGTGATCCTTATGAGATTTGTCTCCTTGATTTGCTCGGTAGATGCCAACTACCGAGTCGTAGATACGCGACAAATCGCGTTTTCCATCAAACGTCATCGCCATGACCTCCTATAAATCCTTCACGGAATTTGTATTCTGAACCATGTCTTCCACCGATGGTTCCATTGAATTTATCAACTGTGTAAACAATCGACTATCATCTGTCTTCCATTGCTCAAATGTGGAATCAATCACTGCTGAAGGGCTGTCAATCAGATGTCTTGACAATCGCATTCTCCGAAGTATTTTTTCGACCTTCTTTCGTCATGTCGAATAACCTTCTGGTCCGTCCAATCGTTGATCGACAAGACAAATCGAGGAAACCGTCCCGCCAGTGCCCGTTGGCCCCGCCATTGCGTTTCCGCCACTAGCGTCTATAGCAATGCTATTTGCCCCAGTGCTAGTCATCGCGCAATATTCATGATTCGACTGTCGATTTGTTCCTTCGAACTTGACAATCACATCAACTCTGCAAATGCTCTAGAAACGTGACCAAAACCGGCTCGCACATAGGAAGCAGAGATGAATGTGGATCACACAAGCGAGGACAGAGAGATAACCTACGTTACCCTTTGTTAGATCCTGATGTAAAGATCAAGAAAGGAAAGAAACAAAGATTCATGCAAAACAAACAATTTGTTTGCACTCTGTTAAAATCCTGAAATTAACATTGAGAGTCAGAGATTCCAGCAAACAAACCAAATGTTTACCCTCTGAGAATCCTAAGTCATTTTTTGAGAGTCAGAGGTTCCAGCAAACAATAAAATGTTTACCCTATGAGAATCCTAACATTTTTTCTTTTTTTTTTTGAATTAGGGTAGGGTTTTTTTTTGGGGGTGGGGGGGGGGGGGGGGGGGGGGGGCGACGGCTGCGTGGAAAGAACTAGGATTAGGGTTTGGACCTTGCATTATGGAGTTGGGGGGGGGGGGGGGGCAACAGCAGCAAGCTGCAGCAGGGCGGGCTGGAGGGGGGAGGGTAAGCAGGCGGGGGCAAACTGCAGCAGCAGCAGTGGGGCTGGGGGGAGGGTCGACAGCACTAGGCAGGAGAGGGGCTGGCAGCAGGCGGGTGTAGAAGCTCAAAAATGAATGGGCGCCACTCTTAAAAAGGCGCCAGCATCAGGTGGCGCCTAGTCACTAACTTGCGTGAGACCCAGGTTGCGCCTGCATCAAGGTGCACGGGACAAGCTTCCTCGGAAAGCTGTAACGATTACTATCATTACTGACAGCACAGCAGTCGGAGAATCTCTTCGAATCTCGAGCAACGCGGCGCTCGAGAAGATTTTGTCAGCTTGCTGACAGCTAGCTCGCGCAAGCTATCGTGTGGTGCGAGTTATTACGGCACAGAGGACTGAGTTAGAGAGGCGCCAGTTATCAAATTGCGCCTGTCGCCACCTAGCAAGTTGGCGCCACCGGATCAATTTTTGTCCAGAAGCCAGATGACGTGGCGCGCATGCCACTAATTTCGAAGAACGTGTCAACTACACTGCCCACGACCACGCATATCTCACTCACTGAATGTCACGCGTCCCTAGCAGTTCAAGTAACCGTTCGCGCAACTGGATAGGTGGTGCGCAACTCAATGTGCGCGCAACTCAGAAACAGTTATTTAGAACTCTATAAACAGAATTTCAAATCAGTTCTAAGGCATCACTAATTATCATAATCTACTGACGAAGTGCTGCTGCATTCTCCAGAGACTTGTGTCTTCAATATCACATCGTCCAAGGGATAAAGTGATCGTCTTCTGATCAGATTCCTACAGTCGTACTTCCCCAGAATTCAAGTGTACCAATTGTACTCTTTTCTTAGTTTGTACTCAAACTTTTATTTTTGCAAACAAAACGGCGACTCTGATGGGGACGACTTTCTCCTCTGACGAGAAAGTGACAACTGAATGTGATACCGCGTCGATCGGCAAGACGCAGAAGACTTTGGTCGTGCAAGTTGACCAAACAGCCTACGAAGCCCTGATTAGTGCTGGGGGTGCTAGGCGCGCCACTGTGGCTGCCAAGAACAAGGCACGCGCCGTATGGACTCCCAAGTCATCAACAGCACCAATCACTGCTTCTGCGCAAGCTGTGCCTACTGTCTCTTTGGTGCAAAACAAGGGAAAACGTTTTTTTAGCTACTCCCTCTTCTTCTTCAGTTCTGAACTCAGAGAAAAATCTATCTAGTGAGGCTACTAGACAGAACAAAGGAAAGCGCCCTTTGGCCTTTCCTCGTTCTGCACAAGCTGCGCCTATTCCTGCCCTGGCGCAAAACAAGGAAAAACGCTTTTTAGCTACTCCCTCTTCTTCCCCAAGTCTGAATTTCGTTAGGAATACACCTACTACTGCCCTGGCACAGAACAAAGGAAAGCGCCCTTTGGCCTTTCCTCATTCTTCCTCGGTCCTTGACTTGGTGGAAAACACTCTTGATTGCGCCCTTGCGCCAATCAGTCCTAAAGCTCTTTTGGGCAGAAACTCTACTCATCTTGACAAAGACAATCAAATCTCTGGCAAGAAAGTAAGTTCTGTTCAAAATGAACTTTCTGCTACCCAGTTGCGCCACTTCAAGCGCACAGGAATAGGGTGCGCAGAGCAAAAAGGTATTTTGCCTACTCCTATGAATTCAAGTCAGGATCTGCCAACCCTGCGCATCTCGAGATCCAAACAAGGAAAGCTGATGGTCTCTCAAACAGACACACAAGTGGCGCACCTATCTGACTTGCGCGCCTATCTCAACAGGCGCCAGTCAGGATCAAATTTAGCAAGTCATAAACAGTCTGCGCCAACAACCAACTTGCGCCAGAAGAAGATTTTTGAAGTCAATGACCCTCTTACCTATGCTAATCAGCTCAGCACCTCCTTGTACACTCAGGGTACAGGACACCTCAAGAACCGGAATCATATTCCCAATATCATCAAGGAATATACACCTCTGACTTCTCCTTATCCTGTCGTTGTAACCGATCTCCGTGAACTTCTTGTACAGAAACGGAAGATTGCAAGGCCGTCTTGTCCATCTGTAGTTCCACAACAAGAACATCATTGTAATCATCACCACGAAGTAGTCATCAAATGTTGCTGCCAGTCAGCTAAGCGGTCTGTCTTCGACCGTTTGAACTACATTCAGACTCCTGAACCTGAGATAGTGAGTGAAGATGAATTGATGTACGCTTCAGTCAATATGACATCTCGAAGTACTGGGGTTGGAAAGCGTCTGAGACGCAATGCATCCCGCAACCCCAGTCAACAATACTTGGATTGAATCCGTGACTCCGACGAAGGAGTTTACCAACATACCAGATCAAGAAGCCGAAAAACAATCGGTCAAAGGAATCTTCCTTCTGACCGAGAAATAATCGGTCAAAGGAATCTTCCTAATTCCGACCAAGATTATTTCAGTCAAAAGGATCTTCCTATCACTTGTCCTGGGGGCAGTTCCTTGTATGACTTTGATGCCGACAGTGAAAGCTCCGAACGGACCATCTTTTCCACCAGTTCTTCTTCATTGGCCAGAGAAGTAACTGCATATGTCATTAACGAAGAATAAGATGCATCTATCTCCGGCAGTCAGGAGTAAAGAATTGCCTCTTTAGAGGCTAGCTTGAAAAAGATGACTGAAATGATGGCAAGCATGCATGCTATAATCGTGGCACAACACACTGGTCCGCCGGTTGCGAATCTAATTCCAACCCAAGAACAGGTAGCGGCATCTGCTCCCACCAATGCTTGTCAGGGGGTACAATCTCCTCACAATGCTACGGAACCAACTCCAAGTTTTTCTGGTGCTGGGGGTGGTGCATATCATGCAGTCCCTCCTCCTAACACACCAAATCAGTCCACTGCTCCTCAAGCATCGGGAGACGCTAATAAGGCCGTAAAGATTTTGCGTACTCAATTCGAAGCCTTCAAACAGAAGGACGGCTTACAGAAGCTTGGGATCAAACAACCTTATCCCATAGAGTGGAAAAAAGTCCAGTTTCCACCCAAATACAAACCTCCTACCATTATGTTGTTTGATGGAAGTACATCCCCAAGCCAGTACCTCAACCACTTCGAGGTAATGACTAATTAACTTCAGCCAAACGATGCTCTACTCACTAGGGTATTTGTTGGATGTTTAGCTGGTGTGGCTTATGACTGGTATCGCAGTTTGCCAGACGGTTGCATAACCTCCTTTGCTGGTTTCAAACAAATGTTCCTGGAACGATTTTATGAGGAAACAAACGACATGACTATGTCAGCCCTCATCAAAATCAAACAACGGCATAATGAAACTACTGAACGTTTCATTGAACGATTCCGCCGTGAGGCACTCAAAATGCCTCTGGGAACTCCAGATGCTCTGACTATAGACACATGCAAATCAAACTTGTTGCCTATAATCAGCATGTGGACTGGATCTACACAGTTTCAAGATTGGCCTTCATTCATAGTAAAGGCCAAGGCAGCGGAAGAAAGTGCTGACAAGTTCAAGCAATTAGGCATCCAGATGCCTAATCTCGACAGAGATGAACATGTTGCATCCAACAGCGGTAGCCGTCAGAATAACCGCAAAGGCAAAGAGACTCTGGCCATCAATGTTAAAGGCAAAGAAACTCTAGCCGTCAACATAGGTCAGTCAACACCTACTACGACGGCACCACCACAGAGGGCACCGCGTCCGAAGGAAGAATACTCCTTCAACGAGGATGATGTCATGAGCATCTTCGATTACTTGATCAAGAGCAGTAAATTCAACTGCCCGACGCAAAGCGGCCAGAGGAAGTAGGTAAAACTGATCATTCTAAATATTGTGTATCACAGGTTCATTGGATACCCGACTCGAGCATGCTATGTGCTCAAAGGGAAGATTCAAGAGATGATTAAAGTCGGCGCAATCACTCTTCGGCAGGACAAGATGACTGTGACTGCTAACGTCGTCTCTCTACAGTTTGGCAACTTTCCTGCTCAACTTGTGCAGGATAGAGTCGTTCCTATCCCGAAATCAACTATGGAGATTGTCAATCTCCCACCCGCAAGAAGTGACGGTCTTGTTCCTCTGACAACTGATAAAGGTGAAATCATGTGGATCCATCCTGACTTGGTGGCTGACTTTGAGACACCTGCTTCGTCTACAAAATCTAAGAAAGCAACCAAATACAAGTCATGTCACATGACTTCATTAGGTGATCACCATCTTTCATCTTTAACTGCAACCTTCATCTCGGCGGCAAATTCTTCTTCTTCTGAGATGACGCTACTGATGCCGGAGGCCAATTACCAACCAGCCTTCCATCTATATAGTCAACAGTCCCGCGAATTAATGACAAAGATGGGGTATGATCTGCAGAAAGCCCCTGGCTTGAATGACGGAAAAGAGTCTCCTATACCTCTTTCTCTATTTCTCCAACACAATCAATCTCGTGTTGGCCTAGGATTCTGGACAAACTTGTCATCTTGTCAAAGGAAGTCTTCCAAAAGCAAGACTCGGACAAAGAACTGCAACATAGTGTCCTTCGAACCTGTATCGGAAGAGGAAGCCTTGACTGGTACCAGGTCTGAGAGACTTTACCTAAGAGATTATTCTGAAGATCAAGAGATCCCTACTCCAGCTCCAGAGGCCCCTCCAGCATCGTCTCTTCCCGCTGTCAATGTTCCATCGGCTTCATCGCCTCCAGCAGAACCAACTCTTCCCAAACCGACGGCGACCGACAAGGGAAAACAGCATGTTCACTTCGATAAAGTATTAAAGAAGACTCTACCTCTTGCACTTGAGAAGCCTTACAACTTTGATATATTGGCTCAAGTGGCTAATACTCCAGCAAGGTTATCAATCTTTGAGCTCCTGCGTCTCTCGAGGGAGACTCGAGAAACATTAAGTGAAGCTTTGATGCAAGCCGACACTTGTCTAACACTCCTTAAGAAGCCAGAGGAGGAGCCCGTGACCTGTTTTCATTGTCATAGTGTGATAGAGCCGATGCCTAACATCACCTTTACACAAGATGATATGTTGATGGAAGATAATTGACATGACCGGCCTCTCTATTTCACGGGATATGTTGATATAATGAAAGTTGATCGCATCTTGATTGATCCTGGGTCTGCACTCAGTATCATGCCAAAGACTCTACTAGATGCACTGAGGATCCATGTTCATAATCTTTCCACAACCATTACTACGATCCTGGGATTTAATTCTGGTAGAAGTGAACCCCTGGGGAAGATTCGCCTGAAAGTCCAAATCGACAATCTTCGCACAAAAGTCACCTTTTATGTGATCGACAATCACGGCTCCTATAATACTTTGCTGGGAAGACCGTTTCTGCATGAACACAATATCGTGCCATCAACTCTTCATCAATGCTTCGAGTATGTGGACATCAATGGAGAGCTCCAAAAGGAGGTGGCTGATCTTAACCCCTTCCGGGGTATCGAAGCATATTGTACTGATTCCCGAATGTACAAGGAGGAATTCATGAAAGTTGTACTGGCCATGGATGCTGAGAAAGATCAGAGGGACACCCCAGATGATGTGTCCTCATGATTCCGGTCAAAGGACGTAGTTCTCGTCCTTCGTCCTCTCAGACGTTGACCATTCATCTTTCTTCTCATGCTAAACATCCTCCTGCTGAAAAGATGGAACAGAGGGAGTTCACCTCTTCTGAGCCTTTTGTTATCGACCTTCGTCGTAACAAGCCTTCTCCTTCTCCCTCTCCTTCTCCTCCTCTAGTTATCAACCTTACTAAGCCTTCGACTAAGGCCAAGTACCCTATTATTAATGATGATGTACAAATCAATAAAGTAGCATCTCCTTTGCAGTATACTGATGCCTTTTATTATACTCGATATTACTTAGAAATGCTAGGTAACTTCGAACCACTTACAATAGGAGCAGTTCAACCTATCCAGGACAAAGTATCACTCAAACCAGTGCAAGATTCCTTCTTCTTACTTCCTTCCAGGAAGAAAGATGAACTTTCTATCCTTTTTAGTAAAGGAACAGAGCAGAAGACTACGCCCGATAGCGAGGAAGAAAATGACGATAACGGGCGACTCCAACTACGTCGTTATAGTCAACAGTCAAAAGATATCATTCAAAAGATGGACGAACTCCTATTCGTATCCCCGCTCCAAAAGGAAAGTCACTGCACTACAGCAAAACGAAGCGTGGATTGGGTTATACCTCGCCGATTCTGACTCCAGACACCTCCGAATCCGACAAAGAAAAGCGATCTAACTCTTCTGATTATGTTTCATGGAATTCTGACATCAGTGTAGGGCACGTCCATCGAGTGACTCTATCTTCCAATATGGTGACCGCCGAGTTCTCAGAAGACGATGACAATTGTGATGAAGCTCTTGAGTCAGATCCTTGGGCACAAAGAATGGACAATCAAGGGGAACTTCGCTTCGAGCAACGCAAACCACCTACCGAAGATCAGTTGGTCCAGTCGATGTCGGAAATGAAGCTTCTCCAAGGCCAATCTTCATCAGCAAAAGCATTCCTGAAGCGGATAAACAGGAACTAATTCAGCTCATTAAGGAATACATTGACGTATTCGCCTGGAGCTATGAAGATATGTCAGGATTAGATCTTCAGATCGCTACCCACAAACTCAATATCCTACCAAATGCGAGGCCAGTTAAACAACAACAGCGTCGATTCCGACCTGATATGATGGACGCTATAGAAGCTGAAGTCAAGAAGCTTATCACCTGTGGTTTTGTCAGAGAAGAACAACATCCCGACTGGGTGGCTAATGTCGTCCCAGTTATGAAAAAAAGGAAAGGTTCGAGTCTGTATTGACTTTAGAGACCTCAACGATACTTTTCCCAAAAATGAGTTTCCTCTTCCGATCATTTGATGTCATGATCGACAATACTTGCGGATTCGAACGAATATCTTTTATGGATGGATTCTCAGGATACAATCAAATCAAAATGCATCCAGAAGATGAGAAACATACATCTTTCCGTACTCCTCTGGGAGTCTATTGCTACACTGTCATGTCGTTCGGTCTTAAAAACGTTGGTGCAACTTATCAGCGGGCTATGAGTACTATCTTCCGTAATAATTTGCGGAAGACAGTCGAATGCTATGTCGACGATATTGTTGTCAAAAGTCGTCTAAAAGAAGATCATATCCAAGATTTGAGAACTATCTTCGATCTAATGCGCCAGCATCAACTCAAGATGAATACTACCAATTCATTCCTGGGTGTCTCTAGTGGCAAATTCCTCGGATTCGTTATTACCTCTAAGGGTATACACGTTGACCCCGAGAAGATCAAAGTCATTAAAGAGATGCGTCATTCACGCAACCTAAAAGAGCTACTAGGATTCCAGGGACGGCTTGCGTACATCAGGAGATTCATTTCAAATCTCTCTGGACGTTGCAGACCGTTCACTCAACTCGTGAAGAAAGGTGTATCTTTCATTTGGACTGAAGAATGTCAACAAGCATTTGAAGACATAAAATGGTATTTGATGAATCCTCCAGTTTTAGTGCCTCCAGTCTCAGGAATACCTTTTCTGATGTATGTCCGTGCAATGGATCATTCTTTGGGAGCTCTACTAGCCCAGAAGAACAAAGAAGGTCACAAACAAGCTATCTATTACCTCAGTCGCACGATGATCGATGTTCGATGATCGGTACCGAACATCGATATAGTCCGGTGGAAAAAGAATGTTTAGCCCTAATGTTCGTTGTTCAGAAAACGCGACATTATATCACGGGTCAAATCATCCATGTTATTTCTAGAGTCAACCATCTTCGGGTCTTGATGAAGAAGCCCAATACACTTAATTCCAGGCTCGCTACATGGGCCATACTGCCGGCACAGTATGATATGGTTTATGTCCCACAAAAGTCTGTTAAGGGTCAAGCCCTAGCCGACTTCCTGGCAGCTCATCCAATTCCGGAGACATCTAAACTCTATGACGAGATTCCTGATGAAACCTCGGAACCTAACATGATTTCAGAAGTTCTTTCTTGGCGTCTATTCTTTGATGGTGCATCCAGAATTGGACCCGTAGGTACCATTATCGTTGGAGTCGAAATTGTCTTTGTATCACCGAATGGATTGGCTATCCAAGAGCTTATTCTTTAGACGAGCCATGCTCCAACAATGTGGCTGAATATAACGCTCTCCTCATTGGTCTTCAATTGGCTAAACAGTTGGATATTGAGTATCTTGAAGTATACGGAGACTCTAAACTGATCATCAATCAGGTTAGAGACACGTATGAAGTTCGACATCAGAATCTGGTTCCATAACATGAGGTAGCAGTCAGACTGGCTACATCATTCAAAGGCTTCTTTATTGAACATGTACGTCGGACATGCAATACGAAGGCTGATGCACTTGCTAATCTTGCGGCAGTATTAGCAATTCCAGTAAGAAGACAGCAGATGATTGTCATCACTAACAGAGAATTATTTTGCATTGAGAATAACTCAAACATTGAATTCAACAATTCAACTGAAATTGACGTCATTAGTGAAGACTGGAGAGCTCCTTTCATCGACTTCGTGGTACATGACATCTTACCCAAAGATCCCAAGGAAGCTACAACAATCCGTCGACGATCGCTCCGGTTTTATTACAATCACACCTCCAAAACACTCTATCGGCGAACATTTGACGGTTTACTTCTACGTTGTCTGGCGGAAGATGAAGCAAAACAAATACTACGTGAAGCTCACGATGGTGTCTGTGGTGCATATCAGTCCGGTCCAAAACTACAGGATCGTATCCGACGTGTGGGCTACTATTGGCCCACTATGGTATCAGATGCCATTGAATATGCAAGGAAATGTCGAACATGTCAAATTCATGCAGACCACCAACCATCAGAATTCCTTCATCCAACTGCCGCATCATGGTCCTTTGAAGCTTGGGGCATGGATGTCATTGGTCCTATCAACCCACCGTCATCTAGAGGACATCGGTTTATACTAGCTATAACCGATTACTTCTCGAAGTGGGCGGAAGCTATAGCTTTAGCCGAAGTCAAAACCAGCAGCGTCATCAACTTCATCAAGCATCATGTGATATACAGATTCGGTGTTCCTCAGCGAATCATTCATGACAATGGACCCCAATTCATTAGTCAAAAGTTTACTCGATTCTGCGATGACAACAGGATCAACAATGTTGCTTCCACGGCATATAATCCTGCAGCTAACGGTTTGGCAGAAGCATTCAACAAAACCATCATCAAGCTTCTCAAGAAGTTCGTTTCTACTAATAAAAGGAACTGGAGCGAAAAGCTTGGAGAATGTCTATGGACTTATCGTACTACCGTACGCACTCCGACCGGTTGTACACCTTTTTCCTTGGTGTATGGATGCAAAGTCGTCTTATCATTGGAAATTCAAATCCCTTCCTTAAGAATTGCGATTGCTAATGAACTCACAACAGAAAATAATGATCGTCTTCGACTTCGGAAGCTTGAAGCACTTGACGAGAAGCGACTACTAGCTCAACAACATATTAAGCTATATCAAGCCCGCATCTCAAAAGCTTTCAACCGTAAAGTCAAAGTACGAGCATTTCGAAAAGAAGAATTGGTCCTTACTGTCAGACGTCCTATGACTATGACATACATGAGCAAAGGCAAATTTGAAGCAAAGTGGGAAGGTCCCTATGTTGTAAGCAAGGTTTTCTCAAACGGAGCTTATCAACTGACCGGGATGGATGGCCGAGTCGCTATGATGCCTATTAATGGCAAATTCTTAAAGAAATACTATGTTTGAAGAATGTATAAGATATTCTCTGAATATTGTATATCGTTCAACTCTTCGATTTATTATCTTTTATTTACTCTTCCGTAGATAAAACCACAGATAATAAACTCTCAAAGAAAATTCCCAGTGGAGTCTATCCAGATCATATCACATCATCACAAATGTTGTCTTTTGAATCAGTTGTTTTTAAAAGTTATCCTATTTTTGAATCCCAGTTGATTCAAAGGTAGTCAATGTAGTGCCCCGCTCCTTGCGGTCCACTATGTAATACCTACGGCTTGCTGACTCAGTCTCGAACTGAGTATTTGGGGAAACCTTTGCCGGTATCGATTGATCACGGATAATATGCAATGAACCTTTCCAACTGATGGATCGGCTTCTATTGAAATGAGTCCAATAGTTTTCGTTGGATGTTTTCTTTCGCTGCTTGGTTTTGATGAATGCTTTTTCGTGTTGGTTTTCGATGATTGGTTTTCATTGTTCGCTTTTATCGTATATCGCATTCATTTCGAATCTTGAGAGAAAGAGACCGAAGTATGCTAATCGAATGTTGGTGCCAATGCAGGAGGACGCATAGACATACACAGAGCGTGAACAGCGCGTGAAGTCCCTCCTTCTCTCAACTAAGATTCATCTTGGTGAGTTCCTCTAACCGGGCTTGCATTTATTTGTACGCCCTAATAAAAATAATCTCTAGTCCACTTTGTTGCCTCGTCCCTACGATCAACGATACCACAATAACAAAAGATAAAGAGAAGATAATGAATTGAATTATATGCTGGATTATATGTTGCCGTTTCATCTGTTTCCATATGAATAATATATGTCGCCTATGAATATGCTTCAATTGTTTATATGTGTACAGACAGACTTGTACACGTTGCCACAGATAAAGAGAATTGTCGCAAAGCTAGGAGCTATAAGCTCTGTCATAAACCAAAGCAAAGCATAAATACATGTGTTGCATAACAGTCGCCTTACAGAGTATGCATAGGTCTTGGACAACTTGTATACAAGGAAACTAGATCTCTCGGGTGGTTCTGGGGGCGCCTTGAATCGCTCGGTCTGGGGAAGATTGTCTAGACATTTCGAGGTACAAGAAACCTCGAGTGTTGCATCAATGTCCAAATAGCGACGAGCTGAACCCATGTGTCACAGCGGCTAATCACGGAAAACGACCCGTGGACCAACATATAGTTAGGTGCATTTATAAAATTAGAGTGCATTGCAACCTAACAAGAGATGCAGAGATAAACAGTATACCTTCATATCATATGCAAATTGTGCTAACCTGTCTTGTACAGGGATGACTGTCGACGATGGGTAAGTTGGTTATGAAATATTTCTGCTGTCATGTTTCTTATGAATTGTTAAAAAGAACCTAAACAAGTAGAAAGAGCACTAGTAAATATGTAGCTTCACATGTTGAATTAGTGCAGATATTTGTGAGTTTTGGCAAAGAGCCGCTCGCCAGTACATGATGTGTGCTGACCTACGTTGTGGGCATCCTTTTCAGAAAGCAAAGAAGACATGAGGATTTCAAGTGAGGCACTAAAGCTCGTCTAGTCCAGTAGAGCTGTGGATTGCCTCGAAGCTTCTTTTCATTTTCAGTCAAAGTTGCAAGTTTCTTTTCCTTTGAAGGTGTCATTACATTCCAGCATGTAATAAAGGGATATGATGTATGCGCATTGCGACTATTTTTAAAAAGAGAGTTTTAAAGATAATCATGTAGCTAAGATAAGGCAATCTGAGTTTGCAAAGCTTTGTACTTGTATTCCTATCAAGTTTATCAATAAAAGAAGTATTTCCATTTCAAATCTCTGTGACCAATATTTGGTTTTCTGCAATAAATGGGTGTGTGCGTGCGTTTTGCTTGACTAGTTGTTTTGTGCAGGTACTTGGCCTTGTGCAAGCGCAACTTAGGCTTACACGACATCACGCCTTAGCGAGGACGAACGATCCCGCAGGGATCCAGGCAAGGCGGACGACCCTAGCGAGATCGGGACGTGACAGTCAATGGATATATGAATTCACGTCCACATTACCTCTGAATTCTATTATCTACATCAACGGCCTATCATGTCCACATTACCTCTGATAAAGTCGTCTTTTGAAATGACAATATCTCAAAATTATATTATGTCACGTCCAGATTACCTCTAAACAGATATAATGAGTATTGTTATTTTCTAATAAGATATGTCATGTCTGGTACCTCTGAACATATTTCATACTCTTGTCTATTATTTGTCTATAACAGATATGTAACAAGTAATGGAACCACAAAAAGATTATTCATTTTTATTTCCAATGATGTGCAAAATATCAAAAAGTGTACAGCATGTGAAAGATAAAAAAAAAGCTGTCAGGGATAGTTTCACTGAGGGGGCCGAGTACTAAGATCAATGATCAGTTTCTTCAGATTCTTGGCTCTCTCTGTTCTGGAGTCTAGCACCTTTTGCCTAGCCAGAGCTCTTCCAGATTCCGGATCAAACGGTTGCAGAGAGTCAGCTCGGCGTTCCAGTTCTGCACCTTGAGTTCGAATAAGTTCGTCCCGTTGCCTCTTCAGATCATCTAGCTGGCTCGCGGCAACTAGATGTATTTCCAGTATTTCCTTTTCACGTCGCTGAGCTGCTTTGAGTACTTCTTGAAGCCGGACCATCTCGGTTTCTAAATCCCGGAGGCGAGCTTGACATTCAGTCGCTTCTTTCTCCTTCTCTGCGACTTCAGTCTTATAACGCTCAACAGAACAAGTAGTCTCAACAATGCGAGATTCCAACTCTGCAGAGCGTCGTGAGAAAGCCACCACAGAAGCTTCAACGTCAGCTCGTCGTGCTGCAGACTCGCGAGCCATCGCTTCGCATTCAGTATCTACGAGCTTTTGGATATTTCCCCTTATTAAATCTTTATAAGACTTGATAGATTCCCCAAGCTCATCTAAGATATGCTCCAAGTAGTTGACTCTATCCAGATCGCCGATTTTGCGAATAGCTCTAATGATAAAAGAGGAAGGGCCCCTTATTGACTCCATAAGGTTGGTCCTTTTCCAAGACCATTTGAACTAGAGGCCTCAAAGAGGTGAAAAAAGCATTGGTATAAGCTTCAACGACGATCATGTTCATCGCTGATATACCAGGAGTAGCCACTTCTGCCCGAATCCCTCCTTCTACAGCAGCTGGAGGAATCACAGATTGTGCATCAGGAGATCTGAGCACTAGCATCATGAAGGAGCTTCCTTCTCCAGTCTGAGTCCCCATATCCAGAGGAGCCAGGGTTGATCTAAAGCTGAAGGCGATCGACGAAGCTACTGCAATTGTCTCCACGGGACCCTCTGCGATCAAGATACAAATTAGTATACATCATCAAAGGAGTTAAGGTAAATGAAAGTCAGAAATTTACCTGATTCCGGCAGTATGTATGGGGTCTCACGGGGCATGTCCAGATCTGAGCGGAGCCTTGCCATAGTAGTCTCAGACACGGCCGCTTGGCTGCTCCCAACCTCTGAGTCGCCTAACAGGAAACGGTTGCTTCTGGCCCCTGACTCTGCTTGGCTGGTTGGGGCAATCGCTTCCGCTCTCTTGGTTTCAAAAAATTGTTCTTTAGGGGTTTGAGTCCCCTCAGCATCAATTTTGGGATTTTCATCAATCCCAATGTCTTCAAGAGTTGATGCCTGATTTTCACCAACTTCTTGGTGATCATCAAGGTTGTCATTTTTAGTCTGATCGTCATCTCTTGGGCTTGGATGCCTCTTATCATCAACTGGGTGTTCTTCACCCTCACCAGTGGTACGGCCCTCTTCGGCCGGTAAGTTTTGATTCAGCGGGATCTCTACCAAAGCTTGATCTCCTTCAACGGCGCTTGTGGAATCATCCTCAATTAACTCATCGCCGAAGTCACAGCCTTCGAGAGCCGCTATTATCTCTTTATCCTCCCGAGAGCGGGTAGGAGTTTGGGCTACAGAAGGAGTTGCAACTTCGGGATTGGATTCCGTAGAAGGCAATACCTTCTCAGGAAGTGGTCTCTAGGACCTCGGGAGTTGGGGATGACATCATTATTCCTGCTGCAGCTAGTGCAATCACAGGAATGGTCGTCTGTATGATCAGGTATTCTGAGGTCTTTTCTATAATGATCGGAGCCGGAGCGCTGGTTGCTGTAAACTCTGCAGATGGAGAAGAACAATGTCAATATTTTACTCAATCATGATCACATTAAAAGAGTATTAAAACTACCTTGTGGAGGTGGCAGATCTTGCGAAGGCAACGACGCATCAGGTCTACTCAAAGACTCTTTCGGCATGAAAGGAGTGGGCGAAGCGTCAATTTCTTGACGGTCTACTGGAGTCACCATTAATCTTAATCTCATTTTAGTTTTACGCACAAGAGGTGTCTCAGGTTCCTCTTCAACATCATCAAGATCATCTTGCACATTAGGCTCCCTGGTAACCTCTTCATGGACAATCCTACTAGTCTTTGGAAATGAAGGAGTTGCCTCTCCTCCTCCAGGAGAAGCTCTTGTATGCATCTGCTTTGTTTGGGACCGTGTTGTCCTGGTAGTAGGCCGCTCAACAATGACTAGTGTGGTCTTCTTCTTCCTCCCTGGAGCTTTAGAAGGGGAAGGGAGATCGTCGGAGTACGATGGAGCAGACAGCTCTCCAGTCTTTTGTCTTTTACTAAGCCCCTTTGCAGGAGACTTTTTCTTCCGTTTCTTCAGCGACACATCTAACGGGTCGTTGACTTCGTCATGAAAGCCCACGAGAGAAGCCTCCCGAGGTTCATCAGCGGGATCATGATCTTCCTTATCTCTGAATAATTGTGCGGTATGGACCCCAGCTCTTGACCGTTTATCACTAGCGAAACTGTCAGCTATGTTAAAATTTTCAGCAAAAGTGTTGGCCGAAGTATAAAAAGTCGCGTATGTATATAACATATGTGGGCCTATGTAAGCAGAAGCATTGGGCATCGAGAATATGGCCTTGGTGCCTCTTGCATTATAGTATCTCCAAGCTCTGGCACCATCTATTAGGTAACCATTGGCCTGCAAACAGGTGGTGGCGTTACCCACATGCATCTGATCGTAGCCGAACTGCCGAGCGAATCGGCTTGGTAGGTACGGTTCCAGAAAACACTCACCCTCAAACCGGTACACTAGGTAGGATGGCCGGATCATCTTAAACCATACAAAATTAGCCTGAGACAGATGGAGAGACGTTTCTAAATCCATGAGCTGGGGGGGGGGGGGGGGGAAAGATTCTCATATCCTGGAGGGGGAGGGACACATTGAAATCTCCATCCAGAACCTCGGTTCAGAACTCTTCTACACTCTGAAAGTGCGTTTAGATTCCATCGAGCATTGGAATAACGCCTGATGAAGTCTCCTCCGACTACACTCATATTAGGGTTCATTAAGCTGGGATAGTGCAATAATAACCACCAAAATAAATAGGTGTACGGTATTTCGGTACGAGGGAAGTCGTCCCGAGCATCCTTGTCATGCACCATGGTGTCAATAAAAGAATACAGGCCTGCGTTCAAGCGGCAAGTCATCGCCGAAAGGAGATCCATCTTGTAGCCGAATACTAGACGTACGACAGCGAATAACACGTCTCGATGGAATTTGTCAACGGCACTGGCTCCAGGTACCACGAACCGCCGTAGCCATAAAGAGAGAAAATCCGCCAACTGGACTTCTCAAGACATGGGCCTGTAACCCTGCCTAAGATAACTTTTGATGGTAGCACCAGCAGTGAATGGGTGTCAATCTACATTCAAGATGTTATCAACATGCTTGGATTTTTCTATCAACTTCTCTATGTCGCTACGGCTGAACGGTTTGAAGAAACAAGGGTCACAAGCCCGACTCTCGACGATCTTATCTTCATGGATATGCCCAGAAATAAATATCGCAGTCATTTGGTCGTATAGCAGGTCCCTTTGGAAGCACTCTTATAATAAAGGGAACAGACCATGTAATGGCATAAAAACTCCTCAAACACAACCATCATCTGAGGGTTCTTTGTCGACAGGATATCCAGCTCCTCGTTCGTGGGCATGTATTCTTCATATGAGTTTTCACCCATTGGCAAGTGTGAAAGGTACTTCATCTCATAAAGCGCAAAGCCAATCTCTCCGTGGGGAGTCATGAATGTGCCGGTCCTGTCATTATACCGTTCTATCAGAGCCAAAAACATGTGGGCATTTGGACGAAAGCCGTGAGCAATAGCCCAGATCGGATCATAGAGCTCTAATTCGAGGACTTTATCCTTGAACTGATCCAAAACCCAAACTACAACGTCGTTCCAGCGCTTCATGTCAGGATTCACCAAGCCTGTTAAACGCATGGTTTGATCTGGATATCTTCTCTCAGCCTTCGCAAATATGTCCGCAAAAATAGGTACTCTGACGGGAAGTAGCATCGATGAATCGGGAGGCACACAGCTCGGTTTCAAATCTCTCAGGTGAGAGCTGTATTTCTCTGAAGTGTTGTAGAATGAATCCTTGTCCTGAGGACCCAGTCTGTAGCATATTTTTCCAACCCTGGCCTGTTGAATTGGGGTTAGATCCCACGCCATCCGTCGCAGATAACTAGAGAATGCATATCGAGACAGGGACATGTGCATCGACATTTCTGTGAGATACATAATTCTATCCCCGTACTAGTAAATCATGTCCTCTCTCGTCGCTTTGGGTTGGGACGTCTTCTTAATTGCATCTCCAAACAAGAAAGTTGGTTTCTTGTGTACGATATTGTCCAAACTTTCCAGGGGTTCACCGTTCATTAGGCATAATAAGGTGTTATTTTCTTGAGTTGCTAGCATGTCCCTTCTGGACTCAGGAAGATCGTATTGAGGGTACGATACATGGGACAAGTCCTCTTGGTACTCAGACACTCTGAAAGCCGAAGCTAATCTCTCAGCATCTGGGTCTTCCCTAAGATCAACAGCAAAAAGAAAGGGGGGCAAAGATCAATTACAAAGTTTATGCAACAATCTCTAAATTTAAAGTAGGGTGCGCGAGGTCATAGGTTGCGCAAGCTTCTAAAATATATTCTAGATTGCGCGCAGTTCTATGTTGCGCGAATTCACAGAGTGCGCTTAGTGCAAGTTCGAAGGAACATGAACTCAAGTTCTGCATGAATTCAAGTTCTACATTGCGCAAGTTCATAAGCTGCGCCTGGTACAAGATCGAAGTGCGCAGGTCCAACATGTGCGATCGCGCAAGTTCAGAAGGCGCAAGTTCGAAACTTGCACAAACACGGTTCGTAAAAACGAACAGTGTGTTTTGATGCAGTCGAGACTCTAAAAAGAGGAGGTGCAAGTAATGAAGTGCGCGTCTGCACTCTAAAAAGAGGAGGCGCACGTTACAGAGTGCGCAGGTCAACCGGAGCTCTAAAAAGAGATGGTCGACTCTGGCATGATGGACTATTGTTAGTTGCGCCTAAGTCGGCTCGTTCTCCGATAATAACCTTTGAGCAGCAGATTGGCTCTCTCGGCTCTCGACGATGGTGGCGTGTATTGAGGCGCCCTCATCGGTGATGCACGCGATGAAGGTCCAGCGGGGGCCTTGCCCTTGTCAGCAACAGACTTCCTTGGCGTCATTGATGGTCGAAGAAGCTCGGGAAGAAGAAGACAGGAAGATGGGGAGAAAACAACTTTTCAGTAAAAAGTGAAATTTCTCTCTCAACAGCTATTTATAGCCCAAAGAGATTTCCTGACCGTTGCACAACTTGCGCTGAAAAGTCGGAGTCAGTTACATTATTGACAGGCGCAACTCGTATTAATCCTTTCTAATTCAAAGTATTTCAAATTTTAAAATCTTTCAAACTTTAAAAACTTTGAAGGGAGTCTTGTAGAAGCTCAAAAATAAATGGGCGCCACTCTTAAAAAGGCGACAGCATCAGGTGACGCATAGTCACTAACTTGCGCGAGACCCAGGTTGCGCCTACATCAAGGTGCGCGGGGCAAACTTCCTCGGGAAGCTGTAACGATTACCATCATTACTGACAGCACAGCAGTCAGAGAATCTCTTCGAATCTCGAGCAATGCGACGCTCGAGAAGATTTTGTCAGCATGCTGACAGCTAGCTCGCGCAAGCTATCGTGTGGCGCGAGAAAATTAATTATTACAGCACAGAGGACTGAGTTAGAGAGGCGCCAGTTATCAAGTTGCGCCTGGTGCCACCTAGCAAGTTGACGCCACCTGATCAATTTTTGTCCAGAAGCCAGATGCCGTGACGCACATGCCACTAATTTCGAAGAACGTGTCCACTATACTGCCCACGACTACGCGCATCTCACTCACTGATGTCACGCGTCCCCAGCAGTTCAAGTAACCGTTCGCGCAACTGGATAGGTGGCGCGCAACTCAATGTGCACACAACTCAGAAATAGTTATTTCAGAACTCTATAAATAGAGTTTCAAATTAGTTCTAAGACATCACTAATGATCATAATCTACTGACAAAGTGCTGCTGCATTCTCCAGAGGCTTGTGTCTTCAATATCACATCGTCCAAGAGATAAAGTGATCGTCTTCTGATCAGATTCCTACGGTTGTACTTCCCCAGAATTCAAGTGTACTAATTGTACTCTTTTCTTAGTTTGTAATCAAACTTTTGTTTTTGCAAACAGCAGGGGGCAGGCGCAGGCGGCAGCAGGGGCATGCGTGCAGCGGCAAAGGAATGCGGGAGGGGGGGGGAGGGGATGGGGGATGGGTTAGGGTTTGGTTTTTTTTCTTTGTGGAGAGAGGTGTGAATTATAGGAGAGGCTAACCCCTCTCACTATTATTCTAGCCAATGTGGGACTAAAGTCCAATACTAATACTTAACACCCTTGAAGAAAATAAAAGATAACTCGTGGGAGTTACATGTTCGGCACATATACCGGAATAACTGTTTTCCTCATTTGCACCAAAGAAACAAAACAACATAAAGCAGAAATAAAAGGTTTATACACAATACTACAAGCAATACATTGCACTTCATAGGATATGATAGCAAAGGTCCAAATATAATGAGGAAGAACTAGTATGAAACATATATATAGTTACATACTTCTTAATTCTCGTCTCACAACTTAAAAGAAAATAAACATTTTGAAGAATCAATACCTATGTGCTGAAAAGTACCTGAAATAGGGCTTCAATTTGGTAATGAGAGCATCAAGCTCCTCATCTGAGAGACCAGTACCCACTCGACAGAATGAAATGAATCTATGGAATAGTAAAATATCAACCGTTACTTTTTGAAAAAATTCTTATTTGCATAAAACCTGCATGAATACATTTATAAAATTTGAAACCTACCAAATTTAGCACAACTTGCTATGCCAGAAGCATAACATATGGTCAACTTATGACTTACAAATTGGGAATGAGTTGAGATGGATGAAGAGAACTAACAGAGAAGATGGATAATATTAATAATACTCACAATATGTATAGGTTCTACTAGCGGACATAACTTTAAAGCTTAAACCCTTATTTGAATAATGTAATGACTCAGAAACAACTTATGATGACTCTATGCCTCCTAGACGTTTGTGCTTCTATTTTCAACCAAGAGGCTTATAGTGAAAAATGGACACCTACATCGATAACATATTAAATGTTAAAACTACGAGGATCTGAAGAGAAACCAGTATCCTGCTCAGAGAGAAAGAGCGCAAGGCTAAAATAAGCAATGCAATTTGAATGAACCAGTTTTTATTGTCAATCTATGATACAGAGGGATCCTCAAAATTAATTGTCCTCAGAATAATCCAACACATTTTAAACCGAACAAGTTATCGGAGGGTGCATCCAAATGAGGTAAAAGAAGATCCACCCATGGTTGCTCATGTGTCTACACTAAAAATTCCCACTACTACCAGATACAAAGAAGCTTATTTCCATGATAGCTTCTTTGGGTATTGCTTGAGCAACCTTACTCGTCGCTAAATGGGAGCACACTCCAGCAAGATCGTACTTTTCCGGAACTGCATGGGTGCCACTATCCCAGCCTTTATCCAGGCCTGGTTCTAAGTGGAAATAACAATGAATCTTTCTAAGCAGATGTAGCTTTCCTTCCATCCACCATCAGACCATAAATACTCATGATGGACCAGCCAGCAACATTCAATTGAACAAGAAAAAGAGCAGAGCCCTCAAAAGCATGAAAAGAGACGACCGTTAGGCGCCCAAAGGAAGACCTCTTCTGTTGTCACGGGAAGGGGCTAGGTTCCTAACCAACCCAGTAATCAGAGAGCTTGATCCTCATCAGTTTGTCTTTCTCAACCAACCTTAAAGTCGCTCACCGACAACAGGTGACGACTGCCTATGACCGGTGCTTTGCTGACTGCTTCTTTTCGATCTCCAACTCACAATCTAACTTGAGTCCGTTCAGTCCTGTCCCTCGAATGATTGCTTCTATCGACTGTCATTCTCGGGTCATGCACCAAGTGGATCTTTCAAATCAATTTCTAGCAATGTATAAGCACTAGGAAGTAATGGTTTAAACAGATATTCATTTTTATGGTAACTCTTGTTATCATGAGATACCTAACTAGCAAGTAGCAAGATCTAATAATAGTATCCTGCATATGGCCGGTAAGTTTTTATGATATTCAACGAGAAAACTTAACAGCAACCTCCCAACTTCGTACACTTTTTACAGTTTCAATATCCTTTTATTATCCAGAGATGCAGGAATACTAACCGCATAGGATAACTGCTCGAGTCGGACCTCTCTGCGAGACCTACTAAAAACTGAGCAACCTGCAAATAGTCAATGAAAAGAAAGCAAGATTAAAGTCGGAGATCGCGTAAATCGCAATGCCAATATCCTATCACTCTCCCGATAACTAAAGAGCTCTATGGGCTATCTGGGGGAAATCTTAATCTGCCTTCTGTGCACTGTGGTGCTGGACCACACAGAGATGTCCCTAAACTGAGATCTAGGTCAACCTATCTTATCACAAGTTTGGATCAAGTGCATATTCAAGTAAAATGATGGATAAGTATTAATCCCACCTCTCCTCCATGACGACCTGAGCCAAAGTATCCCCCTAAAGTCAAACAGCATACAACAATCAACTCAGTATAATCCAAAGAATCAAATACAATTTTATGAAGTAAGAGAACAAACAAACCTATAATAAGAACATCCAGATCAGCACCAGCATGTATGTAATCAGGCTTCAACTTCATCCATTTTGCACTTCGATCACCTGGTTCCCATTTGGACCCAAGATCCTTTAATATGATTCCCTCATCCCTGAAAAAGCACATAAAATATTTGAGCAATAATATTTTTTGATATGATTCCTTGCCTATGAGAAAACATCCTTGCCATAAGAAAACACTATTGGACAGAACAGTTGGGTGCACAAAGGAGTTTATTCTCTCATATATCTACTTCTAGTTTTTCTAGTTTTAAGGTAATGGCAAACTTACATATTAGTACCTTTCTATAGTTTTAACGTTTAGTCACTGTAACTCAAAAAATAATCTTTAGCTTAGTGCACGGTTATGTTTCCAAAACTCAAAAAATTTGACCCACTTTCAACATCTCGATCTTTAACCCTAGACAGGTATTGTTAAGTATTAGTAATTATTGGGCTTTAGCCTCACATCGGGTAGAACAATAGTGAGAGGAGTTAGCCTCATATATATATATATATATATATATATATATATATATATATTGGAACCAGGTAAATTGTTTCTGGAATCGCTCCCAGTGGTATTCGAACTCCTGACCACTCGGGCCGCATGCATCTCTCTTAACCACTAGCACTAGGCTAGAGGCCATTTGCAATATATATATATATATATATATATATATGGTATATATATATATATATATATATATATATATATATATGGGAGCGGATCAAAAGCCCCCCTTAGAAAACCCCCTAAAAACCCCCCTCACTCTAATTCGTAATATTAATGTTAATGTTAATATTAATATTAATGTTAATGTTAATATTAATTTTTAAAATTTTTTTTATATTAATGTTAATGTTAATGTTAATATTAATGTTAATGTTAATATTAATGTTAATATTAATTTTAATGTTAAGTTTAATGTTAATTTTAGTATTTAATGTTAATATTAATATTAATATTAACATTAACATTAATATTAACATTAAATTACGGATTAGAGTGAAGGGGTTTTCTAAGGGGAGCTTTTGATCCGCTTCCTATATATATATATATATATATATATATATATATATATATATATATATATAACTCTCTCATCAATAATAACCATCCTATTATTCTTCTCTACATGGTATCAGAGCCAAAACCCATCCACCCCTCCATAAAAAAATCCTAACCCTAAATCCTGTTGCCGTACGCCCCCTCCCCTTGCTGTTGTCACAACCCGACCCGGAAAATCGCTCGTCCTCATATCGATTTCACCCGAATCAATCGTACTCGCTTGGGGCGTGATATTGCACGAGTCTGGAGTTGCACTCATGCAAGGCAAGATGACAGATTCTCAAATGGTTGCCTCAATACATAAGTAGCGGAAAAAGATGGAGACACATCAGAGTATACAAAAGAATCACTTTTATTGATTATACAGTAGATTACAAAGGCTTTGAATAGCCGAAGTGAACATGCCAATTAGGCTTACGACACTCATGATCTCTCTAGCTCACAAAGGATTTCTTCGTTCCATACATCACGTCCTTTATAGCACATCCAAAGACTCTCGGCAGAAACATCTTCATGTTGCAAGTCGAGCTCCGGAGCGGTCGCACGCCTCGAACGCTAAGGAACTCCATGCCTCAGCACGTCCAAGCGAAGCTCCGCCACGAGCAGACCATTCCCTGAACCTGCAAGCAATCTGGTGGAAGATCAGTATTAATCCTCTCGCGTACTGATCAGACCCACTCGCCTAAACCAACACTAAGTAATTTAGTGAGACATGTATCTTATTTGGTGTCTTTCTATTATTGTCTTAGGATCAGTTTTATGACAATATTCAAAGCAGTAAAGCATGTTATTCAACTCTCAATAATATTTGAAACACAATTGTGACAAGTAGCGGGTCCCTGCAGCAGACACTGTTAACCATATAATGTATGTAAAATAGTGATCATGCACATCTCCGTCTCAAGTCGCCAAACCTGCAAACCGATAACAATTCACCAAACCAACCAACTACATCAACACAATCTTCAGAGTGGCAGGATCTGCGCCTGCACCCAATTCTAATCTCAGCCCACCGGTCCTATCTATATGAAGGTCATTGGCATTCCAAGCCATAATGGACTATACATATCACCCAGATGTACGGCCATCCCGCGGGCGGGTAGCAAGCCCCCCGAAGGTCCGTACCATCCGTATTGTGATGCGCACTAACCAGCCCAGGTAGCAAGCCTCACTGGTAGTCCCGCAATACCCCATCTCAATTCCCTCCTAGGCCGAACGGTCCCGGTGCCCTGGTCGTAACTCGTTCGAGGGATGCCAAAACCCATACACAGTTTATCCAAGTCCATTGACCATGCAATACGCATAAAAGTAAGAATCATATAATTTCCATCCAAATCTCAAGTTCTCAACATATAATTCGTCTCAACTCAATCTATCTCAAGTTCCATCGGCACTATGCCCCAACGCATCTGCATTGATGCACGATGTCCCAACGACGTAGGGCTGAATACTTTTATACTACATAACGTGTTCCATTCATAAGTTATTTGTACAACAGCACTTTCGTGGCATCTGTGCCACAACTGCATACTTCGATGCACGAAGTATACCTTTCAATGTCACAGCAGTTCCGTGACGTTGCATCACAACTTGTCTATTTCGCTTACTAAGTCAGACACGTAGTCCTCGTGCACAGATGCACGTTCAATGCCATATTCGATGTTCTCGGCCTAGTGGTAAATGTTCTTTGAGTCGTGCACTTGATACACGCCTCGATATTGCCTTTCGATATTCTACCATCAATTTGCCCTGTCGTGACCCGTGCACTTGATGCACATCGCCTCAATTGTTCAATGTTCTATCTTAATGTTCGACGCACACTACGACTTTATACTCATTTGAGCCACGCCCGTAGACTATTTGAGATGCATACAAGGTACGTTTTATTAGACATGAAGGAGTAGGGGAGAAGGGTCTGAATCTGCCCACCTTAAGCCGATACGCCTTATCGTTTCGTCGAGCCGATGCGGCTCGATTCCTTAACATGTTACACGGCCAACTCATTTGATTTAGTCATTCGAGCACTTCGTGCTCCATCGAACTAACGGACTGATTCAAACTATCGTGCCCATGCTTCAGCTTGTTGCAGGGGGCGCCGCACGCTACCTGCACATGAAACTAACTCAATTAATACTTCTTCAAATTGAAATCATACCTCCCCGAATCAAACTCATACCTTATCGAACCAATTGACTCAGCGTAATGCACCGTGCGGTGTGGGACATCACATAATATACCACTTAGAACAACGTTCGTCCTCAAACCGAAACCAACACTCAATCCACGCGTTTCTCTTGACAGCTCGAATTTTGACCCATGTAATTTTACTCATCACCGATTCGATTCACTATCGTGGTTCCATCTCTAGCGTTCATATGATTTACTTAACACATCTCGATCCTCTCTGCAGTTTCAATTGAATTCGGTATACCATTGAGTTTGGAGCGTATACATATTTAAGGCATCCCCTAAATATATGTATTTCAGCCAAGCACAATGGTAGAGAATTCGAACAAAGCTAACAGGTGCAACTTTTGAATCCTCGAATATTATCCACCTCATATCTCGACAGATCTGATTCTACGTATATTCCCAAAATCCTTCGCGTATGCATCATTCAACATCTCACAATCATCCACAAAATTCCATATCGCATGATTATCCACCAAGCATCTTCATATACAACATGATTCAAACCATATTCCTGATCTCATATATTTTGCTAACGTCTAGCATACGTGTTGCGTCAAATCGTTGCGTATCTGATTGCAACAAGTCTCTGCAGTGCCTACTCGTCCAACCGTTTTCTATCTCTCGCACAACTCAAGTCTTTCGTTAATCATCCATGAAATTTCGCCTCAACGATACGGACTAAGTCCGTCATGTCCAAAATTTCCTTGCCTACGTTTCATGCTATGCCTCGCACACAATTATTCCAATACGATTTACGTTCTCTCGAATTATCTACGCATCGCATCTGGGACCACCCATGCTAGACGACTCACCCATACACCGTGCTTAATCTCTCCCGCCATGAGAGGTCAAGTTGAGTCGATGATGCTCAAAGGCAACAATCTCTTCGACGTAAGGTCTCTTACGATACGTCTTATGTTATATCCTCTATCGAGCACGAAAGTTCCAAATCGAACTCTCAATCCAATCCCGACTCGTTCGCCTCGCTAATCTCGATCGTGCGTTCAACACACATAGCCTAATCGTTACTGAATCCGATCTATGACACAAATCCTAGGTCGTTCCACTATACATTGCTCTTGCGCATTGCAAAATTCTCGAAATCGCCTAACCGCATCGATATGCTAAGTACGTTCATCGATACCTATCCGACCATCGACTACAACCATTCGAGTACTTATTCAATCACTCCTCGACGTCCAAGTATATCAATCTAGCCGAAGGCCATTTCTATCAAATCTCGAAACACATATTCGGTCGCCTAGACTTATCCTCAACATGCACCACATCATATTTATCCTCGACGCACTTCCTTATTCGACATCATTGGGTCATCCTATAGGACTTCAACATTCACTTAATTTGGCGGTCAAGTTATATTCTATCTTAATGTTCGACGCACAGTACGACTTTATACTCATTTGAGCCACGCCCGTGGTATATTCGAGATGCATATAAGGTACATTTTATTAGGCATGAAGGAGTAGGGAAGAAGTGTCTGAACCCGCCCATCTTAAGCCGATACACCTTATCGTTTCGCCGAGCCAATGCGGCTCGATTCCTTAACATGTTGCACGACCAACTCATTTGACTTTAGCCATTCGAGTACTTTGTGTTCCATCGAACTAACAGACTGATTCAAACTATCGTGTACATGCTTCAGCTTGTTGCAGAGGGCACCGCACGTTATCTGCACATGAAACCAACTCAATTAATAATTCTTCAAATCGAAATCATATATGCTCGAATCAAACTTATACCTTATCGAACCAATCGACTCAGCGTAATACACCGTGCGGTGCGGTGCGGGCATTACAACTGCTCCCCCCTACCACCACCTGCTGCCTACCCACCCGCCCCACCTACTGCCCACCCTCCACCCCCTGCTGCAGCCTCCCCCCACAACGTCAACACCCCCCTGCCAAACCCCCCTGCTGCCCCCACCCGCGCCCCCCTATCAACCCCCCCACACAAACCCTAACCCTAGCCGTCTTTCTCAACCCTAACCTACACGTGTCCATAAACCCTAACCCAAATCCAACCGCCACCTACACCAAATACTAGTCGTCCTTCTCTAAAAAAATAGGAACCTCACAGCGTAAACAGTGGTATGTTTGTTGGAACCTCTAACTCTCAACATTGACTTAGGATCCTCAGAGGGTAAACATTGGTTTGTTTGATGGAACCTCTGACTCACAATGTTGACTTCAGGAATTTAACGAAGAGCAGACAAGATGCTTGTTTTGTGTGAATCTTTTTTCTTTCCTTACTTGATCTTCACATCAGGATCTAACAGAGGGTAACCTGGATTGTCTCTCTGTCCTGACTTGTGTGATCCACGTTCATCTTTGCTTCCCATATGCGTGCCAATTCTGGCCACGTTTTTAGCGCATTGGCAGAGTTGATGTGATTATCAAGTTAGAAAGATCAAATCGACGGTTGAATTAGGAATAACTGCAAGATAACTAGTACGGGACGAATAGTAGTACTAGAGATACTGCTGTCGGAAGCGTAATGGCGGGACCAATGGGTACTGGCAAATGACGATTTCATCGATTCAACTTGTCGATTGGCGTTTGGACGAACTAGAGGGCTACTCGAAAAGGCCGAGAAGACGCTTCGGAAACATGGTTGTCCCACATCTGACTGACAACCACCCAGTAGAAACTTATCCCATATTTGAGCGTGGAAGACGGATGACAGTCGATTGTTTACATAGTTGATGAATTTCATGGAACCATCGTGGAAGACATGGTTCAAAATACAAATTCGGTGAAGGAATTATGGGAGGTTTTAGCGGCGGCATTTGATGGAAAGCGTGATTTGTCTCGTATCTACGACTCGGTCATCGACGTCTACCGAGCAAATCAGGGAGACAAATCTCATAAGCATCACTTCCGGACCTTTAAGGCTATGACTAAGGAAATCAACCGGGTATTACCCCTAACGACGGATCTCAATGAAGCGAGAGCTCAACGTGAGCAGCTTAATGTCATGGCATATCTTACCTCTCTCCGTCCTGATGCAGATTTTGCTCGCTCTCAGATCATTGTTGGATCTGATGTTCCATATCTGATGGAAGCTCATTTTCGTGTCCCACGTGCAGCAAAAGTCGTTAAGGCCACTCCGGAAGAAGCTCATGCTGATCGATCTGCTCTTGGTGCTACTCGTGTTGGCTTTCACGGTGGTCGTGGTAGACGACATAGACGTAATACTGGTCGTGACGGTGGACGAGGCACTGGCGGTCGTAATGGGGTAGACCGTACACATGCTTCCACTATGATCTGCAAGGCCATTTCCAGTGGCAGTGTCCTAAAGCTCCTACCGCCAATGTTACGTCTGATACTCCTGATAATGGCGTTCGATCTGTCCAGATGACTACAGAGTTATATACAGATCTTTTTTTTGACTTCCAAGCTCAACGTCATGATGAAGCATCCACATCTGAACCACAGTCGGGTACTCCGCAGCATGTGTGGTGAGGTTGAAGCAGTAGGTGATTGACTAGTGTGTCTGCTCACATGACTGGCGATGCAGGTATGATTCGCAATTTTGTATCGATCGGTCAGTGTTTCCGATATTACTGTTGTCAATGGTGGTTCACTAACAGTCTGTGGACGTGAAGTGCTTGTCTTTCTTCCGGACTATCACTCAATTCCTGGAAGCACATTCAGTTTACTTTCAATTAGTCAGATTACTGGCGACATGCATTGTTCAGTAACTTTTTCTGATGGTTGTTTTTTAGGACCTACAAACAGGGAAGACTATCGGTAAGGAACATATGGCTGGAGGCTTATACGTGTTTGACATACCTTCTTCTGTTGTCTGTGCCGGCGTGAAACTCGATCATTTCGAGTTACATTGTCAATTAGGCCATCCATCAATCCAAGCTCTTCAGAAAATGTACCCATCTTTAGATGTTCTTGCTTCTTTTTATTGCGAGTCATGTCGTTTAGCTAAGCATCATCGGTTCCGTATCCGGTGAGTCATAATAAAATTGCATTCGGTCCTTTCGAGTTTGTGCATTCAGGTGTATGGGACCTTGTCCAGTTGAATCTATAATAGGTTTCAAGTATTTTGTTACATTTGTTGATGACTACTCACGTTTCACTTTTGTTTATCTGATAAAAAATCGCTCCGAATTATTTAATATTTAGTACAATTTTTATGCTGAAATCAAAACACAATTTGGTGTTCCGATTAAATGCTTTCGGAGTGACAATGGTCGTGAGTATCTATCTCGTGAGTTTAATACTCATATGTCCTGCAATGCATCATCCACCAAATTTTCTGTTTACACACAATAGAATGGTGTGGCCAAACGCAAGAATTGTCATCTCTTGGAAAAACACGTGCTCTTATGTTTCAAGCACGTACTCCCAAGCAATTTTGGTTGGATGTGGTACTTACAGCTTGCTATCTTATTAATTACATGTCATCATTAGTTTTCAATGGTACTACTCCCTTTTTTCGGCTATATCCCGAACGAGATCCATTTCCTTTCTCTCAAAATTTTGGTTGCTTGTGTTATGTTCGGAATACCCGACTGACTTTTTCTAAATAGATCCTAACGCAATACAATGTGTTTTCCTTTGGTATCTTAAAGATCTGAAAGGGTATCGGTGGCTTCCCCCTATCTTGAAGAGGTATCTTTTCTCAGGGATGTTACCTTTGTTGAAACCAAGTGTCCTCCACTTCTATAAACTATTAACTATGGATCAAGTTCCCCAAGTTAATCCAAAAGATAATTTCTTGTTGTTTCCTGTTCAAACACAACAGCCTCCTGTAAGGGTATCCCTTACCGAGCCAGTCTCCCAGTCCGAAGGTCCGCAAATACCGGTTCATTCAGTGCCGACGTCGCCTGAACGAACATCGTCGATAGTACCCACGGTTAAAGAACCATCCTCCTCTAGCTCTATAGATTCGCCTCTGTCTGTTCCACCAGCTCAACCTCGTCGTGCCTGTCATGATCATCCCTTATATGTAGAACTACAAAGGGCTCGTGAACCACACTCAGTCCTTGGTAGCTACTATTAAAGGGATTTTGATTCCATATTGCCAAGGAGGGTCTCAAACATCTCCGTTGGTGTGCTGCTATGGAAGAGGAGATAAAAGCGCTATAAGAGAACCATACTTGGGACTTGGTAGATTTGCCTACTAATAAGCAGGCAGTCGAATGCAAATGGATTTTCACGATCAAGGTGAAACCAGATGGCACTCTTGATCGCCTAAAGGCTCGTCTGGTGGCTAAAGGATATTTCCAGACCTATGGTGAGGATTATTTGGAGATCTTCTATTCAGCTGCCAGGATGACATATATATGCGTACTCTTGGCCTAGTGGTTCGCTATGACTGGCCATTGCTTCAGCTGGATATGAAGAAGCATTTCTCCACGGGGATATTGAAGAAGAAGTATATGTGGTACAACCTCCCGATTTGTTGCAAGAGGGGAAAGTGTGTCATCTGCGGAAGACCCTCTACGGTCTTAAACAATCATCCCGTGCATGGTTTAGTCGTTTACACAGGTTGTTGCTCGATTTGGCATGTGTCAATCAAAGTAGGTTCATTTGGTATTCTACCGACAGACATCAGCTGGAAGAATACTACTTTGTGTCTATGTTGACGACATTGTGATCACGGGAGATACAGCCAGGGTATTGCAGAAGTAAAGCAGTTTCTAGGAGAACAATTTCAGACCAAGGATATGGGATCGTTGAACTACTTCTTGGACATGAAGTCACACGGGATAAGCAGGACATTGTAATGTCTCAGAGGAAGTATGTGCAAGCCAAAGAAGCAACCTCACCCATGGATCTAGGACCATAGTTACTCCCAAACGAGGGGGCCCAGATGACCAATCCATATTAGTATTGTCGAATGGTTGGAAAACTCAACTACTTGACGGTCATGACTCGTCCAGACATTTCCTTCGCCGTGTCGCAAGTAGATTATGGCCTCTCCACGAGTCCACACTAGCAGGCAATTCTCATAATTTTGCGATACCTAGTCCAGAATCCGAAAAAAGGAATTCGTATAGAGAATCATGGACATACTCGTGTTGCGTGTTGTACCGATGTTGATTGGGGTGCAAGTCTGACAGATAAACAGTCTACATCTGGCTACTCGGTATTTATTGACGGAAACTTGGTATCGTGGTAGAGCAAGAAGCAGAGTGTGATAACACGATCAAGTTCAGAAGCAGAATATCGAGCGATTGTTCATGGCACAACATAGGTGTTATATCTGAAGCATCTTCTACAAGAGCTGGAAGAAGAAGCATGATCTCAAGCAGCAAATATGTGGTGTGATAACCAGCCTGCTATCCATATTGCTATGTATTTTATAAAAGGATAAAGCATATTGAAATCGACATTCTCTTGTCCCTGATGAGTATAAAAAGGGGATGATAAAGTTTCACTACGTGAGGACTGGTAATCAGATAGCCGATATCTTTACGAAGTCTCTTTTGGGTTCTCGGATTCAATTTTTGTGTAACAAGCTGGACATGATTGATCTATGCTCCAGCTTGAGGAAGGGTATTAAGTTTAGTAGAGTATTGGGCTTTAGTCCCTCATCGGGTAGAACAATAGTGAGAGGGGTTAGCCTCTCCTATATATGTAACTCTCTCATCAACAATAACTATCCTATTATTCTTCTTATAGGTATTAAATAATTTGAACGAATAGTTGAATATAAAATCTACCTAAGACCTTGCTTAGAAACATCTATTCTCAAGGATATTTCTTGTAGGAGAAAAGAGGTGCTCATTTTAAAGAACAAGCATTACCCTTGAATGTATAAATAAGTAAAAAAAAAATGAACCTTTCCTAAACCATGAACATTATGCTTTATAACAAATACAGTGCTTATTATTCTAACAATATGTTATCCACTAATTTTAGCAATAATGATTCAAAACTAATTGTGTGTGCAAGTAAATGAGTTCACATGTTTTTTTGTGCTTGTGCATGTATATGTTTGTTTGTTACTCTAAAAGAAAAGTCACTTTGGAAAGCTACAAAAGATTGGAATCAGTTATTAAAAAGTGGGGCATAGGACTTGACTTACTAGCATAGATAAGTATAGACAAAAAAATACATTAAAAAAACAACCTATTATCAATGGTTTCCTTGAAAAACCTCTCAACATCTTCCACACCGTAGGCAACAATGGACCAGCATGGTTCACCTGAGAATTTAAATAACAATAAGAGTGTAATATTTCTAAAGTGGAAGTTGCACAGAACAGAATATTACCAACTATATCTTTCTAGCAACATATTTAGAAGCAAAATAATAATTTTCGACTTACAATAAAGAAAGAAGCAACATGATCGGCTTTAATTAACAATCAACTATGGCACATAAATTGCCCTAATGAAGTGGGTACTTTCTGGTTTGAAAGCACGTGTGAGGTTGTACTAGAGTGGATAGGTATAGCATGCAATAGCTAATAGAAACTTGTAAGTAAATACAATACATAGTATCTAAATGAATTTTACGACTATAGGAGATCATAGAGACTGAAACGAGTTGGAATTGGTTTTCAAAACTAAATAGATTTATATCATTAAAACAATCAATATAAATTTATTATCAATAATATTAAATAAACAAGAGATTACCAACAAGGTTGTTAAAGGCGCAAGGCGCACTCAAGACGCAAAGGGTCCATATCGCCCGAGGCGCAAGGCGCACTTAAGGCGCACGCCCGAGCGATTCAAGGCGATATATAAGAGGCGGATGGAGCTGTCCGGGTGGCACGGAAGAAGTCGACGACTGGAGGTCGCCAGATATCTTTCGTAATCCTGTGACCATGTTGACCAGATATCCAGGTTTGGGCGTAGTTTTTTTCAGAACTACTGAACCAGAATTCCGGTGGATAATCCAGTTTGGATATCCGCCGAACGGGAAGTCAGGATTGGTTGTTGAATTATTTTATTTCGGATGGGACCCACGTGAGTTATGGATGCTCGATCTGAATTGTTCAGATCTGTTATGGGTCAGATTTAGAGGTGAAGTCGGGCCTCCTAGTTGATGATTAGGGTTTCATAGTCCGTATGAAGAGGAGGCTAAATGGTTTCTTATGTGTCTCAAGAAGATTCAAGAGAAAATCCACCACCAATTCTACAAGGAGATTCGTGCTCCTATAGTGCTTATACTTCAAGAGAGAAGGGATTTGTTCGGTAAGTCACCTGCTCCGTCAGGAAGATCATCACCGGTGTTGATTCAGTGGGCAAATGCTAGGTGAGAGTTTTAGTTAAGGTTTTTGCGATCTCATTATAATTTCCATTTCTTCTTGAGATTTGTAAACGATCGTCTTGGGGCAAAGGAGACGACTAAACTGTATTTGCAATTCTTTCATTACATAAAGAAATAGGATTTGTCCGGGTGGCCGAAGCCACCACATATATTGTATATGATTTGTGCTTGGCTCTTGCCTAACAAGTTTCGTTTAACTTCTTTGTTGTGGGTTTCCGTGGTCGACGACCGTAATATCCGCTGCGTAAGTATATGTATCCCAACAAAGTGGTATCAAAGTTCTCAGTTGGAAAAGACAAAAGTACAACCATGACTACAAAGAGGATCAAATCACGTATGATTATCAACTAGCGATTTGGAAGTCAATTATGGAGGATCTACTCTGGTGCATGGACTTGCTAGTACGCTAAAGGGTGACGTCGTAACCAGACAAGTCTGTTAATGACTGAAAGAAGGCCGATTGAAACTATTGGATTCATCCGCCAATGGTACGACGATTCGGGTTTCACCATATTTCTTGGAGAGTTCGTCGAAGGCATTTGAAGTTGTACTCTTTGTACGAGTCGAAGATAGCTGAAACAACGTGAAATTGGTCAAACTGGGAGAAAACCACCCTGTGCATATCTGCAATTACCTAAGTGCGGCAATTCAGCAGAAATCCTCTTATAGCCATTAGCTGAAGTGAGGAAAAGGTAAGCAGCAGCATTGTGAACTTACCAACGAAGACACGCCATATAAACCCAGACTTGGGTTCCAGTCCTTCAGCATATTGACACAAATCTCACCATTCACCGCAATATTTGGGTGGAAGATTTTCTTCATAAAGTAGTCTGCAAAAGTTGAAAAACAGCACATATCATCTCATAACGCTCATGGGAATGATAACCTTATCATGGCAGAGTAATCTAACCAAGGAAAGATCCTTGACCTTCCAGAGGTGGATGAGGAAAGTCATGAGACAATAACAGCTTCATGTGAAATATTTCCATTCTAATATGGTGTTCCAGCTGCAGCAAGCACATGAGGAAAATCATTAAAGACATCCATATAATAACTTTGGGAAATAAATGAAAAGTGCAATTGGGTTAGACTTTAAAAAGAGAAAAAAGAGAGAAAATAAAACTTCCAAATGCAATCAACAACCCAAATCTTCATATACAATACATAATGTTGACAAAACTTGATAATGTAACGCTGTGCTGAGAAAAAGCCTATGACAGGACATAGATTTAAACTGAATAGCCTTTGTTAGGAAAGCTAAAAACAAAAAACTTATAGGCCAACAACCTAAATCTTCATATACAATACATAAGCAATTAGTATCCGAATAATTGATGCTCTATGTCGCACTTACTAGATACGACATGAAACAGACACGGGGACATGGAATAGACACAAATTTTCGGTTTCTAGCATTTTTCCGAGTGTCAGTATAGGATATGGATGTGGCACCAACAGTGGAATGTTCCTGCTCTCTAGTACATGCATACTAGTTGTAACTGTAATTACAGTTTTCCAATGAAATTACTGGTGGCAGTTGCAAGAGTTGCATGGGATTTGAGAAGAAAGGGGGAGCCATCACCTGCGACCCCGACCTCTATGGATTCATGTTGAGCCTGGAGGTGCCCTAGTCAGAGGGGGGTTGCCCAGGTCCGAAGTTTACCCTGGGCCGGCCCTGACTCCATCATATTCGTGGTCCTGATCACTGTTGTTGTACTCAAAGAAAGTGTCACAGAGCTACCATCCTCTTCTTCCTCGAGTCCTCCTCTATCTCGTTCATGTCGTCCCTAATCATTGCGGCATACTCTCTCTTATTCCAATGAGAGGGTGCTTTGTCAGCAACTGTCTTTTGTTATAGGCTTCTCTGAGCACAACTGTCTGCGTAGCCAACTTCTGCGACAGATAGAAGATCCCGGGTGTCGCTCGAACACTTTGGTGAACTTGTACGGGAGCCCGAGCGGCTTGCGCATGTTACTCACGTTTTCTCTCTCGTCTCTTTGCCAGAGTTAAATGGAGAAGCTCGTGGAATACCCCCACGATCCTCTTCTCTGACACGTCGGTCCTGGGTCCAGACCGGAGGCGTCCTCGTACGGGCTGGTGTAGGGAAGAGTCTGCCACTCCTTCAGCCACGCGGCGCACTTGCGCTTCAGCCCGAAACCTCTAGTGAAGCTAACAGGGAACGCCAAACAGCCGCCGCCGCCGCTGTCTTCCTGAAGGTGGGAGGTCGCGAGGCTTTCGTCCCAGTGCAGGAGTTCAATCCACACGCGCTCGTCGTCGGGGGGCTGGAACGTGCGGAAGAAGTGCGGGAAGCGAGGGACGAGAGTGCAGTGGAAGTCGTGTGGCAGGCCCATGTCCCAGCGCAGCTGCTGGATGGTGTGGATGGGGAGGCGGCGGTCCTTGGTCATCATGAGAAGCTTCCGCAGGCGGTCGACGAGGTCGGCGGCCTCGGTTTCGTGGACGACGCCGAGCTCCTCCCTGCGGAGGCGTGAAGCGTCGTCGGTGAGGCCGATGCGATCGGACGACGGGCGTGTAGGAGAAGAGGGAGGGGAAGCGGCGTACGAAGGTGGCGATGGGGACGCGGAGGCGGGTGGAGAGGTCCTGGGTACGCGCGGCGGCCGAAGGGCGGGCGGATATTTCCTCGATCAGGTGGTGGGTGGGGCGGAGTCGCTTCTCCCGCGCCACCACGGAGTCCAGATTCCGGTCCTTGACCCACTTCAACTTCACGTTCACAAGCGTCGCTCTCTGCGAGAGCCGCCACCAGCAACGGGAAGGAGAAGG